>CAUOFW020001680.1:522928-587386 GCA_963454935.2 Ilex paraguariensis | reverse complement strand
CCCCCCCCCCCCCCCCTTTGTGCCAACTAGCAAAATGGATGCATTGCTTCAGTGTGTGGTTTATGATTTCTAAGTACGTGGACCTTAGAGTTTGCCAAGCAGAGATAAGTATTTGTATTGAAAAAATTAAAAGGAAAAACAAGTTTTCTTGGAGAAAGTTTAATGTTTTGGGGGGTCTATCATTGACCTTAAAGGGAAACTCACTACCAAATAATCCAAATGGTTAAACCGAGGGTGAAGAGGAATTATTTATCAAACTGCCGTTCTTTTTAAACAATTTTACCAAAATATGGCACTTGTGAACATATTTACCAAATTACGGTAACTTTTAAAAACAGATTCAACAAATATGTTTTTGTTGAAAAAACAGAGTTAGTACATCTGCTTTTAAAGGGCTTTACTTAGGCTTCATACGAGAGCTTTTAAAAGCAATTTTACTGAACCCACTTTCAGTTAAAACCGGGTTCAACTAATCCATTTTTAAATAACAAAAAAATTGCAATTAAAAGAGGATTCAATTAATTCCATCTTTATGAGAAAGCGGAATCATCCATTAAGCTTCACTTAGCATTTTAATGAAGTGGATTCTTTAAACCCGCTTCTTCATCGAATACAAACTTCCCTCCAAACACCCCTCTAGTATTCCTTCGTCATTTTCCCCTTCTCATTTGATTTCCCCTTTTCCCTTCCCTATTCTATTCCAGATTTTGTGATCCCTTTTCTTCTGTCATTTTACTCCTCCCATATCATTTTGTGAGATTCGACTGTGAAACCCAAAAAGCTGAGCCCGAAATCGAATCCAAACCTAAGCCCTGAAAGCATTTGCCCGTGAAAACCAAAAGCTGTAGATCCATTGAAGAATTCTTATTGAACAAGGAAGACAAGATAAAGCTTCAGAGCCCATGAGCCCTTGGTTGGTAATGTGACCCCTAGTTTGCTAGTCGAACCAGTTCACGTGAGCCCTAGGTTGGCATTCTTTTTCTACTTAAACTAGGTGAGTTCTTGACCCTCAACACACAATTTCAGTGTTTTCCAATCTCTCTCTCCTTCCCAATTTCTAAAACATAAATCAATGCCTCTATAGAGGTCGGATTTGGCTTAAAACAATCGTGATATTGCGAAGAGGCATTTCCTGAATCCATTTTTTATTTTTGGCGATTAAGGCAAACAAACGGGTATCAACTTATGTTTACCCCAATATATGTTGTTTTATTTTGGCCTTCCCTCTCCCTCCCCTGCATTTTTCTCTCTTACCTCACTATTTTTTGCCTTTGTGTTTTTTTTATTTTGATTTTTCTGCAAGTTAGTTTGATTTAAGATTTTTCTCTTGGTTTTTAGGCTAGCACTACCTTTGATATTTAAGTAATATTAGAAAAATGCTTGATGAATGGTCTTAGACATGTGACTAAATTTGCCATTGGTTTCTCTATGCGTATTTGGAGGCTACTTTTCTGAGAGAATTTGTGGTATAACTATGAGCACGATTTATAGTTATGGTGATTGGTGGTGGTGGCGGATTTGGTAGTTCTCCTATGGTTGTATGTTGGTGTAAGTATATGTGCATGAGTGTGTGTGAGAAAGAGAAGAGAGAAAGAGTAAAATATTGAGTGTAACAATTATATGATATCATTGTTAACATGTGGTATCTCTAATGAATAATAATATATTATGTAAGATTTGTGAATTTTCACTATTTCAGATGTTAGCTATTAGATATGGTGAATTTTGAAAGTTAGAAAAAAGTGGGATCTACAAAATTTATGTGACATTACATAATTAACTGGTTATACAATGTGTTAAAGATGACATATTATTACCATTACATTAAATTATCTCTGAAGAAGAAGATGGGGAAGATATTTATTTGGATACTATATTAGTTTTCTTCCAACTAGAAAACTGATTTGAGACAATTCTTTTACCCCCTAAAAAAAAGGAGAGTGTTTGTATTCTCTAACAAGATTTTGCTAACAATATATTATTCGATGTAGAAAGAAGGTTTATTATTACAACTTTAAAATATTAAGGGTCTCTAAGTTTATTATCCCTCACGTTGTGTCATCCATAAATGTAGATATATTATTATTTTTGTGTAATCTATACTAATAAATGTCAGCATGTGTGAAAATTTTTTGATTTCTTATTTCACCCTTAATTATTACCATAAAGCCAATTATACGCACATATTTTCCTGTCTTTCATACCTACTTGACTTCCAAAATATTAGCTAGATAAACTTTATCTCTATGACTTGGTAGATAAATATTATCAAAATATTATATACTCGGATAACTTTATCTCTATGACTTGATAGATAAACTTTATACATATATTTTTGTCTTTCCTACTTATTAGATTTCTAAAATATTTTGAATTCCTTCATATATATATATATAAATTTTATCTCTATGACAATATATTCTTTCTTTTCCATTCAATTGTACAAACTCTACTAGAATTCTAATATCACATATTTGTAATTTTTAGGTGATACATATGCATATATTTTTTTGTCTTTCCTACTTATTAGACTTCTAAAATATTTTAAATTCCTTCATATCACATATTGGTAATTTTTAGGTGCTACATATGCATATATTTTTTTATCTTTCCTACTTATTAGACTTTGAAAATATTTTGAATTCCTTCATATATATATATATATATATAGGATTCTAATACCACTTGGGATCAAACTTTCTAGCAAAGTTATCGAACAAATTTTTTCTTCCATACACGTTAAAGTTAGAAGTTGGCTTGCCATAGTCATTTATTTGAAGTCTTATGGTCTCATGCTTTTCTGTGACAAACTCAATGAAGTCGAAGTTGGAGTTTTCGGCATAATTGAGGTTAGTTTATCAGTTCTTCTGTTTTAGTTTATTAATTCCTATATTTACGTTAATTCCTATGTTCTGTGGTACTTAATTTTTCTTAATTTAATATCAAGCAGCTTTTTAAGAGATTGGTGTGACAGGTCAAGTATGTGACATAATAATTGAGGTTAGTTTATTAATTCTTATATTTTAGTTTATTAAATTGGTGTGGCAGATCGAGTATTCGGCATAATTGAGGTTACTTTATTAATAATTGAGGTTACTTTATTAAATTGTTTTTAGAGTGCTAGTATGTTTTTTCTATAGTTAGTGTTATTAAATTGGTGTGGCAGGTCTATGTTAGTGTTTCTTTGTTTTATTACAACCTCTCGTGAATCTAATTTTCATTGCTCATATAGCTAATATTTTGAAAACTTCTTCAAATCTCCTATAGTATTGACCTAATTTTTCTTAATTTTTGAATTGATGGTAAATTTCAACATTTATTGAGACCAACAATCAATCCAATAATAAATAAATTAAATCCAAATAAAACCTGAAATGGAGAAAAAAAAGCTTGAAAGGCAAAAGCATGACCAGTTAATAAACAAGATGCCACATAGAAATTATGCAGACATTTATTGAGACCAACAATCAATCCAATAATAAATAAATTAAATCCAAATAAAACCTGAAAATGGAGAAAAAACAGCTTGCAAATCAAAAGTATGACCCGTTAACAAAGAAGGTGCCACATAGAAACTACGCAAAAACTACTTAAGACATGATTTGCTTTTTTTTTTTTTCTCTTCAATCATTCACACAGAAATCTTCTAAAGATTATATTAGCAAGTCTAGGAGAACGGTAAATAAAAACGTGAATCGTGAACGAGAAAATTTTATGCAAGAAATCATAGACAAGGCTTTAGGGATCACAAATGTGGTTAATATAAAAATACCTAACATAACATGGCAAGCACCAGATAAAAAATTAATTAACAGAATCCAAAAAAAAAATTACTATAGAAAAAACATACTAACACTCTAAAAGCACTTACGAATTAGAAGTCACTAAAACTGCAATTTATAGAGTTCACATAAACAAATTCATTTAATAAAAATATGTTCATGATCAATGAATAAACAAGAATAAAAAATTAACTTACAGTCAAACAATCTTAAATCTATTTGTTAAATTTTGTAAAAGAGCGATTAGAATCGCTTCAAACCTTAATATTTTGTAATCAAATTTATTAAACTTAATTTTTTATTGCTCATATTCTATTATAGCATTATAAATAAAAATTGTATGTTCCAAAAATTCGTTATTCTAACTATAAGAAAAATGATTTTAAAAAATAGTTAAAGTTAGGTACCACACCAAAAAAAAGCGTTAATGTACTATGTATCATGTTTTTGAGTATTTTTATATGTACCATATTTTTTAGTATTTTATCATTTATTGACTGAAATTTATCAAATTTTGAGGTTAAAAGATTAAGTGCCTTTTTTCTTTGTATTTTAATTATTTACTTATCTTTACAAAAAATAATTCAATTTTATTACTCATCAACTTTGTATTTCAAATAAATTTAATAACAAATTAATGAACTAAATTTGTTTCACGTGCAACGCACGTGTGCATTGCTAGTCTTTTAAAAAACACCAAAGGACTTTGGACTGTCAAAATAGTAAAGTTGGAAAATATTGTTTCTGCCAAAAAAACAGGGTTATTGAATTTGTTTTATTAAAAGCGAACTTGTCAAATTCGTTTTCCATGGTCAACACAAATTAGTTACAACAGTCTCATTCTCCTGAAAGCGTGGATGTAGATGCCATTTTTAATTTAAAGTAATTACACTTTCATTAAAAAAACGAATTTACAGAATCCGTTTTCTCATAAACGCGTAACCTCCATCCATGCTTTCTTTGTTTACACGTTAAGTAATGAAAATGGATTTACTAACTCCATTTTTTTTTAACATTCAAATTTAAGAAATTTTTAGATTTTAATCTTATTGAGCTGGAACAGAAAAAGTGGGGCTAGTCACACCCAATAAATCTCCATTCTCACCCTATTTAATTTTCTCATTAGCAAACTACTAAACCTATCCCTTCTGTACTCACCCAATTAGTAACTAAGGTCATCCATACTACATACACCCCATTAATAGTTAAATTTAATCATTCTATGTACACCACTTTAATAAAAGAAGTTATCGTAAGAAAAATAATAATAATAAAAGACAATTAGTTTGAATGCATAAATATATTTATAAAACAAGAAAAACAAAGAAACAAGAAGAAAAAAAACAACAAAAAACAAAACAAGTAAAAAAAACAAACATGCTGAAACAAGAAAAAAGAAAAGAACGAAACAAGAAAAAATCAGAAAGATAGAAGCAAACTGCAACCAAAAAAAAAAAGCAAAGATTAAAGAAACAAGCAAAATTACAAGACGCAAAACCACAAGATGCAAAACCGAACATGAAAAAAAAAAGAAGTATGAAGCACCGATACGAAATCAAACAAAAAAATAAATAAATAATAAGCAGCATAGATGAAAAACCTAAAAAAAATAAAAAAGAAAAAATAACCTACAAGTATACATATATATACACAAATATAAATTCTAAATAAAAAATTATTAAAATTGATAGAAATATTAAAAAATATCGAAAATAATGAAAATTTATATAACAAACTTGAAATCAAACATATAATTAAACTGAAAAGTAATACTAATATGTATTTCACTGAAAAAATTCATATAGAAAAAATATTTTTGTGAGTACATGAGATAAGATAGAAAATGAAACTCTAATTATGACAAAATATATAAGGGGGTTTACTTATTAAATGAAGTGTATGTATCATGGGGTAAACTTAGTTACTAATGGGATGAGTATATAAAGGGTTGACTTATTAGTTTTATAATAAAAAATTAAATGGAGTGGGAATGAAAATTTATAGGGTGGGAATAACCCCCACCCGAAGAGAAATCGAAGGGGATAAATTTGAAATGAGAAAAAATTCAACTAGGGGCAACTAAAGGTCCTGAATTGATTGTAATTACTAATTTGATCTAAAAGATGGAGCGCTTTTCTATAATTTTTGATGTTTTCTAGGGGACTTTTGTTTTCAATAAACCTCGAGGGGTTTTATGACACATATCATACAGCATATTAAGGAAAATCTAACAGCAACAAAGAGGTCCATTGAATAGATAAGAGGCAAGCTATTTCGTGGGTTGAAGACGCGACTTTTTCGATCCATCCCTCAGGGGTTCACTGATGGACCTTTTTGATCCATTGGTCTTGGACCCATTGGATCTCTTGGCATTCCCTTCTCCTGAATTTTGATATGTTAATAATTTCTGTTTAATTATTTTGGTCTATCTACTGTCTTGGTTGGTAGATTTATCATTTATGTATTTTGCTACTTCTTCATAATGCTTTAGCTGACATGATTTATTGACTCCACCCAAATCTATAAAATGCTGAGAAAAATTCGAGATGTGCCACGAAATTATGTAAGGGAATAAGGTACACAAATTTTTTTGAAAACTTGATTGTGTACATAAACATTCATTGTTTGTTTTCTTTGCATAAAGCAAATTTGGACGTTTTTAGTTTGGGTAATAGTTTGATAAAGCCAGCTAATGATTTACTTTTTCTGCTCATAGATTTGTTCATGATCATGATTGCTGTAGCTACTTTCCTATCCAGATGACTCAAAATTTTGGGTGATAATGGTCGAGTTGTTTTATTTGGACAATGCACTACATTCTTCTGAAATTAATTCATCACTTTCTGGTCTAAGACCTGAATTTTTCCCCTGGTCATTTGCCTATTTTTTCACTGCATTAAGACCTACATTCTGGTGATTGATGAATTGATGAAATCAAATGCTGGCCAATTGAACTTTCCTACATATGTCTAAACACTCCTACTTTTTAATTATCAATACTCTTCTACCGAAGCACCAGAACCGACGCATGCCCATCTCAGAACTGAGGTGCCTATTTTACTATGTGACCTCTTTCTCCTATTCTTTCTTTAAAATCTTTGGTAAGGAGATCAACACACTGATCTGGGCCATCAACCAAGCCTCCCCGCATGACCCACAAGAATGTTTGATCACTGTTGGCCAGTCCCCAAGCTGTCTCAGTTAGCTCTTTCTTATCCACCATTGCTAAGCTTCCCATGCTGACATATATAACTGAGTTAGGAGCTTGCTTGTCAATCCATGCAATGCAACTGGTGTCCTCCTTTAGTAAGCTATTGGTTGAACCTGGTGCTATTTTATGCAGAGGGCCTATTGAGAAGATTGGAATTTGGTATTGTTGCTGCAGCTGCAATAGCGATGAATGCTCAAGGACGTCCACGGTGTTCCATACAACGGCTGCAGAAGATCTTATATTTCTTAATCTTCTAGGAACTCTAATTCTCCAGTTCCAGTAAAGGGTAGATCCTTGGACCTAAGGGGATGAAGCCCAGGCACTAGCTCATTCGACAGAGATTCTGCAATTCCATCATCAATAATTTTGATTGTCATTTTGTAGTGGGTAAAAATAAAAATATAAATTCTGGAACTAAGAATGAACAGTATCTTCTGTGGGAAAAGAGGTTACAGAGGATAATTACTGCCAAGTACTTCATTTACAGAGATGATTACTGCTAAGTAGTTCATTTTGCATGTATATTCATTTAAATGCCCTTGTAGATCATATGCATAACACGAGCAAGTATTATTGACCTTTTAAAACAATAATTAATCACATTATCAGAAGCAAATGTCCTTAGCTGTCTTATTAGTGAAAGCATATATATCTGTGATACCAACAGCCAGAAAATATGACCATTACAAATGTAGAATACATTTGGATAGAGACTTAGGGTGGGCAAACAAGTGGGTGGTCTAATCTAAAGGAGTGTAATCCAAATGTACCTATGTATACATAGAACCACCAAGTTACCTAAGGTTTAGAGTTACGAAAGTTCAAGCTGCCCAAAGCTGGATTGGATTTAGGTATAAGCAACATACTTGTCTGTCCAAGTTCAGAAATTAATAGAATAGAATAAAAAGCTTGGAAGTGTTTTAAGTTCTCAATAATACCAAACGTACGGGAAGTGAAAACACAGACTTCCTGACTTTACATTTTGTTGGCTTTCTCAACTCCCAATAGGAGAGGTTGATAGTTTGCGTCAAAGAGATTGGCGCATAAAAATTATACCACATCATTCATTATATGGGAGATAGATCAAATATGATAGAAACGATGTTTTTTCTTCAACAAAATTCCAACAACTTCTATGAGTAATCAATAATTGGTGCATAATTTGGCAATTAAACATAGGGTAGGTGATAGCTCGTTAGTGCAATATAGTTTTCACAAAGAAATGGCGCCTGCTAAATTATATGATTCGTTTATTCAATAATCAAAACTATTAATCTCAATGTTACATCCGATGAATTTAGCAGCAATAACATGGCAAAACTGAGAGTCCTTAATGATGGAATTATAGCAACACTTGAGTAGCTGAAGAACGATGATTGAGAGCTCATTTTATTTTGGCATAGAGGGCAGAATCAAGATCAGCACAAGCACTTAATGATGGATAAGGGACGGAACAATTAGCCTGATTCTTAGGAACCATCTATTGATATTCTACTCTTTCTTGACTGCCTTAGTCCCTAATTTAGGTGCTGCTATAGATTGACATATTCTCAGAGAACTTTTATTCAATTTATCTTCATTTGGTGTGAGAAGCTTGCTCTAATTCATTTCATACATACAATTATTGTTGTTTTTCAAAAGTTTATTTCATCATTGTAAAAATTTAGTGAGGAAAAATTGTGTATTGCATTTCTGTATTACAAAGGTATTTATACAAACTACATACAAATTGGCTGCACATGTCTTGCCTTAGACAAAGCCCTTGAGGTTGCTGATTAACTCTAATTAGTGTGTAAATAAAATAATTAAGTGATCAATTTTGTAAGATAAAATCGCTAAACATTATGAATTATAGTTTGTGTGCAAATTAAAGTTTTTAATAATTTATGTGTAAATTTCAGTGTCAAATGCAAAAATAATGGGAAATACAAGACAATTTTGTAAGAGTTGAAACTATGAAGGACTAAGGTGTAATAAACAATCATGGACGAATCAGGAGTCAACAAGTGGCAGCTCCAAAAGAAGATAGCTTGCACCACTGCAAGGCTTAACCTTTATGAAGGTTAAGGTAGGGGTTAGGACCCCCGACACATGGAAGCTCCAGAACGTGACAAGTGGAAGCCTAAGAACGCAACACCTAGCCCTACTGCAAGGATGAACCTTCCTAAAGGGTTAGATAGGGGTTAGGACTCCTTCCTTGGCCGAAACTTTACCCTCCCCTATAAATAGGGGTCTTCACTCCATACTTAAAAAGATTCGACTCCAAGTACTCCAAGCCTTCAAAATACCATTTCAAGAGAAAACGTCCTTCCTACAAAGAAAGCTAGCCGGCCATCAAAGAGAGAAAAGAAAGAAAGAAAGAAAAAGCTTTTGAAAGCCGGTTTGTTGTTACTCTGTATTTCTACATTTCTGTAGTATCTTTCTATTCGAATAGTTGAACTGCCACCACTTTTTTTTGTCTTGAATGACATTAAGGGTGGTTGTGTTTCAATTGTTGCTTGTGAAAGAAGTTTTATTTTAATTGTAATGAATACTACCCACACTTCTTCCTTGTCTGTAGCAATGGAGCGTGAGTAGTCGTTTATACCCTCTAGTGTGAGGGAAACATATGAATATTACTGGCTAGATTATGCAAATGCTGATGTTTTATTTATACGTTTATTTATATATGTATTATATGATTAATGCATGATATAGTGATGTGTATAATTCCGGTGCTGTGCCTTGGATTATATCATCAGTATATCATAAGACCCGCCGGTTAAACAACCACAACATTTCTACCGGTATGACTTGTCCTCCACCAAAATGCTAAGGAAGTTAACTGATGTGTGGTACAAACCTAAATGATCCTCATGAATGACTTGTCCTTCTAGGTTATTAGGGTTGATTATTATTATATATAACTATTATGACAGTCTNTCTAATTAGTGTGTAAATAAAATAATTAAGTGATCAATTTTGTAAGATAAAATCGCTAAACATTATGAATTATAGTTTGTGTGCAAATTAAAGTTTTTAATAATTTATGTGTAAATTTCAGTGTCAAATGCAAAAATAATGGGAAATACAAGACAATTTTGTAAGAGTTGAAACTATGAAGGACTAAGGTGTAATAAACAATCATGGACGAATCAGGAGTCAACAAGTGGCAGCTCCAAAAGAAGATAGCTTGCACCACTGCAAGGCTTAACCTTTATGAAGGTTAAGGTAGGGGTTAGGACCCCCGACACATGGAAGCTCCAGAACGTGACAAGTGGAAGCCTAAGAACGCAACACCTAGCCCTACTGCAAGGATGAACCTTCCTAAAGGGTTAGATAGGGGTTAGGACTCCTTCCTTGGCCGAAACTTTACCCTCCCCTATAAATAGGGGTCTTCACTCCATACTTAAAAAGATTCGACTCCAAGTACTCCAAGCCTTCAAAATACCATTTCAAGAGAAAACGTCCTTCCTACAAAGAAAGCTAGCCGGCCATCAAAGAGAGAAAAGAAAGAAAGAAAGAAAAAGCTTTTGAAAGCCGGTTTGTTGTTACTCTGTATTTCTACATTTCTGTAGTATCTTTCTATTCGAATAGTTGAACTGCCACCACTTTTTTTTGTCTTGAATGACATTAAGGGTGGTTGTGTTTCAATTGTTGCTTGTGAAAGAAGTTTTATTTTAATTGTAATGAATACTACCCACACTTCTTCCTTGTCTGTAGCAATGGAGCGTGAGTAGTCGTTTATACCCTCTAGTGTGAGGGAAACATATGAATATTACTGGCTAGATTATGCAAATGCTGATGTTTTATTTATACGTTTATTTATATATGTATTATATGATTAATGCATGATATAGTGATGTGTATAATTCCGGTGCTGTGCCTTGGATTATATCATCAGTATATCATAAGACCCGCCGGTTAAACAACCACAACATTTCTACCGGTATGACTTGTCCTCCACCAAAATGCTAAGGAAGTTAACTGATGTGTGGTACAAACCTAAATGATCCTCATGAATGACTTGTCCTTCTAGGTTATTAGGGTTGATTATTATTATATATAACTATTATGACAGTCTAACAACCACGATGTTCCTATCGGTATGACTTTGTTTCCACCAGAACGTTGAGGATGTTTAACTGGCACATCTATACCTAGTGTAGCCTAAGAAGCAGCTATGTTATAATATATTACCACCAGTGTAGCTTAAAAAGCGGTTGTGTTATAGTTTATATATATGCACTTGCAATCATGAGATCAAATGAATAACTCAAGTGTTTCTCATGAATGACTTGTCATTCTGGTTTGTTTGGGTTAATCAGTTGACATAGATATAACCAGTGTAGCTTAAGAAGCAGCTGTGTTATAATATATTACCACCAGTGTAGCCTAAGAAGCAGTTATGTTATGGTTTATATACATCAGACCTGCCAGTTGACTTTCCAGTAACATGAGAGTTAATTGTTGTGAGATAGCATTTCTAGTATCTAACCAATATAATGCACATGGGACCCTTAAACTGAAGGATATCTTTTATATTCTTGTTGCTAACGCATTTGCTTACGCACTTTATATGTTTACGCAACTTACTTGTTTACTTATGCATTTTATTTAAGTTAAACTAGCTATCAAGTTAAGCTCACATCACAAGCTATAAAACAATATTCTGTTTCAAACAATACTTTTAATTTTTTTTATTTTATTTTATAGTCTAAATTACTAAACTCTTCGTGGGATTGATACTTGGACTTAAAACCGAGAAAACTACAATTTGACCATTTATACTTGGGTGTACAATATAATATAATTCAAACCACTAAAAAGTGTGAATCAAGTTTTTTGTGCCGTTGCCGGGGAGTTATAGTAATTTTAAAATATAATAATAAAATAAAAAATAAAAAAGATAGCTGTGTATACTTGTTTTATATGTTTATAGTTTGTTTGTTTGTTTTTAGTCTATGTCTGTTCATTCATCTGTAGGTTCTGTAAATCAATCCACTCCTTCATCATCTTCTTCTACATCTACACAAGAATCATTCAACTTAAGTATGGCACAAAACGTACCTAGACAATAAGAAGAAAGAGAACATGAAGTAGTTTAAAATGTTCGACCATTAAAAGAATATCTACATCCTACAAGAACTAATGTCCTATCATGTGTTGCTTTTCCAACAGACGCTCCAAATATTAATATTAAGCCATAAACTATACAGTTACTACCACAGTTCCATGGTTTAGAAACTGAAAATTCCTATGTTCATATGAAAGAATTTGAAGAAGACTGTGGAACTTTGCAAGATAATTTTAAAATGATTAAATTAAAACTTTTTCCTTTCTTGTTAAAAGATAAAGCTAAACTATGACTTAACTCTTTAAGAGCAAATTCTATCACGAATTGACAAGCTTTACAAACTGAGTTCTTTAAAAAGTTTTTTCCTGTGCATCATACTAATGCATTAAGACGCCAGATAATGAATTTTGCTGTAAAAGAAAAAAAAACTTTTTACCAATGTTGGGAAAGATTTAAAGATCTTCTCCAAGCTTGTCCACATCATGCATTTGAAAACTGGACTTTAGTTGGTTTCTTTTATGATTCACTTCCATCTGCCNTTTTTATCAATGTTGGGAAAGATTTAAAGATCTTCTCCAAGCTTGTCCACATCATGCATTTGAAAACTGGACTTTAGTTGGTTTCTTTTATGATTCACTTCCATCTGCCATGCAACAATTTGTTGAAATGATGGCTCAAGGAGAATTTATGAATAAAAATCCTGAAGAAGCATTTCAATTTTTCGATACTATTTCGGAGAGTTCTCAAATGTGGGACTCGACTTCTTCAAACATTGTAGAAAATAAGTCATCTACATCTGAAAGAGGAAAATATGTATTAAAAGAAGATGATGAGTTAAGGGCAAAAATGGCTAATATATCTCGAAAACTAGAAGCCTTGGAAATGAAAAAACTTAAGCAAGTACCTGTTTTAAACTCTACTGATCAAACATGTGAAATTTGTGCATTGTCAGGACATCCTGCTGGGGAATGTCCAACTATTCCTGCATTCAAAGAAGTCTTAATTGAACAATCAAATGCTGTTCCAACTTATACTAAACCGTATTTAAATCCATATTCTAAAACTTACAATCCAGTATGGAGAAATCATCCGAATTTTAGTTGGAGAAATACACAACCTACAAATCAAACACAAGGTCTACAACAGCCACAAAATCAACCACAATATCAACCACAATATCAACCATATCTACCTCCACAGAAAAGAACTTTGGAAGACACTATGAATCAATTTATTCAGAGTCAAATGAATTTCAATACTCAAACAAATCAAGCATTCAACAATTTTAAATCTCAAACTTCATAGAGTATTGAAGATATTAAAAGTCATCTACCTAAGTTGACTCAGTCTTTAAGTACTATAGGAAAAGAGAAGTTTTTGTCTCAACCTACACCTCCACAAAGTCAAAATTAAACTAATTTTGTATCATCTGAAGCCTCACCAGGTCAAATACAAGCAGTCACGACATTGAGAAGTGGTAAGAAAATTGATAAAACTATTAAACCTAAGATTCCAAAACAAATATGAAAGAAAATTCCTATAAACGAACCATTGAACCTGAACCTTTAATTGAAAAACAATTAGAAACACAAAGTGAAAAAGATCCTCCATGTCCTATTCCTTTACCTTTTCCTCAAAGAGTCAAGAAACCTTTATCTGAAAAAGATCAATCTGACATTCTTGAGTTATTTAAACAAGTAAAAATTAACCTTCCTTTGTTGGATGCAATAAAACGAGTTCCAGTTTATGCTAAAATTTTAAAAGATCTTTGTACGATCAAAAGAAGAACGAATGTACCAAAGAAAATATTTTCAACTGAACAAGTTAATACTATAATACATCAAGACACACTTCTTAAGTACAAAGATTCAGGTAGTCCTACAGTCTCATGTCTCATTGAAAATTTTCAAATTGGACAAGCCCTACTAGATCTGTGATCCAGTTGTAATTTAATGCCATATTCAATATATACGCAATTAGGATTAAGTGAATTAAAACCTTCCAATGTTAAACTACAACTAGCAGACCAATCAATAAAAACTCCATGAGGAATTGTAGAAGATGTGATTGTCCAAGTTGATCAATTTTATTTTCTAACAGATTTCATCGTTATAGATACAGAGCCATGTTGTGAAGAATGTTTATTTGAATACATACCGCTAATTTTAGGTCGACCATTCCTAGCTACATCAAATGCGTTGATTAATTGTAGGAATGGAATTAAGAAAATCTCATTTGGAAACATGACTTTGGAATTAAACATTTTTAAAAGTACAAAATGACCTAGAGAAGAAGAAGAAGAAATATATGAAGTAAATCATGTTGAAACAATAACCCAATTTTTTTTTGAAAAGAATATTCTAGAAAAAGAGTTATTGACATTAGAATCCATACCTGAAACCGAATCTGAAAATACATCTGCCAAGAATCTACAATGCAAAGAATTGTTACCAAAACTTATAGAAACTAATGTCAAAGTTTTTAAGCCAGAATTAAAACCTCTTCCAACCAACTTAAAATATGTCTTTTTAGGAGAAAATGAAATATATCCAGTTATAATATCGTCGAAATTATCTGAAATTCAAGAAAAAGAATTAACAAAAGTTTTGAAAAATCATCAAAGCGTTATTGGATGGACAATAACAGATATAAAAGGTATAAGTCCACTTCTATGTACTCATTGTATCTATATAGAAGATGACGCTAAACCATCCCGTCAAATGCAAAGAAGATTGAATCCTTACTTAAAGGAAGTAGTTCGTGCTGAAGTACTAAAACTATTAGATGCTAATATTATTTATCCTATATCTGATAGTAAATGGGTTAGTCCTACACAATTAGTTCCAAAAAAATCTGGTGTAACAGTCATAAAAAATCAAGAAAATGAGTTAGTCCCGATGCGTACAGTCACAGGTTGGCGTGTATGTATTGATTATCGAAAACTAAACTCTCTCACAAGAAAGGATCAATTTCCGTTACCATTCCTAGATCAAGTTTTGGAAAGAATAGCTGGGCATGCATATTATTGTTTTCTAGACGGATATTCTAGTTATAATCAAATTGAAATTACAATAGATGATCAAGAAAAAATTACTTTTACATGTCCGTTTGAAACTATTGCTTATAAAAGAATGCCTTTTGGGTTATGTAATGCCTCAGCTACTTTTCAACGTTGCATGCTAAGTATATTCAGTGATATGGTAGAACGCTATCTAGAAGTTTTTATGAACGACTTTTCAGTATACGGTGATTCATTTCATTTATGTTTAGAAAATCTGGAAAAAGTACTTATTAGATGTGAAGAAACAAACATAGTCTTAAATTGGAAAAAATGTCATTTCATGGTTACACAAGGTATTGTTTTAGGTCACATAGTTTCTCAAAAAGGAATTAAAGTTGATAAATCAAAAATTGACTTAATAGCTAATCTTCCTTCACCAAAAACCGTAAAAGATGTCCGGTCTTTTTTGGGTCACGTTGGATTTTATCGAAGATTCATTAAAACTTTTAGTTTAATATCGAGACCAATCTGTAATCTTTTATGTCAGAATATAATCTTTGAATGGAATAATGCATGTCAATTAGCATTTGATAAATTAAAAAACATGTTTATCTCTGCACCTATTATGCAACCTCCTGATTTGTCTTTACCTTTCGAATTAATGTGTGATGCAAGTGACTATGCGGTAGGAGCTGTATTAGGTCAAAGAAAAGATAAAAAATCATATGTTATTTACTATGCTAGCAAAACTTTAAATGATGCACAAATGAATTATTCAACCACAGAAAAAAAATTACTTGTTGTTGTATTTGCATTAGATAAATTTTGATCATATCTGGTTGGATCGTCAATTACAGTATTTACAGATCATGTAGCTTTAAAATATTTGCTTACTAAGAAAGATGCTAAACCACGTCTCCTACGATGGATTTTATTACTTCAAGAATTTGATCTTATCATAAAAGATAAGAAAGGAGTAAAGAATGTGGTAGCAGATCATTTGTCAAGATTAAATTATAAAGTAAAAGAGGAACTAATTCCGGTTAGAGAAACCTTTCCAGATGAACAACTTTTAGCAATAACCGAAGTACCATGGTATGCATGTATAACCAATTATCTAGCCACTGGTACTATTCCTTCTAATTATACTTGGTCTGATAGAAATAAGTTCCTAAGTAAGACACGTAATTTTTTCTGGGAAGATCCTTATGTGTTTAAATATTGTAAAGAACAAATAATAAGACGATGTGTGCCTAATCATGAAATTCATCAGGTAATTCAGTTTTGTCACTCTAAAGCTTGCGGAGGTCATTTTGCTTCAAAGAAAACCACTGCTAAAATTCTGCAGTGTGAATTTTATTGGCTAATACTTTTTAAATATGTTCATATCTTTTGTTTAAATTGTATCAAGTGTCAAAGAATGGAAAATATTTCAAAAAAAATATGATGCCTTTAAACCCCTATTTTAATTGTTGAAATTTTCGATTGTTGGGGCATCGATTTTATGGGACAATTTCCTCCATCCTTTTGGATATTTGTATATTTTGGTTGCAGTTGACTATGTTTCTAAATGGGTAGAGGCAATTCCATGTAGAAATAACGATCACAAAACAGTGATCAAATTTTTAAAAGAAAATATTTTATCTAGATTTGAAATTCCTCGAACAATCATCAGTGATGGTGGATTACATTTTTGTAATAAAGTTTTTGAGAATCTTATGAAAAAACACTCAATTTCACATAAAATATCCACTCCGTATCATCTACAAACAAGTGACCAAGCTGAATTAGCTAATAGGGAGATAAAATACATTTTTTAAAAGACAGTAAATCTAGATCGTAAGGATTGGTCATTAAGATTGACTGATGCGCTTTGGGCTTACCGTACTGTATGTAAGACTATTCTAGGAATGTCTCCTTATCGATTAGTTTATGGTAAACCATGTCATTTGCCTGTAGAATTAGAACATAGAGCTTATTGGGCAATCAAAATGATGAATTTTGATATGGATAAAACTGGAATATCACGTAAACTTCAAATCAATGAGTTAGAAGAATTAAGAAATGAAGCTTATGAAAATGCAAAAATTGCGAAATCCAGAATTAAAATATTCCATGACAAGAATATTGTGCGAAAATCTTTTAAACCATCTCAAAAAGTTCTGTTATATAATGCAAAGCTTCGTTTATTCCCTGACAAACTAAGATCTAGATAGACAAGACCGTATATAGTCAAGCAAGTTTTCGACTATGGGGCAATTGATATTGAAAATCCAGTAACTGGGACTATCTTCAAAGTAAATGGACAAAGACTTAAGCCATACTATGATGGATTCTCACAAGATGTAACTTTTGTTCTGTTTTTTGATCTAGTCTATATGCACTAAATATATATTGTTAGTTGTTTGTAAGTAATAATACTAATTATGTGTAATTTATTTGACAGATTAAACCTCCTGAGTAAAAGCCAGATATCCTAATCTCTGAAAGACAACAGATTCCTGATTTTTATTTTATTATAAGTGCTGGCTATTTCTGTATTTACATTTCAAATACTGTTTAATTTAAGATGGAGAAATTTGAATGTGAATTTAAGTTTGTGTTTAAAATAGTAATTGTAACTTAAGAACTTATGTCCGTCTTTGTGACTGGTAGACGTTAACGAATCGAATAGTGAGTCAATTTTCAATAATTTTTTGAGTCATCTTTAATTAAAAAAAAATTTAAAAATGGACGAAAAATTATTTTGGTTAAGTTTAGTTTTATTGCGTCATTTCCCAAAAGATATACATACGTTAATCATGCAAAAAGCTAGATATGTTAGAAATTTAGAGATTTTGAAAACCAAGCACGACCCCTTTGTGGAAAAAGTACATATGCTAAACACCGACGAACAAATCGTCTTTGTGCTTGTGTAAAATGTGGTCATACAGAACATCTGAGACGGTACAATAAGTGTGCGGCAAAGCAAGGATTATCCTGAGACGCCATCCTATTCTGGCCCAATGCTAAACAGATACGTGCGAACTGAAATTAACTGTGTCACTGGTGTCACCGAACCAGATAGTTCTGATGCTGAATCAATCTAATTAAAATAAAATCTTTGGAAGAATTGTACATATGTGTAAATATTTATGTATAGAGTTATGTACATAAATGTAAATAACTATAAATTGATTAAAAAAAAAATCATCAATAAATATTCAACAACAAATAAACATTAAAACCCACCAATTTTTATACAAGGAAAAAAAAGTGGTTAACAAAGTTTTGTAGAATGTCTATTTAATTTTATAAATTGCAGGAAATACAGGAAAAAGTGCAGAATTCCAGAAAATAAGACCAACAGTCTGCAATTACAAATCAGAAACCAGTCAAGAAAAAATATGGATTCAAGATGACAAACAAGAAGGTCTTCAAGCCAAGCATGAAGGGATCGAATTTCGCAACCTAAGGCACCTCCACAACAACCTCGATTGAAAAATATCTTCAATGAGGTGATGTTTGAAAATTTGGACCAACAACTCTGGTATGATGTTAATTTTCTGACTAAAACTATTATTTCTGAAATAATAGTAATATATGAAGATTTTGAGAACCTAGGAATAAGACAAATTCTCCATGAAAGAGGATGGTTACATTATGTTAGGTTATCTGTTCTTGCTTACGACTGCTTAGTTCGGAAATTTTACAGTAATGCTGAAATTAAAGAGGAAAAACAATTGCGTGTATTTGTTCAGGGAATAATTTTTCAAGTTACACCGGTTACTATAGCTGATTTCTTTAACCCCATGCAAAGACCACCCAACCCACAATATCCATACACTGAACTACCTGATTTGCATAAGGTAGGAAAAGAATTAACAAGAAATTCACAATTTGTTTGGGCACGTCCAAATAATTACATTAAACAAGGAGAGCTAACAGAAAAATATCGGATTATGAATATGATAACAGTGTACAGTTTGTTACCCCAAGCTGAAAAGAATCAAATCTTTATTAAGCAGGCTTATTTTTTATATGCATTTGGGATGAGACACACAATTGACCTGCCAACCTTAATCATAGACCAAATAATACTCACTGTGGATAGAAAGAAACTCACACTCCCATATGCTATGTTAGTTTCTCAGTTATGCAGGAATGAAGGTGTGATCATCAATCCAATATGGACAACAGTGAATCATCCTGGAGTATTGGATAAAACTTCATTAAAAAAGAGTCATGGAGGACAACTGAAAAACCAACAAGGAATACCTTCACCACAAGAAGAGGAACCATTTTGGGTACCTGTGTAACGCCCCAAAAACCCCATTGGGTGACATTACATTCTAAAAACCATTCACCGCATGAGAGCATTAAGTAAATCCATTACGACGAAAGTTTCATTCATCCACCATTCATATTTTAACAAAATTTGGGCAGTCTCCTCTGTTCGGGGAGCTCTACCCAAAACACAACCTGTGCAATTCTACTATAATGACCACACCGGGTCCATTTAACTACCATAAAATCAATCTATCCAATTTACATGTTATCCCAAAAGAATAGGCCAAGTTATGGCCTTTACATTCCCACAAAAGTACTATAATACACAGCGGAATTTATAAAATAAAAACTAGGCTATACAATTCTCCCAAAAGATTATCCAAGTCTATAACAAAAGAAAGGGGGGTCGCTATAAGCATCCACCTCGGGATCCACGCTCCCTTCTATCGGAGTCTCCAAATATGTCGGCCCCTCGACTCCCAGCTCCTCGTCAAAGGCAAAATCTGAAAGGTGGGGAAGTAGGGGGGTGAGCACAAGGCTCTGTAGGAGGATCCTTCCAAACCCATTCAAGGTTTTGAAATCAAGTAAAACAGGTAGGTCACGTTTCGCACATACATATAAATGAATTTTAAAGTAAAGTAAGGACATTTTAAAGGAGATCTCAAGTTTGTACAATAATAAGGACTTGAACGAGAATAAAACCACGTTTAATTGACAAACAATTTCCAACATAATCCACTCCACCATACACCATTTCCACAAGGTATCGCGGCATCCCATACTACCCGAAACTCTTGGAAAAATAATATTTGGTACAATGAACAAAAATTTCTATTTGGTACCACTCAAGTAGGTTGTCGCTTCTCATGAATCTACCCGACGATTCTACCTCGTTCACCCATTTCCACTAACAATCACAGACCAATTTAGGAAGGGCATGTACCGTCTCATACGGCCTTGACGAGATCCTTCCAAGGTGTCTAGTATACTAACCCTTTTTCCCGGTATCCGTGAACAATAGTGGTCACTGTCACCACAGTGATCCACTACGAGCATTAGGCAACCATCTCACCCCCCATTGGGATAGACTAACCTCTAATGCTCTACGGCAGTTTTCGAAGGTAATCCAAGTCCCTCACAACACCATACACAAGAGTGACATACCAACAATATACTCAACCTCATATACAAGCAAATTCCATGATGTTTCCCCAAATTTTCACAAGCAAGATACATAATAGAACAATTTAAGAAAATATACCCATTTCGCAAATCATGTAACAAGAGACAAGTTTAAAGGAAATAAGCATGAGATCATCAATACAATCATTTTACTACCCAACACAAAGTTCTAGAATTTTCGAAATCAAGATGATGTGAAGATATAGAGAAAAATCCATATTTCCCCCAAAAACTAGAGTTTGATGGATTTCCAACCATCATTTTGTTCAAATCATGGGAATGTTTGTAAACATACCAAGGAACAAGGAACCCATAACAAATACATACTATTAAGAGCCAAATTCTACATGTATAATAACCCTAACATCAATGGACAAGGATGGAAGAAAACCCTACCTCAATGTTCTTAAAAACCTAGGTTTAGTGTGAAGAAGATGAAGATTTGATCTTCTTTGAAGTATAGATCTCCTCTTGATCTTGTGTTTTATCCTTCTCTCTTCCTCTAGAGTCCTAAGAGAAGTGGGTTGAGAGTGGAATGAGAGAAATGAGAGTAAAGGCTGAAATCTGTGTTTTTAAACACAGAAATCCTGATTTTTTTTTTCTTTTACTGTTCATGGGCTGCTTCGATATTACTTCGTTATCGGGGCATAACTCTCTCATCCGAGCTCCGATTGAGATGATTCAAGATGCTATGGAAAGCTAAGAAAGAACTCTACAACTTTCATGTTTTGAGTTTTAAGAGATATTGACTACATCAAGGTCTAAATTGGGCTTGAAGTTGCAGCCAGTGCACAGTTCACGTGCACTGTTCACTATTTCATCCCTTTTTCCATGACATAACTCTCTCATCCGAGCTCCGATTGAGATGATTCAAGATGCTATGGAAAGTTAAGAAAGAACTCTACAACTTTCATGTTTTGAGTTTTAAGAGATATTGACTACATCAAGGTCTAAATTGGGATTGCAGTTGCAGCCAGTGCACAGTTCACGTGCACTGTTAACTATTTCATCCCTTTTTCCATGGCATAACTCNCTAACCCTTTTCCCCGGTATCCATGAACAATAGTGGTCACTGTCACCACAGTGATCCACTACGAGCATTAGGCAACCATCTCACCCCCCATTGGGATAGAATAACCTCTATTGCTCTACGGCAGTTTTCGAAGGTAATCCAAGTCCCTCACAACACCATACACAAGAGTGACATACCAACAATATACTCAACCTCATATACAAGCAAATTCCATGATGTTTCCCCAAATTTTCACAAGCAAGATACATAATAGAACAATTTAAGAAAATATACCCATTTCGCAAATCATGTAACAAGAGACAAGTTTAAAGGAAATAAGCATGAGATCATCAATACAATCATTTTACTACCCAACACAAAGTTCTAGAATTTTCGAAATCAAGATGATGTGAAGATATAGAGAAAAATCCATATTTCCCCCAAAAACTAGAGTTTGATGGATTTCCAACCATCATTTTGTTCAAATCATGGGAATGTTTGTAAACATACCAAGGAACAAGGAACCCATAACAAATACATACTATTAAGAGCCAAATTCTACATGTATAATAACCCTAACATCAATGGACAAGGATGGAAGAAAACCCTACCTCAATGTTCTTAAAAACCTAGGTTTAGTGTGAAGAAGATGAAGATTTGATCTTCTTTGAAGTATAGATCTCCTCTTGATCTTGTGTTTTATCCTTCTCTCTTCCTCTAGAGTCCTAAGAGAAGTGGGTTGAGAGTGGAATGAGAGAAATGAGAGTAAAGGCTGAAATCTGTGTTTTTAAACACAGAAATCCCGATTTTTTTTTTCTTTTACTGTTCATGGGCTGCTTCGATATTACTTCGTTATCGGGGCATAACTCTCTCATCTGAGCTCCGATTGAGATGATTCAAGATGCTATGGAAAGCTAAGAAAGAACTCTACAACTTTCATGTTTTGAGTTTTAAGAGATATTGACTACATCAAGGTCTAAATTGGGCTTGAAGTTGCAGCCAGTGCACAGTTCACGTGCACTGTTCACTATTTCATCCCTTTTTCCATTTCCAATCTACCAAATTCAAACACACATCGCTACACCTATCCCCATTTTTACAAAAATTATTTAATATATATCTATATGCATATATATAAAATAAAATACGGAGTGTTACAACCTGAAGAATTCATATCACAAGAGGAGCAACTACAAGAGAATCAACCATACATCCCAATGGATGACAAAACTAATAGATGCATCTTACTAGAGGTGGAGAACAATATTACTCAGATCAACCAACGCATAGATGAATATGAACAAAACCAAGCTGAGATTTTGAAGCTACTTTGAGATCGTTTTGGAGAAGGATCTTCTNTAACAAGAGACAAGTTTAAAGGAAATAAGCATGAGATCATCAATACAATCATTTTACTACCCAACACAAAGTTCTAGAATTTTCGAAATCAAGATGATGTGAAGATATAGAGAAAAATCCATATTTCCCCCAAAAACTAGAGTTTGATGGATTTCCAACCATCATTTTGTTCAAATCATGGGAACGTTTANTTTATTTATGAAAATTTTAAGTTAGGAAGACTAGTTCATATGATTCATAGTTAAATTAAGTTGATATTCCTATGTTTTGTAAAAATAGCCTTAATCTGATCACGCGAGATTTTTATACTTAAGTTGTATATTATCTTAATATTTTTGTTTAAACTTACTGTTATAGAGCACGATTAGATTTCTTTATTTCAAAAACCTTGTGAAATATTAGACTTTTTACATATTTAGTGGAGATGTATAACCAATTGAAGAATTTGAGCCAATCTTTCTTGGAGAGATATTCTACATTTACTCAAAGAAACATCTTCGATTCTATGGTAAACTTTCTTTGAATAATCTCATTAATTTTGTCTTGATTAGCACTTGTTAGATTATATTATCAGCATTGTCCTTGAAATTATTTTCTGTAGGATTGATACAGATGAATAATTTATGGAAAATGATCTGAGGCCATGTGTGATTAATCTTGAGCCTTAACCATATCTTTTACAAAATTATATCCTTAGTCAACCATGATTGAGCCTAAAAAAATTATAACATCTTTTCATGAAACCCGAAAAATACCCAAGCCAAATAAAAATATGTCAAACCCACCTTTGCTACACAATTTTCTTGCACCCTCTTCTAAATCAATATATAGAAAAGGTGAAAGATGCCTTACTTATTTATTTAAAAAAAAAAAGAAAGAAAGAAAGTTCTTGGCTAGTTAGAGGAAAAGAAAAAGAAAAACCAATGAAAAGTTTAAAAATAGAAAGAAAAAAAGCCAAGAAAGTGAAAAATGAGAAAAATGAAAAGAAAGAATAGACAAAATCTCTATAGAATGAGGTGTNGGCTTAACCTTTAGGAAGGTTAAGGTAGGGGTTAGGCCCCCCCCCCCCCGACACATGGAAGCTCTAGAACGCGACAAGTGGAAGCCTAAGAACACGACACCTAGCCCTACTACAGGGATGAACCTTCCTAAAGGCTGAGATGGGGGTTAGGAGTCCTTCCTTGGCCGAAACTTCACCCTCCCCTATAAATAGGGGTCTTCACTCCATACTTAAAAAGATTCGACTCCAAGCCTTCACAATACCATTTCAAGAAAAAAATTCCTTCCTACAAAGAAAGTTAGCTGGCCATTAAAGAGAAAAAGAAAAGAGAAAGAAAAGCTTTTCAAAGCCGGTCTGTTGTTACTCTATATTTTTACATTTCTGTAGTATCTTTCTATTCAGATAGTTGAACTGCCGCCACTTTTTTTGTCTTGAATGACATTAAGGGTGGTTGTGTTTCAATTGTTCCTTGTGAAAGAAGTTTTATTTTAATTGTAATGAATACTACCCATACTTCTTCCTTGTCTGTAGCAATGGAGCATGAGTAGTTGTTTATACCCTCTAGTGTGAGGGGAACATATGTATATTACTGGCTAGATTATGANTTGTTCCATGGGAAAAGGAGTGGGATGAGCACCGAGAAGACCCATGTCATCTAGTATTTCAAGTGTGTACTTCCGTTGAGAGATACTAATACCTTCTGATGAGTGAGCAACCTCGATGCCCAAGAAAAACTTAAGAGGGCCAAGATCTTTAATGTGGNATAACCTAAAGAAAGTCCTTTTTGATTCCAGAAATCATGCATCTGTATTAATTCTATATTATAAAAGGAGAATGTTGATGATATGTCTAGTATAGTGTTGATATCCACTCCTGAGATTATGTCAAATTANTATGCTTAATGCGTGATATAGTGATGTGTATAATTCCAGTGCTGTGCCTTGGATTATGTCATCAATATATCATAAGACCCGCTGGTTAAACAACCACGACGTTTCTACCGGTATGGCTTGTCCTCCACCGAAATGCTGAAGAAGTTGACTGATGTGTGGTACAAACCTAAATAATCCTCATGAATGGCTTGTNTTATTCAAATATCCGTTCTTTAAATACTTACACGTGATATTATTTGCTTTGCTAACAATATTCCAATCACATGTAACTTGTGAGAATAGTCACTATAACACATATGTATTATTTGCTGAGTGTATTCCAAGAAAGGATTGACATCAAAACTATCATGAAAGAGGGTAATATTTCTTGAGTGATTTTTGAAACAAAAGAAATCATCACACACACACAAGTTTGTATAAAAATATATAGATAATGTTACAACTAACGTGTGTTACTCTTATAGTGATCAGAAAAAGGAACTATTCTAGCAAGACAGAAAGAATATTGATTTAATTATCTTTGTGAAAAGTATGAATTATAAACTCCTAACTACTGAAGTTTGTAGGTAGCTTCACTGGAAACCTTCACGAGACAAAACTCGTCCACTAGGGATCACCTAGGGGTTTAACGGCTTATTGCATATGCTAAATGCAATCGTGAAAAAATCTACGAAAATGATTTTACTTCTGTTTATGTTTTATTTTGTGTTATAATCTATATTTACTAGAGACTANTGGTTAAACAACCACGACGTTTCTACCGGTATGGCTTGTCCTCCACCGAAATGCTGAAGAAGTTGACTGATGTGTGGTACAAACCTAAATAATCCTCATGAATGGCTTGTTCTTCTAGGTTATTAGGGTTGATTATTATTATATATAACTATTATGACAGTCTAACAACCACGATGTTCCTATCGGTATGACTTTGTTTCCACAAGAACGTTGAGGATGTTTAACTGGCACAACTATACCCAGTGTAGCCTAAGAAGTAGTTGTGTTATAATATATTACCACCAGTGTAGCCTAAGAAGTGGTTGTGTTATGGTTTATATATATGCACTTGCAATCATGAGATCAAATGAATAACTCAAGTGTTCCTCATGAATGGCTTGTCATTCTGGTTTACTTGGGTTAATCAGGTGACATAGATATAACTGGTGTAGCCTAAGAAGCAGCTGTGTTATAATATATTACCACCAGTGTAGCCTAAGAAGTAGTTGTGTTATGGTTTATATACATCAGACCTGCCGGTTGACTTTCCAGTAACATGAGAGTTAATTGTTGTGAGGTAGCATTTTCAGTATCTAACCAATATAATGCATATGAGACCCTTAAACTGAAGGGTATCTTTTATATTCTTGTTGCTAACGCATTTACTTACGCACTTTATTTGTTTAAGCAATTTACTTGTTTACTTATGCATTTTATTTAAGTTAAACTAGATGTCAAGCTAAGCTCACATCACAAGCTATAAAACAATATTCTGCTTCAAACAACACTTTTAATTTTTTTATTTTATTTTATAGTCTAAATTACTAAACTCTTCGTGGGATCGATACTTGGACTTAAAACCGAGAAAACTACAATTTGACCACTTATACTTGGGTGTACAATATAATATAATTCAGACCACTAAAAAGTGTAAATCAGTTGCCTTATCCAAAGCAAATCATACAATTGGTTTCCTATAATAAAAGATTCTGCAGTTGTTCACGGAAACATCCTAATACTCCCTCTCAAGTTGGAGAGTGAAGGCAATGAACTCCCAACTTGCTAAGTAGATGAAGAAATTGGGCTTTTCCAAGGGGTTTAGTGAAGTGATCAGCCAACTGCTGAGTAGTAGGAAGATAACGAATACAAAGAAGACCAGATTGGATTTTGTCTCGAACAAAATGACAATCAATCTTTATGTGTTTGGTTCGTTCATGAAAAACGGGATTAGCGGCTATATAGAGAGCAGCTTGATTATCACAAAACAATGTTGCAGGACGCGAGTGCGAAACTCCCAAATCATATAGGAGATAAAGAAGCCATGTAAGTTCAAAACTGGCAGTGGCAAGAGCATGATTTTCTGCTTCAGTCGAAGAACGAGACACAGTGTGTTGTTTCTTTGTTTTCCATGAAATAGAAGAATTACCCAACAAAGTGAAATAGCCTGTGGTAGATCTTCTGGTCACAGGACAACTGGCCCAATCAGAATCACAAAAAACTTTCAATTGAAGTGTGTTTGTTGAGGATAGAAGAAGTCGATGGCCTGGGGAACCCTTGAGATAACGAAGAACATGCATGGCAGTGGCAAGATGAGGTGTGTGTGGCTGTTGCATAAACTGACTAAGGACATGAATTGAATAAACAATATCAGGTCGTGTGATCGTAAGGTAAATCAGGCGACCAGTGAGGCGACGGTATAGAATTGGATCATTAAGAAGTTCTCTAGTATCAGGACTTAATTTGAGATTTTGTTCCATGGGAAAAGGAGTGGGATGAGCACCGAGAAGACCCATGTCATCTAGTATTTCAAGTGTGTACTTCCGTTGAGAGATACTAATACCTTCTGATGAGTGAGCAACCTCGATGCCCAAGAAAAACTTAAGAGGGCCAAGATCTTTAATGTGGAATCGGCGATGTAGAAATTCTTTTAGAGCAACAATATCAGGTGGATGATTACCAGTGACAATGATATCATCAACATAGACAAGGATTGCTATAAAAGAAGAGCCATGCGAACGAGTGAATAAAGAATAATCAACTTTAGACTGCTTATATCCAGCATCGTGCATTGCAGTAGAGAACTTCCAAGGATATCTAGGCAGTAAGGTCATATAGACCTCCTCATCAAGATCCCCATGAAGAAATGCGTTATGTACATTTGGCTGATGAAGTGAACAATGCCTAACAGAAGCCACAACAAGAAGACATCGCACTATGACAAGTTTTGCAACTGGGGCGAACATTTCATGATAGTCAAGCCCAGCAATTTGAGTATAACCTTTAGCCACAAGACGAGCTTTATAACTCTCAATACTACCATCAGACCGATGTTTGATTTTGTAAACCCATTTGCAACCTATGGGTTTGATGTGCAAAGGCAGTGAAGTCACCTTCCAAGTGTTATTTCATTCAAGGGCCTCAATTTCAACATCCATTGCATGACACCAATTAGGATCCTGCATAGCTTGATTAAAAGAACTCAGTTCGAAAGTATCAGAAATTTTTGCAACAAATGCACGATGTTGAGATGNTAAAATAATTAAGTGATCAATTTTGTAAGATAAAATCGCTAAACATTATGAATTATATTTTANACGATGTTCCTATCGGTATGACTTTGTTTCCACAAGAACGTTGAGGATGTTTAACTGGCACAACTATACCCAGTGTAGCCTAAGAAGTAGTTGTGTTATAATATATTACCACCAGTGTAGCCTAAGAAGTGGTTGTGTTATGGTTTATATATATGCACTTGCAATCATGAGATCAAATGAATAACTCAAGTGTTCCTCATGAATGGCTTGTCATTCTGGTTTACTTGGGTTAATCAGGNTTTAATACTTTATGTGTAAATTTCAGGGTCAAATGCAGAAATAATGGGAAATACAAGACAATTTTGCAAGAGTTGAAACTATTAAGGACTAAGGTGTAATAAAGAATCATGAACGAATCAGGAGTCAACAAGTGGTAGCTCCAAAAGAAGACACCTTGCACCACTACAAGGCTTAACCTTTAGGAAGGTTAAGGTAGGGGTTAGGCCCCCCCCCCCCCCCCGACACATGGAAGCTCTAGAACGCGACAAGTGGAAGCCTAAGAACACGACACCTAGCCCTACTACAGGGATGAACCTTCCTAAAGGCTGAGATGGGGGTTAGGAGTCCTTCCTTGGCCGAAACTTCACCCTCCCCTATAAATAGGGGTCTTCACTCCATACTTAAAAAGATTCGACTCCAAGCCTTCACAATACCATTTCAAGAAAAAAATTCCTTCCTACAAAGAAAGTTAGCTGGCCATTAAAGAGAAAAAGAAAAGAGAAAGAAAAGCTTTTCAAAGCCGGTCTGTTGTTACTCTATATTTTTACATTTCTGTAGTATCTTTCTATTCAGATAGTTGAACTGCCGCCACTTTTTTTGTCTTGAATGACATTAAGGGTGGTTGTGTTTCAATTGTTCCTTGTGAAAGAAGTTTTATTTTAATTGTAATGAATACTACCCATACTTCTTCCTTGTCTGTAGCAATGGAGCATGAGTAGTTGTTTATACCCTCTAGTGTGAGGGGAACATATGTATATTACTGGCTAGATTATGAAAATGATGATGTTTTATTTATACGTTTATTTATATATGTATTATATGCTTAATGCGTGATATAGTGATGTGTATAATTCCAGTGCTGTGCCTTGGATTATGTCATCAATATATCATAAGACCCGCTGGTTAAACAACCACGACGTTTCTACCGGTATGGCTTGTCCTCCACCGAAATGCTGAAGAAGTTGACTGATGTGTGGTACAAACCTAAATAATCCTCATGAATGGCTTGTTCTTCTAGGTTATTAGGGTTGATTATTATTATATATAACTATTATGACAGTCTAACAACCACGATGTTCCTATCGGTATGACTTTGTTTCCACAAGAACGTTGAGGATGTTTAACTGGCACAACTATACCCAGTGTAGCCTAAGAAGTAGTTGTGTTATAATATATTACCACCAGTGTAGCCTAAGAAGTGGTTGTGTTATGGTTTATATATATGCACTTGCAATCATGAGATCAAATGAATAACTCAAGTGTTCCTCATGAATGGCTTGTCATTCTGGTTTACTTGGGTTAATCAGGTGACATAGATATAACTGGTGTAGCCTAAGAAGCAGCTGTGTTATAATATATTACCACCAGTGTAGCCTAAGAAGTAGTTGTGTTATGGTTTATATACATCAGACCTGCCGGTTGACTTTCCAGTAACATGAGAGTTAATTGTTGTGAGGTAGCATTTTCAGTATCTAACCAATATAATGCATATGAGACCCTTAAACTGAAGGGTATCTTTTATATTCTTGTTGCTAACGCATTTACTTACGCACTTTATTTGTTTAAGCAATTTACTTGTTTACTTATGCATTTTATTTAAGTTAAACTAGATGTCAAGCTAAGCTCACATCACAAGCTATAAAACAATATTCTGCTTCAAACAACACTTTTAATTTTTTTATTTTATTTTATAGTCTAAATTACTAAACTCTTCGTGGGATCGATACTTGGACTTAAAACCGAGAAAACTACAATTTGACCACTTATACTTGGGTGTACAATATAATATAATTCAGACCACTAAAAAGTGTAAATCAGTTGCCTTATCCAAAGCAAATCATACAATTGGTTTCCTATAATAAAAGATTCTGCAGTTGTTCACGGAAACATCCTAATACTCCCTCTCAAGTTGGAGAGTGAAGGCAATGAACTCCCAACTTGCTAAGTAGATGAAGAAATTGGGCTTTTCCAAGGGGTTTAGTGAAGTGATCAGCCAACTGCTGAGTAGTAGGAAGATAACGAATACAAAGAAGACCAGATTGGATTTTGTCTCGAACAAAATGACAATCAATCTTTATGTGTTTGGTTCGTTCATGAAAAACGGGATTAGCGGCTATATAGAGAGCAGCTTGATTATCACAAAACAATGTTGCAGGACGCGAGTGCGAAACTCCCAAATCATATAGGAGATAAAGAAGCCATGTAAGTTCAAAACTGGCAGTGGCAAGAGCATGATTTTCTGCTTCAGTCGAAGAACGAGACACAGTGTGTTGTTTCTTTGTTTTCCATGAAATAGAAGAATTACCCAACAAAGTGAAATAGCCTGTGGTAGATCTTCTGGTCACAGGACAACTGGCCCAATCAGAATCACAAAAAACTTTCAATTGAAGTGTGTTTGTTGAGGATAGAAGAAGTCGATGGCCTGGGGAACCCTTGAGATAACGAAGAACATGCATGGCAGTGGCAAGATGAGGTGTGTGTGGCTGTTGCATAAACTGACTAAGGACATGAATTGAATAAACAATATCAGGTCGTGTGATCGTAAGGTAAATCAGGCGACCAGTGAGGCGACGGTATAGAATTGGATCATTAAGAAGTTCTCTAGTATCAGGACTTAATTTGAGATTTTGTTCCATGGGAAAAGGAGTGGGATGAGCACCGAGAAGACCCATGTCATCTAGTATTTCAAGTGTGTACTTCCGTTGAGAGATACTAATACCTTCTGATGAGTGAGCAACCTCGATGCCCAAGAAAAACTTAAGAGGGCCAAGATCTTTAATGTGGAATCGGCGATGTAGAAATTCTTTTAGAGCAACAATATCAGGTGGATGATTACCAGTGACAATGATATCATCAACATAGACAAGGATTGCTATAAAAGAAGAGCCATGCGAACGAGTGAATAAAGAATAATCAACTTTAGACTGCTTATATCCAGCATCGTGCATTGCAGTAGAGAACTTCCAAGGATATCTAGGCAGTAAGGTCATATAGACCTCCTCATCAAGATCCCCATGAAGAAATGCGTTATGTACATTTGGCTGATGAAGTGAACAATGCCTAACAGAAGCCACAACAAGAAGACATCGCACTATGACAAGTTTTGCAACTGGGGCGAACATTTCATGATAGTCAAGCCCAGCAATTTGAGTATAACCTTTAGCCACAAGACGAGCTTTATAACTCTCAATACTACCATCAGACCGATGTTTGATTTTGTAAACCCATTTGCAACCTATGGGTTTGATGTGCAAAGGCAGTGAAGTCACCTTCCAAGTGTTATTTCATTCAAGGGCCTCAATTTCAACATCCATTGCATGACACCAATTAGGATCCTGCATAGCTTGATTAAAAGAACTCAGTTCGAAAGTATCAGAAATTTTTGCAACAAATGCACGATGTTGAGATGACAAACGATGGTAAGAAAGAACATCAGACAAAGGAAAATGTGTGCCTTTCACCTTGGAGCCCTGAAATGAAGGAGACGACATGGATGGAAAATCAGTCGTGGCAATGGAGCAATTGTAGTCACAGAGCCAAACAGATGGTTGGTGAGGCCTTTAAGATTTGCGAACATGTAGTGATGAGGTAGTAGTATCATGAACACTAGTGGAGGTGGTGTCGTCAGCGATGGAAGGTTGATCGCTAGTCACTGNTTTGACCACTTATACTTGGGTGTACAATATAATATAATTCAGACCACTAAAAAGTGTAAATCAGTTGCCTTATCCAAAGCAAATCATACAATTGGTTTCCTATAATAAAAGATTCTGCAGTTGTTCACGGAAACATCCTAATACTCCCTNCGTCAGCGATGGAAGGTTGATCGCTAGTCACTGGAGGTTGAGGAGCAGCCAAGTTTGTGGGCACATGTTCGATAACGGGTAAGGGTAAAGAGTTGGGTGGTGTGGTTGGTGTTGTATGGTGGGTTTCACACAAAGGAAACATGGATTCATGAAAAACCACATCTTGGCTGGAAAAAATTTGGTGGTTGTGAAGATTGTATACCCGATAAGCCTTTTGGCCATGCGGGTATCCGACAAATAAACAACAGCGAGCACTAGGATAGAATTTTGTTCGACCTGGATTGGTGTTCGTAGCAAAACAAAGACAACCGAAAACCCGTAGATGGGAGTAAGTTGGTGTCTTGTTAAATAGAACCTCATAAGGAGTACGGCCATGGAGAAGAGGTGTGGGCATACAATTGATTAGGTACGTAGCCGTCAGTATACATTCACCCCAAAAATCTATAGGTAAATGAGGTTGGAATCTTAAGGCTCTAGCTATTTCAAGAAGGTGTCGATGCTTCTTTCCACAACACCATTTTGTTGTGGTGTGGAAGTACAACTACGTTGATGATAAATTCCATTTGCATCAAAAAAGGATGTCATAGAGATAAATTCAAGTCCATTATTGCTTCAAATCCATTGCATTTTTTTGTGAAATTGTTTTCAATTAAAGCGATAAATGATTGGAGTAACGATTGAGTTTCAAATTTGTATTTCATGAGGTAAACCCAAGTGCAATGTGAAAAATTATCAACGATNAATAAAAGATTCTGCAGTTGTTCACGGAAACATCCTAATACTCCCTCTCAAGTTGGAGAGTGAAGGCAATGAACTCCCAACTTGCTAAGTAGATGAAGAAATTGGGCTTTTCCAAGGGGTTTAGTGAAGTGATCAGCCAACTGCTGAGTAGTAGGAAGATAACGAATACAAAGAAGACCAGATTGGATTTTGTCTCGAACAAAATGACAATCAATCTTTATGTGTTTGGTTCGTTCATGAAAAACGGGATTAGCGGCTATATAGAGAGCAGCTTGATTATCACAAAACAATGTTGCAGGACGCGAGTGCGAAACTCCCAAATCATATAGGAGATAAAGAAGCCATGTAAGTTCAAAACTGGCAGTGGCAAGAGCATGATTTTCTGCTTCAGTCGAAGAACGAGACACAGTGTGTTGTTTCTTTGTTTTCCATGAAATAGAAGAATTACCCAACAAAGTGAAATAGCCTGTGGTAGATCTTCTGGTCACAGGACAACTGGCCCAATCAGAATCACAAAAAACTTTCAATTGAAGTGTGTTTGTTGAGGATAGAAGAAGTCGATGGCCTGGGGAACCCTTGAGATAACGAAGAACATGCATGGCAGTGGCAAGATGAGGTGTGTGTGGCTGTTGCATAAACTGACTAAGGACATGAATTGAATAAACAATATCAGGTCGTGTGATCGTAAGGTAAATCAGGCGACCAGTGAGGCGACGGTATAGAATTGGATCATTAAGAAGTTCTCTAGTATCAGGACTTAATTTGAGATTTTGTTCCATGGGAAAAGGAGTGGGATGAGCACCGAGAAGACCCATGTCATCTAGTATTTCAAGTGTGTACTTCCGTTGAGAGATACTAATACCTTCTGATGAGTGAGCAACCTCGATGCCCAAGAAAAACTTAAGAGGGCCAAGATCTTTAATGTGGAATCGGCGATGTAGAAATTCTTTTAGAGCAACAATATCAGGTGGATGATTACCAGTGACAATGATATCATCAACATAGACAAGGATTGCTATAAAAGAAGAGCCATGCGAACGAGTGAATAAAGAATAATCAACTTTAGACTGCTTATATCCAGCATCGTGCATTGCAGTAGAGAACTTCCAAGGATATCTAGGCAGTAAGGTCATATAGACCTCCTCATCAAGATCCCCATGAAGAAATGCGTTATGTACATTTGGCTGATGAAGTGAACAATGCCTAACAGAAGCCACAACAAGAAGACATCGCACTATGACAAGTTTTGCAACTGGGGCGAACATTTCATGATAGTCAAGCCCAGCAATTTGAGTATAACCTTTAGCCACAAGACGAGCTTTATAACTCTCAATACTACCATCAGACCGATGTTTGATTTTGTAAACCCATTTGCAACCTATGGGTTTGATGTGCAAAGGCAGTGAAGTCACCTTCCAAGTGTTATTTCATTCAAGGGCCTCAATTTCAACATCCATTGCATGACACCAATTAGGATCCTGCATAGCTTGATTAAAAGAACTCAGTTCGAAAGTATCAGAAATTTTTGCAACAAATGCACGATGTTGAGATGACAAACGATGGTAAGAAAGAACATCAGACAAAGGAAAATGTGTGCCTTTCACCTTGGAGCCCTGAAATGAAGGAGACGACATGGATGGAAAATCAGTCGTGGCAATGGAGCAATTGTAGTCACAGAGCCAAACAGATGGTTGGTGAGGCCTTTAAGATTTGCGAACATGTAGTGATGAGGTAGTAGTATCATGAACACTAGTGGAGGTGGTGTCGTCAGCGATGGAAGGTTGATCGCTAGTCACTGGAGGTTGAGGAGCAGCCAAGTTTGTGGGCACATGTTCGATAACGGGTAAGGGTAAAGAGTTGGGTGGTGTGGTTGGTGTTGTATGGTGGGTTTCACACAAAGGAAACATGGATTCATGAAAAACCACATCTCGGCTGGAAAAAATTTGGTGGTTGTGAAGATTGTATACCCGATAAGCCTTTTGGCCATGCGGGTATCCGACAAATAAACAACAGCGAGCACTAGGATAGAATTTTGTTCGACCTGGATTGGTGTTCGTAGCAAAACAAAGACAACCGAAAACCCGTAGATGGGAGTAAGTTGGTGTCTTGTTAAATAGAACCTCATAAGGAGTACGGCCATGGAGAAGAGGTGTGGGCATACAATTGATTAGGTACGTAGCCGTCAGTATACATTCACCCCAAAAATCTATAGGTAAATGAGGTTGGAATCTTAAGGCTCTAGCTATTTCAAGAAGGTGTCGATGCTTCTTTCCACAACACCATTTTGTTGTGGTGTGGAAGTACAACTACGTTGATGATAAATTCCATTTGCATCAAAAAAGGATGTCATAGAGATAAATTCAAGTCCATTATTGCTTCAAATCCATTGCATTTTTTTGTGAAATTGTTTTCAATTAAAGCGATAAATGATTGGAGTAACGATTGAGTTTCAAATTTGTATTTCATGAGGTAAACCCAAGTGCAATGTGAAAAATTATCAACGATAGTTAAGAAATAATGAGCCCCAGAGTTTGAGGTTGTTGAATAACCCCCCCCCCCCAAATATCACAATGAATTAAAGAAAAAGGCTCAATTGAAGAAATAATACTTGTCTTAAAAGGTAAACGAGTTTGTTTTACCAAAGGGAAAATTTCACAAGTACAAAAATTGAAAGAAATTTAAAAAAAGGACTTAGATAATTTAAGGAGGGATTTGGAAGATGGATGTCCCAGTCGTTGGTGCCAAAGGTCCGAAGGAACTTAATGCAAGGTTGTTAAAGCACGAGGTATTGTTGGAGTGAGTCGATAGAGACCACCACTTTCTTTACCCCATCCAATTGTCCTCTTCGTTGCAAGGTCCTAGAAGAGACAAAAATAAGGAAAAAATATTACTGAGCAATTGAGGGAGCGAGTCAATTTGCTTACAGATAAAAGATTAAAGTGAAAAGATGGCACACACAAGACATTATCAACACAAATGGTGGGACTGATACTAGTAGAACCAGTGTGAGTGATGAGTACTGTGGTCCCATTAGGAAGCTTGATGGGTTGTGAAGTGTGAGATGGAGAACATGTATGTAATGAGGAGGGTGAAGACACCATATGGTCACTTGCACCAGAGTCAATAACCCAAGACTCTGTGCCAAAAATAGAGGAACAACAAGTAGAAATACCTGCGAAGTTTGCCATTGATTTTGTATTACCATCATTCAAGAGTGAGAGTATTTGCTGATATTGCTCTGGAGTGAAGGATGGTGCCAATTGCTATTTTCAGATGCAGCAGTTCGAATGGAATGTTCATTCCCAAGACTTAGCTTTGAAGAAGGCTTATCTGCTTTATGAATTTGGTGACCAGGTGGGTAACCATGTAGTTTATAAGACTTGGTTTTGGTATGGCCGACCCAGACACAGTGCTCACAAGTATGACGATCTCGGCGTCTACCTCCATTGGAACCAACATTAACAACAAGAGCTGCAACCTCTGTTGAAGGGGTTACCATGGTGATTTCTCGTTGTCGCTCTTCTTGATGAACAAGGGAATAAGTCTTGTTTATGGAAGGCAAAGATTCCATTAAGAGGATCTGCCCCCTAATGGCAGAATAGCTTCCATTCAATCCCAATAAAAATTGAATCACTTTACCTTGTTGCTCAGATTCAGAAATTTCTTTGAGTGCTCCGCAACTGCAAGTTGGAAGAGCTACGTAGGAAGCTAGTTCATCCCAATACCCCTTCAATTTATTAAAGTAAACCACAATGGTGTCCTGACCTTGAAAAAGGGAGGCAATAGACCTTTTAATTTGAAAGATCCGAGGTGCATTACTTTGAGAAAACCTCTCCTTAAGGTCTGTCCAAATTTCGTAGGCTGATTCAGCATAGAGAACACTATGCGCTATATCTCGATTAATGGCGTTAAGAAACCATGAAGAGACCATGTTGTTGCAACAAACCCAGAGTGAGTAATCTGATGAGGAATCATCAGGCTTTGGCATAGATCTGTCAATGAAACAAATTTTATTCTTCGCACTAAGTGCCATATGCATAGCACGACTCCAAGATGTGTAGTTGTTGCCGGTCAAGGGCTGGGAAACAAGAATAACACCTGGGTTATCTGATTGGTGAAGGTGGAAAGGATTGTCTGAATCAACAACTGTGGAGGTTACTGGAGAAAAAGCATTGGTAGATGAAGATTGGGTTTGATTAGCGGAAGCCATGGTGATAACAGAATACTTGTGAACAGTTTTGTGTTCTCAAAAAAAACTGAAGGAGGATCAAGACGGGACTGCGTCGATTACGATCCGTATTGCTCTGATACCATGTAAATATTTAGTGAGGAAAAATTGTGTATTGCATTTCTGTATTACAAAGGTATTTATACAAACTACATACACATTGGCTGCCCATGTCTTGCCTTAGACAAAGCCTTTGAGGTTGCCTTAATCAAAGCAAATCATACAATTGGTTTCCTATAATAAAAGATTCTGCAGCTGTTCACGGAAACATCCTAATAATCATTTCTATGATATTAAGGCAACAACTTTATCAATCTTTAGCTCAAATTAGATTATCCTGTAATGCTTTATTCATAAGAAAGTTTTCAGCATTTTCTCCCCAGTTTTCTTATCATATTGTAGTTTCTCAATAAAATTATGGTAAAATAGGATTCTTTGTTATGTAATAAATTATTTGATAATTGACTCCTATTTCTCTCTTAACAAAAACCTGTTCAGTCTTTAAAACATTTGAAAAATTTCTTCAGAGCATGTACCTGGCAAGGGAATATAACCTTCTGCTAGAAGCCAAGGGGTGGCATGCCAAGCGACAAAATTGAAAGCACTGGTAGTGCGTAAGATAATACTTGGAAGCTTCATATGATTAGCCACGGCATCTGTGAAGTTCATGACTGAATCGTAGATGATGCTGCAAACCTGATCAAGTGGCTCCTGTTTTTCCATCATTTGAACCAAGTATCTCTGAAGTGGCTCTTTGCAGTTGACATTGATAGCTGTGATGACCTCTAAGAGCATCTCCCACGACAAAATGCATTTTATCTACTAAAAAAGTAAGAGCATCTCCAACATATGCTTCAAATGGACAAAATAGTTAAAATTTAGTTATTTTGAGGCAAAAATTCATCTCCAACAGATGTTGTTCATATTATGTAAAATGCATTTTTGCTACTGTGACACTCTAAATATAAAGTGTCACTGTAGCAACATCTAAACATGTATATATATTATTTTCTCTCTGTTCCTCTTATTTCTTTCATTCTCTCTCTTTTTCTTTTTACTATTCCCAAAAAATATAATACAAAAGGGATAATAACTAATAATTAAAAGAAGTAGTTAAAAATATAGAGAATCTGTTGGAGTGTGTATTGAAAAAATGAGTAGCTAAAATAGAAAAAATTATTTTTTGGGTAGCTAAAATAGCTACTATTATTGGAGATGCTCTAATATTTTCTATTTTAGCTACTCAATTTTTCAATACAGTCTCCAACAAAATTTTTATATTTTTAACTACTCTATTAAAATATTATTATTCATTCCTTTTGTATTATTTTTTTTTGGGAACAGTAAAAGGGAGAAAGAGAGAGAATGAAAGAAAGGAGAGTAAGAGAAAGAAAATAATATAAATTGTCTTTATAAGTTGCTACAATGATACTGTATATTTAGTATCGCTGTAACAAAAATCTATTTTATAGTATGTGAAAATAATCTGTTAGAGCATGATTTTTGGCTTTGGTTAGCTAAATTTTAGCTATTTTAGTCATTTAAAGCATCTGTTGGAGATGCTCTAATAGATTCCCGAACGAGAAGAATTCAGGATGTTTAGATGAGTCAGGGGTGTTGAATTCGAGCAACTGTGATGGAGAATCCCTTGGAGTGAAGGATAGAGCCTAGCTGAAGCTTGGGCGTTATGTGGCCCTGGAATGGAGGTGGAACTAGCACCACCCAACATCTTTGTGTTCCTTGATTTTCCATCTCTCTTGGGTCCTTCTGCTAAGTTCTGAATTGATTCTCCCTGATTTTTTGTTTTGTGTTTTGTTGGGTGGAGGTACAATTTTTTAGACTTATTTGAGTAAAAATATATGAATAAATTGTTTACTTTGTTAAGTACAACTTTTATAAAATTTTTTGTATTTAGGTACAAAATTCAAATGAATTAAAAACTCTTTTACTTAATCACCGTTCTTTAAATTATGCAGCTATCATTGAAAGTTATTTGAGGAAACAAATATATAAAGATTAACAATAATAATGAGAGGTAAAATAGGGGTATTAATGATCAAAACCATTCTTCTTCGGCAAAAAGATTCTATGGCAATGGGATTTGATTAAAAATCTCACAAATTATATGTGAACAAACACTGAATTTTCTCCAAAAAAAAAAAGAAAAAGAATTGTCTAAGATGTTTTGTTAAATATTATGTATTGTTCGTTATTTGGATGTAGGAAAAAAAGAATTTCATTGTTTTTTTTAATGGGTGTAACTATTTTTTTAAAGGGTGCAACTGTTTTTTAATTGGTGTAACTATTTTTTTAGAGGGTGCAACTGTTTTGTAATAGGTGTAACTATTTTTTTTAATGAGTATAACTGTTTTTAATGGGTGTAATTATTTTTTAAATGGATGTAACTGTTTTTTAATGGGTGTAACTATTTTTTTAATGGGTGTGATAATCACAGTCTCATGCAATTGTTAAGGCATGATGGTGTAATGATATCGCGATACTAAATGATGCAACTATTTAATTTATATAAACAACTGAATAATAAATTTGGTTGATATCATAATTTTGTGTAATTATTTGATTTATTATAATGCATGAGTAACTGTTTTGCGTATTATAGGACAATTGTAATTGAATGATATAACTAATTTGTGTAATTGTATTATTGTAATATTAATATAAATAGAGTAAGATAAAATAGGGAGAGAGAAAAATTGTTAGAGAAAATATGACCTTATTTTACCTTTTATTGCTTGATGGTAGCCAAAATGTATAGAAGGAATACGAAGGGTTTCAACCCATCAGCTATTTATTGAATGATAATATTGTCATTTTTTAAAAATATGCACTTTAATCTAAATAAAATTTTGTGTTATATTTTTGCTCAAATAAGTCTAATATATTGTAACGGCTCCTAAATCACCTTTTTGTTTTTCGGGTAAGTTTCTCCTATCCTTATAAGGATAATGATTGCCTGGCTTGAACCATTTCCAAGGAAATTTAGATATTACTTAGGATAAATTATACTCACACTCCATAATATTTGAACTTATTACATAGACACCTCCTCACATCTCAAAAATTACACTCAGACCCCAAATGCGGTCAAATAATAGATGTCGTTAACCAAAGTGAAAAAATTTCAATAATATCCTCCATTCTAAGTTGAAAAAAAAAAACTCAAAGTCAACTAAATTACAAATCATACCCTAATTAAATAAATTTAACACATAAATCAAATTAAAGTTAATTATTAAGCAAATTTAGCACCTAATAAAAATTAAACTTAATACTTATCCAAATTTAACACATAATTCAAATTAAACCTTTTGATTTTGTCATTGAATTCAATCTTATCACTTAAACTAATTAAGTTAATTTTTTATTTTTGGTCAATACGTTAAATTATTTTGAATTAACAATAACATTTATCAAATTTCAATGAATATAACAAATTTACCTTGCTAAAATTATGCCTTAACACCACCACCACCATTTTTTCCCACCAACGTCTGTCACCCACAACCACCAACCATTGTTACCTCACCTCAACTCCCACCACACAAGTTTAACCATCCCAACTCCTGTGACCACCTCCACCGTCACTCCCACCATCACAAGCCACCATTGTCAAACCCAAAAACCGAACTCACCTCCACCAAGGCATTGCCAACATCTCACAAAATAGACAACCCACCTCAATTACCCACCACTTCTAGCCATCGACATCGCACTAGAGGGGATAGAGTGTGAGAGAGTTTAATTTTTCCATAGTCAAAAGTGTTTGATTTTTTCATAGTCTAATTTTTGAGATCTTTTTGTTGATCTAAGTTCTTTAGATTTTTTAGATCTGGATTCTCCATGGTCCAAAAAAGGGAGAAATTCAGAATTTTTCAGATCTAAGTTCCAATCACCGCTTCTTACAACCAAACCTCCATTACCCATACCCTTTAGTAGATGTAAACAAGGTGGAGGAGGGTGCAACGGGTGGTGGTGACAGAGGAACAGAGACGAAGAGGGAGTTGGGGGGATAGTGTTTGGATGCATTTGGGTGAGGGTGATAGAGGAGCGGCGACGGATGAGGAGTTGGTGGAGGTTGGTGTTTGGATACAGGAGGTTGGGGGTGACAAATGAGCAGCGATGATGGGGGAGTTGGTGGGGGCTGGTGTTTGGATGTAGCGGGTTCGTCTGGGTGGTGCTAGAAAGAGGACAACAGAGGGGGTCAATCCCTTGCATATCCTCTTGTTTACATGCAAACACCTCCATATTGTTTTTGAGGAATTGAACAAGGAGGTCTTTAACCTCTCTAGGCAACTTTGATCCCATGTATACCAGATGTTCTAGTTCCTTGTCAAGTTGAACAATAGGTCTTGTTTTCAGCTCATCTCTCATGTCAAGTTTGTCTAGCTGGATAGTCTTGACCTCTTTTCTCTCCATAGATGCCATATAGCACTCTTGTGCCACTCGTTGGTGTCCTCGAACCACTCCAATGCCATTGTCAATGAAAAAATTCATGACGAGGTGGTAGGCAGAAGAAATGACCCTCATGGCATTGAGGGAAGGTCTTCCCAACTGAACATTATATGTTGAGGGGGTGTCGACTACTAGGAACTTTACGATGGTGGTGGACTGACAAGGTGGATCTCCCATGGTGAGAACAAGTTGGATTGAACCCAGGGGATGTGAAGATGATGTCGAAGGCGAATGCAAAGATAATGTCAGCAAAGCTCCCATTATCAATTAGAACCCGATAGACAGTTATGTTGGCGATGATGGCCCTTACCACCAAGGGATCATCACGAGGATGCTAGCAACCCCCCAAAGCTGCATTTGAAAAAGTAATCTCAATGCTCAGTCGAGGTGCTTTGGACACAGCTTGCACCTCTAGTTCCTCCTCAATTTTAACCTTGTGCATGTGAGCCTTCCTGGCGGAGTTGGATTCCCCACCTCTAGCGAATCCTCCAGATATTACTCTGATCTCTCCTAGTGGTTGTTGATGATGTGTGGGAATTTGTTGCCAAGGTGCTGGAGGTGGGTGAACTTGGTTTTGACTATCCTGTGCCACAAAGCGACTCAGTTGCCCCCACTGAATCAGGAACTCGATCTCTTTCTTTAACTAGATGCAGTTGTCAGTGAGGTGGCCATAGTCTCTGTGATACTCGCACTATTTCGTTACATCCCTTTTTATAGGATCTACCTCCATCTGAGGTGGCCATCTTATAAACCTTTTATTTTGCACCTCATAGAGGGCCTGGGACACCGTGGCAGTGAAGGGAGTGAACTATCGAGGTGAAAACCTTGGTTGCAACTCCTATGGCGGAGGAGCTAGGCGGTCTCTGATGTCTCTTCTCATTTTCGGAGAACGGTCATTGTCTCTTCGTGGAGACATGTCTTGATTTCTCTCCTTTATGGGACTTCGGTCCCTCTTTTTCTCTTTCTTCTTGTGCGTGGATAAGCTCCTTGTCTTGGAAAGAAGAGCTTACTCACCATTGATATACTTCTCTGCCTTGGCAATGAGTTCTGCCATATTAATTTGTGGGTTTTTGGAGATGAAAAACATTAGGTCCTTTGACTGGACTCTCGGTCCAGCAATGAAGGCAGTTTGGGAAAAATTTTCATCAGGGACATCTACTTTCAGATATTTTGATTTGAACCTCTAAACGTAACTTTGTAGGATCACATTGGGTCCCTGCTTTATATTCAACAAGTGGTAGCTCGAGTTTCAATACGTCTAAGCTCCTATGAAATGTGAAACAAATGCGATAGAGAGCTCTTTGAAGGAGGAGATGGATGCTGGGGTCAGCCTATTGAACCATGTTAAAATTGAGCCCTTTAGTATGACGGCGAAAGCTTGGCACCGTACTAGGTCTTGATATCCATGGAGCTCCATTTGACATTTGTATGTGTTAAGATAGTCCATGCGGTTTTTTGTCCCATCAAAGGCCTCCATCTGAGGCATTCTGAACTTCGGTGGAAGAGGAAAATGCAGCACATGTGTCGTAAAAGGAGACTCAATCTGTTGAACTACGTGGTTCATAGTCACTGGGGTCTTGCCTCTTACAAACTCCTTCATGTGGCAAAGTTCTTGCTGAATTTTCTTAAAACTTTGTTCCCAATACCGTTCCTTCCTCTTTTGCCGGAGTTGCAAAAATTCTTCTTTGTAGGTTCTCCTATTTTGAATCTGCACTTCCTCGTTGTCCTCGTTCTTATGGGCTCGACAATGGGCGTTTACCACCATTTAACTACGTTTATCCCCCTTCAGTAACATCTCTTAGGGGGTTGATGTATTGTTGTTTCCCCTATGGAGGATCATCCTAGGCTAGTTGTGCCCTTTGTGAACCTTGAAGAAGATTCAACAACTCTTTATTTTGTTGGAGGAGGCGCTGATTGGCTAAGCGAAGGGCTTTGAGTACATTGTTTGGGAGGGGATCCACCAAGGGAAGATCGACCTCAGGCATAGGCAAAAAATAAAGAAGATTTTCTTGTTGTCTTCCAACAACAACTTCTTGTTGGTTTTGTAATCAAAGGGGATTTATCTAACTTCTTTTTATGTTGCACGTAAAAACTATTAATTATTGAAGAAATCAGTATATTTTTAACAAGAATAGTCGTTCCCACAGGCGGCGCCAACTAATGATGTATAAAACAGGACAGAACAGAAAGGACAAATAAACGATACTCTGAATAGTTCATTCTGAGCTCCAAGGCTCTTATGGAGAGGGTAGAGGGAATGATATTATCACACACAATATGTATAATGGTTCACCAGTTTGGGAGTTCGGCTAATCCACTCTCAAAAAAGTCTCTTGCCCTTGGGGAATATATTAATAATGGGGGGCTTTACAGAGAGTATATGAGTGAGACTACAATTGCTTATTATTTTTGTCGAGGGCTTTGCCTCTTATTTATAGTTGTCTCTGGCCCTAGCCCAATTCATGGCGAGATCCTTGCTTATTTTTTGTAATGATTGCTTGTATTGTGCAACGACTGTGGTGACCGGATAAGCGGCTACCGTTATCATGGTGATGCTTGGTGGGGGCAAACTATCTTTTATGCTACCTTTCTTGAGGTGCAGATGCAGGGAGCTCGAGGTCTGAAATCGATGTCTACGGGCAACTTAGATCAACTGAGCTCCCGACCTAAGAGATCCTGACTTACGTTACCGAGCTCAACCTTAACTCGTAATTGAGGTACCATCAACTAAAAAATTGGATATTTGTCAACTTTGGATTTTATCAAGTATGCAAACTTGTGAAAATTGTTAGAATTGTAAATTGTTGATAGTTAGCTTTGTTTGGATTTTGATATGGCAGTCAAATACGAAGCTTGATCCAATAATCAACTGTTTTTTTGTGCTTATGGCATAGGTAAATTCAACAATTGTTATATGCATGATGATATATGCTTGATTTTCCTTGTATATACGTTGAATTTTATTTTATGTACAACTTTTGAATGAATATGAATAGATATAATTTTTTTTTCAATTTGATGTATAATTGTGGAATGTGTTTTAATTGGAATTTTTTCTTTTAATTTCTTAGTCCATCAATGGGAAAAATAATATGCTAGAAACCAACTTAAAGTTAAAGAAGCACCATAAAGACCAACTAGACAAGGACACAAAGGCAATTTGGAGTTGGCAATCTGAAAGGAAGATTTTACTCATGTGTGAAACCACAGTGGACCCTACCAAATGCTAAATTAGAGCCTTTCAATCACTATCTTAGAAGAAAAGGGGAAGCAAAGTGAAGGGAAATTTTCGGTTGGAACCCCCACATGAGTTGTTGTAACTGTTATCTGTGTCAATGTAGGTTTTGGGTTCTGTATTCATGGTTCCTTGAGGCAATGTGAAAAGGTAAAGACCCCCTTCACCTTCACTGGCTCTTGCTCGCATCTTTATGAAAACATTTCAAATGAAATTTAAGTGCTTTGATTTGATGTTGAGTTGCTTGAATTAATTTTTTCATTGAGTTGTATTGTTTTTTGTGGAACAATTGTACCGTGAAATTGGTTCAAATAATTAGTTTAAGTACATTTAATTGTTAAAAATGTATTGATTTTTCAAATAATTTCATTTTCATAAATTTTTTGATGAAATTTTGTTGCAAATTGAATTTGTTAGAATGAGTGGATGTAAGATTTCTTTATGTTTTTCACAATTTTGTTGCAAATTGAATTTGTTACAATTTTTTTTATAAGTAATATAGTGCTTTCAGACACGGGTAATTACTAGTTTGCTTAAAAGATACCCACTACATCTATGATTCTATTTCATTTTTTTTTGTTTATCATATCTTTTCAAACTATTTTCAAATTTGAATTTCTCATAACCTTTTGGATAAATTGCACTGTTAATTCCTGAGGGTTGCCACTTCTTGCACTTTCATCCCTGAAGTTTTAATTTTGTCCTCTATGTTAACGGATTGACTGATTTTTGTCCTTACCTCTAATTGCCGTCCAAAAGAGTGACGGAAAAGAGCACGTGAGCGGCATGTGATGGAATTAGAAGGGCAATGCACTCATTTTATTTTCCTTCCCGCCCATTTAAATGGTTACTTGCATTGCCCTAGCCACGAGTTGAACCATATCAACCAAAAACCAATCTGATGAAGGCGAAGACAAAGAGCAAGGAGGTAGCTAGGCGAAGGAAGAAGAACCTGGAACATGTCTTGCTATTGTGGGAGAAGGATACGAACGTTTACTTCATGGACATATCAGTTGGTTTGTTTTTAATTACTACACTTTTTCAAATGTTGGGGCATACTTTTGTTTTCTATTGTATGCAACAAAGTGGAGGATGTGAGTATTTGGAATGATATGACCCTCCATGTGTAACTGGTCTAAGAACATCATTCTTGCCTTGTTAGAGAGAATAAAATGAATGGAAGCATAATGGACAAGAACTCAACACAGAGAGAATGTGTTGGGGATCTTGCTAATTCTGACCAAGGTGTTGGTGTTGTTGAACTTGAAGAACTCAAGTGTGAACAAGAACAAAGCCAGTAATCCTGCACCTGGTTACCAACTAGGAAATTAGTAATCTCATAGGAATCTCATTTGGTGTTTTGTTAGTCCAGAAGGGGGTGTTGCTTATGTAATGTGGTGTTTTGTTTAGTCCATAAATTTTCTCAATTTTGTGAAATTTTCCCATAACTGTTGCATTGTCTTTCTGAACCCAAGTTCTTTCATTGTCTATGTCAACCCCTACACTTCAATTCTCTCTATCAATTCCAGAATTTTCATTGACTCTATCTACATTGCTTATGTCCTAAGCACATTCATTTCTTTCTTCCACATTGTATCAACTTTGTTAGCAACAATCTCATGATACTCTAGTAAATACGGTTGCTTATTATTTCCTATACTAGATAAAATAGTTACTTGACTGTCCTCTAAACCATTCAAATCTTCATCATCGATCTCCTCAATAATAACAGAATATCTAATCTCAGTATCTACATCATTTCCTACCCCCTCCTCATCAAATAGTGACCTATGTTCAATGTATACATCAACAACTGTGTTAGGATATGGGGAATTAAACGTTATGAACACTTGAGTATCAGTATATAGGAAAACAAACCATTACCCAAATTCTTGTCTGGCATCTAATAATGGTACCTGAGAATCTCTTCTTCGTATCCTAACCCCCTTGTCATCTCATCAAGTTCCAGTAAAGACATGATGTTCGGATATCTGTGGTAAAAAAAAGTTGACCCTACCCCCAACATATTCCTTATGTGGGTTGTCTTGAAATACCCTATCATGATGCAATTTCAATGTAAAATATTTGGAATTTGGGCTCTACAAAACATAATGGGGACTATGAAATTATCAAATACTATGACCACTTCACCAACATATTGTCGAATTTCTAAATACATTCAAACTAATATGGGGATCACATGCATATAAAACAAGAACTCGTATAAAATAATTAGAGATTGCATGCAAGAACTACTTCGTCTATGTGCAATTTATGGGAAAATCATAATATCACCACAACATGATTTTGAATGTTGAACCCTAGTTAGGTAGACCATCAATTGGGCTTCCTCAAGTGGCTGAAAAGGTTAAATGAGCGGGAAGGAACATAAAATGACTGTATTGCCCTTCTAACCCCATCACATGCCACTCATATTCTCTTTTTCGTCACTCTTTTGGATGGCTGTTAGGGGTAAAGACAAAAGTTAGTCAATGTGTTAATATATTAGATGAAATTAGAATTTGGGGGGTGAAAGTGGAATAAGTGACAAACCTTAAGGACTAACGGTGCAATTTACCCTAACTTTTATTAGCTAAGACACATTTAAGAGTTTAATTTTAATTTTTTTTATTTTAGGGCATTGATGAGTAACCAATAATGAGAGAGTCAGGATGGGTGTAGAGTTGACAGTAGGAGCTGGACATAAAGTGATGATAAAAAAAAAATTATAAATTTCTTGCATGGGCGGATGCTAATATAATTTTAAGATAATGTCATATTGATTGAAAATGTGATTAAAAATAATGATCTAATGATATGGTGCTGTTTTTTTTATAGGGGTGCAACTCGGGTGGGTTGGGCGAGTGGACAGTCAACCCTAGTCCAATCCTAAGTATATAACCTTCAATCCTAATCCTAACTCTACCTCGGGTTGAAAAACTCAACCCGAGCACTGCTCGAGTTTAATTTGGGCGGGCTCAGGTTGCATTCAAAGTTAATGATTTCGGGCTTATTTCGGGTTATTTTACGGGTTCAATTCGAGTTGAGTTCATATAGAGCTCAAAATAGGCTTGTTGTTCTAAACCTAATACACATATTATATAATATTCACATAAATTAACAACCAATAACTTCAACCAAGTTTTTAACAGTATTAATGCTAGAACAAAAATGAAAATGAATGAGAGAGACAAAGAACGATAGAACAAAAATGAAAAACCAGTACTAATGCTTTATATATATATATATATATATAATTTTTTTTTAATTGGTTGGGTTCGGGTTGAACTCGTGAACCCGAGCCCTTAACCCGAGCCCAACCCAAATTGAATTCGGGTTGAATTTTTTTGACTCAACCCCAACCCAAGTATTAAAAACTCTTGCTTAAGCCCTAACTTTTTCAGATTGGGTTGAGGTTGAAATTGGATTGCCCAACCTAAGTTGCACCCGTAGTTTTTTATGTTAGTATTATTCATTCAAAGTTCAATACTCACTATAAAAATCCTAATTTTTCTAAGGATTAATCTCAACTTGCATCCTAAAAGATCATTAAATCTTAATTTGTACCTTTAAAATTTAAAAATATTAATTTATTCCCTAAAAGATATAAATACGTATCAATGTGCACCTGAAACTAAAGTTTGAGTTAATCATAAATTGCATCCCTCAAAATTTAAATATTTCATATTTATGACCCAAAAAGAATTTTATCCATTAATACTCATTAAATAGTTCTCAATTGTATCGTATCATAACATTTTCGTGCTATGTTCAAGTCAATAAAAAAATATTTTTAACAAAAAATATTTTAATGTCGAGTCGATTGCTTTGTGTCTTGTATTTCACATTTATGACAATTCATATAATATTATTTAATATTTTTAAAAATTAAAAAATACTAATTTTTTGTATATAATACTTGTTAAATAACTATTTTTTATCTATAATTGTGTTATTCGTATATAACTTTAATTTAATCAGACAATCAAAAGATTTGTGTCTAATTGTAGACAGAAATAATTATTTAACGAGTATTGTAGGCAAAAAATATGTATTTTATATATATTTTTTAATTTTAAAAAATATTTTTTATTGACCAAGCACGACACGAAGATATAATAATATTGCATGGATTTAAAAATTAGATTTGATAATTACAATCATTGATTTCACTATGAGTTTCAACATTTATTGAGACACACTACCTATTCAATAGTTGTGATTATCAAAACTAATTTTTAAGTCTAATTTTTAATTAATCCAAACTTTTTTAACGGAAAAATGGACAGAATTAGACCAGGAGCATATTGATACAAATTTATATTTTCTAGGGTGTAAATTGATATTTTTAAACTTTGAGGGTACAAATTAAGATGTGAGTGATCTTTTGGGGTGCAATAGTAATTAACTTGGTATTAAGCATAATTATAATCACCTGAATTTCAAAAAACAAATCACAATCCGTAAAACTCCAAAGAATATGTCAGCAAAAAAAATGTTCCAATCAAATTTCACAATCCGTCATCGAATCTGTTTGTGAAGGCGACCCTCATAATTTCAATTTGTTCATCAGTCTTAAGTTTCTTTCTTTAAATTTTCTTGCTGTTTCAGAGCTACACTAATTTGGTAAGTTGGACTTTCTGTGTTTTTTTTTTTTTTTCTTTGGGAGCTTATCTTGAATATTATTGGTTACTATCCTGCAATTAATGGGTATGGCAAAGGAGATGGAGTATAGGGTTGAATTGTTTAACTAGTAAGGTCTTCTTCCTTGTGAATTTTGCAACATCCTACAAGTTTTTTTTTTTGTGTCCAGAAATTCAGATATGGGTAATCATTCCCTTAATGGAAGATGAATTTTATCAAGGTAATAATTTTTTTTTGTTTTTGGAGAGGGGAAGGAGATTTGTACCTTTGATCTCATGCAAAACTTTCAAAAGGTATGGAATATCCTTAGACCAAAAGCCTGTTGGTTTATCAAGGTTATCATTCCCTCTAGTCTATGCAACTTTGTCTCTCCCATTTTATATTGGTAGAGAACCACTTCAAATACAATCTGTCTAATGTAGATCTACGGAAGGAAATCTAGATTTGAAGGTGGTGAGGAAATCTAAAACTTAAAAGAGAGCCCAGCCCTTTGTACCAAATAAATTCATCTCCTTGTAGCCTAACATCTATTTTTTTCTGTAGGCATCTGTCTATAGGTTCAAGCGTTCTTAAATAAATTTTTTAAAAATTAACTGGATCATACCTTGTCCATGGAGTTTGCGCTTGTAAAGAGCTTTAGGAGAGGTAAATCAATTGATTGCCAAAATTTAATACTAGCAAATTTCCAATTGCAAGATTGAAGATAAAAAAAGTAGCTAAAAAGGCAATATCAAAAGATCCCAAATGTTGAACCAATTTTCACAAAACATCTAATTAATGTTCTGCTTCTTGAACAGCTTTTGCATATTAACTTCATACAGCTTTGTTCTTCTTTTTTTTTTTTTTCTTTCCCTACAATGCTCCAACACTAATGCATGACTATAATAGTCTTTTTTTTTTCTTTTCAATTATTTAAGGTAATTATGTTGCTCTTATTGAAATTCTAAATAGATTTACTCTTCTTTAACAATACCATTTCTAGGATTGAATAAACTGAATTCAGTTGAGCTCCTTCATCTTCATCATGAGACCTAAAGTGCGTATTGGCCTGATCAAGCAGTATATCAGAATGATAGGATGAACTCTTGTAAGTTATTCAAGGAACTATATGAAGAACTTCCTTTCTGCACACAAGCTTCAATCTTGTCCTTCATATCAATTGCTCTTTGCCTCATTTCATCACCTTCTTTATCCACCATAAGTCTTCTTATAGCTCTTTCGATATCCCCCCTCTCCGAATCATTCTCCAATTCTAGGCCTACATTCCATATGTAACTCAGGTACCTTGCATTCACTTTTTGGTCTACAAAATAAGGCTTACATATCATTGGAACCCCCTCGGAAATACTTTCCAAGGTTGAATTCCAACCACAGTGGCTCCAAAACCCTCCCACTGCACCATGTGCCAACACCTCCTTTTGGGGTGCCCATTTAACTGTGCAACCTCTTTCTCCAACTTTTTCTTCAAAACCTTCCGGCAGGAGCTCAGTAAGTTCCGAGCCATGAACTGAGCCAGGTCGAATCACCCACAAGAAAGGTTGGCCACTGTTGGCTAGACCCCAAGCCATTTCGGTTAGATCTGTCTTGTTCATGATTGTTAAGCTACCGAAGCTTACATAGATAACTGATCGAGGAGCTTGCTTGTCAAGCCATTCAATGCAATTGGTGTCCTCTTTCAAAAAGCTAGTGGATGAGGCTGAAGCCAATTTGTGCAGAGGGCCTATTGAAAAGAATGGAACTTGATAATGTTGTTGGAGCTTTGACACCGCTGAATGCTCAAGGTTGTCCACTGTGTTGCAAATTAGGGCTGAAGAAGTTGTAAAATTGCTGAGAAGTTGAATCAGTTTTACTGAATCTTCAGAGGTTCCAAAACCAGGCAAGGGTAAATCCTTAAACCTGAGAGGATAAAGTCCTGGCACCAGGTCCTGTGCCTTAGAATCTGCACTACCATGTGATAGCATCAAGTATAAGTAAAATTTTAACTGTATTTATGTAGATAGATAATGTGTGAAGTGAGATTTTGATACTGAGGATGCATTATAGCCCCTTCTGTTGGGAAAGGAATTGATATAAGTTGAGGGGATTCTGAACTGATCAGCTCCAACTCAATACTCGAACTATGGACTTTATTCTATTATATGGTCCACTCATTCGACAAATATTGCTTGTCTTATTATTCTTCTTTTACCAAACAATTTACTCGGCATTTGTAAACCATTCAGCAACATTCATCTTCTACCTTCCTTGTCTTCACAAAATCTCACATAAAACGGTAATTATTCCCCTCGCTTGATCAAATTCAGTTATCATTATCTAAATTAGTGCACCATTCCCCTGAAAGTTCAGAGGCTTTCTTTTTTCCTATATTTTGTTGTTAGCATGAATAGTGTTTTAATCAGCAATACATTTCTTTAATTTGTTTTTGATGCGACCTATGATTAATGTTTTTCCCTTTTGTTTCGAGCATCTCTTCAGGGTTGACAGTTTCTATATGTACCTTGAAAGGGAAGTTGACCTTCTGCGTGGAGCCGAAGAATATCATGGTAAGCTAGCAAGTTGAGAGCACAGCTGGCGCGGAAGAGTATACTTGGAAGGTTCAGATGACTAGCCACAGCTTCGGAAAAGTACATGAGTGAATCGTAGATGATGCAACTGACCTGTTCGTTTGGCGCCTTTTTTTCCACCATTTGGGCCAAGTTTTCTTGGAGTGGTGCTTTGCAGTTATTGTTAATGGCTAGTAATGAATCCAATGGGTTCTTGAATGAGGTCTCATGTGCAGTTAAGTTGTCCGAGATGGGTAGGAAGATGAATTCAGGATGGTTTAAAGGATTAGGAGAATTGAATTCTGTGTGGGCGACAACGATGGAGAAACCCCTAGAGTGAAGTATGGTACCCAATTGAAGCATCGGAGTCATGTGCCCTTGAAATGGAGCCGGGACTAACACCACCACTCGTCCATGCCTTTGTGTTTCTTGATTCTTCATCTCTCTCTCTCTCTCTCTCTCTCTCTCTCTCTCTCTCACACACACACACACAGGCGTGCAGAATACAAAATCAGGTAGTGTATGGTATCTTGCATTGTTGATGTCAATTATATTTGGAGTCTTAATAGTGTGGTGAAATAGCAACATCACATCAAGATTTTTAAACTGTTAATCATAGGTGAGGTGAGGAGTATTTGTTTGTTTGTTTATAATTGGAATGATCTCCTAGATAGCGAATATGTTTTCGGCACTAATTGTTTTTTGATAAATTACCATGACATCCCTTGTATGTTGATATAATTGCATAGACATCCCCGTTATTATCTGAAATATTACTATCCTCCCTTGTAGTTTATATATTTATTTCACATACTACCTCTACCATTGGGACCGTTACTAAAACTATAATACTTATTTATGTTAGCAAATATGTCTTCTATAATACCTATTTTACCCTCCACTAAAACTACTCGACTTACTCTTAATACTAAACATATAATTACTTCTGATTGAGATAATTGGTACCAACTTCTACACAATCATTTTTAGCTTAAAACGCAAAGGCTCCACTAACCACCATCATCCAAAACGTTAAATATGAAGTTGAAGTAATACAACACACAAACCAAAAGATTAATTCTAGTTAATGTTGTACAATTATAGGAAATCCAAACCAAACTAAAATTTCACCTCAATTCTCATCCAATAGTACCCATTTAAATTTAACTCAAATTCAATCATGCTTAATCAAAATGAAAATTCAACTGAAAATCAAAATAAAAAATCATTTTTAGCTTAAAACGCAGTTGAACTGAAAAAAAAAATAATGAATAAAAAACCCCCCACCAATTTGCATTAAATCAAACTAGTTACAATTGGAATCAACCAATTCAATCACCATACAATCACAAAATTTTATCAAATTCAGCCATCACCCATAAAAATCACACCCCCACCCCTCAAAAAAAAGAAAACAGAAAAAGTGGTCACCCATCATTATCGGTCATTGCTGATTTTTTTTTTTAATCCGTGGTCGCTGCCAATTGAATAAGCCACAATTTATGGATTTTTTCCCCCATCAGTGGTCACCCCAATCGAATAACCAACGATTTATAGATTTTGTCTACTATGAATTGTTAGACAAAAATTACCCAAAATTAACACTGAAATTTACAACGAGCAAGTGTCCCTAGTGGTGATGATATGTGTATGGGTGGGTATTGGTGATATGAGGGAGTAAATTTTGAATGCAATGGTGATATCATGCCATCATTGATGATGTTGCGGAAATTACTCCCGAAATCGAATTTGGACCAATATTGACACTCACACTTGGAAAAATAAAAAAACAATCACACAAGACAAAATAATTTACGTGATTTGACAATTATCTACTCCACAAAAACAACGATAAAATGTTTTCACCATTTGGAGTAAACAGATAATACAAGAACAATTGTTCCAAACTTCACAAGTATTTACTCCAACAAAATAAGATCACTTTGATATCTCACTGGTATCACTCACAGATCTAAGAACACTCAAACTAACACCTGATATCACACAGGAGATCTCACAACTCTCAAACGTTTGAGCTTTCTATTTTTCTGACGCTTAACTTCTGCTAAGACCTCCCTTTATAAAGAAAATTGGGAGAGAAAATGAACAAAGCTTCATATCAGTGCAAATCAATGCCTGAACTGTGCATTCATGCCTGAGTCAATTTTTCTTGTGTAGCCCACATGTAGCCGACTTATGCCCAGCACCTCTGCTACTTATTTTGTCAAAATGATAGGGCCCCCTATGTTCATGCAGCCTTGTCAAGACTTCCTTGCCAAAAGTTCTGGCCACATTAAATGCTTTGTACCAGGCCACAAAGTCAATAATTCACCTTGGACAGAAACTGTTCAAGCCATCTAGAAATTTTTTTTCTGATTATGGTCCTTGATGCGCCTAGCAAGGTGCTAAAACTTGATAGATGTTGATCAAGTCTAAGCAATGCTCGAACTTAATTGTTGGAACCACCTTGGTCAACATATCAGATGGGTTATCTTTGATGCCAACCTTCTGTTGAGAAATATCTCCATCATCGATAATCCCAGGAAAAAGTGAAACCGAACATCAATATGCTTGGTCCTTGCATGATGAACCTGGTGTTTTGCCAAGTGAATTGCTCTTTGACTGTCACAAAAGATGTTAATATGCTTTTGTGATATTCCTAAATCACAAACCAAACCCTGGAGCCATAAAGCCTCCTTGACGGCCTCAGTCACTACCATTTACTCTACCTCAGTCGTTGACAGAGCAACTGTTGGTTGTAACATAGATCTCCAACTGACTGGACCTTGGGCTATTGTGGAAACATAGCATGTTGTAGACCTTCACTTGTCTAGGTCACCAGCATAATCGGAATCCATATAACCACTGATATAAGACTCTGAACTATTGTCCCACTGATACACCAATCCTACATTCAGAGTACCATGGAGATAGTGTTGTAACTATTTCACCGTCTGTTAATGTTTCTTACTAGGATATGCAATGTACCTACTCACCATATTGACCGCATATGAAACATCTGGACGAGTGCATACCATAGCATATATCAGACTTCCAACTGCACTCGTATATGGAACATGAGACATATACCCACACTCCTTCTTATTACTTGGAGACACAGATGCTGAGAGTTTAAGGTGGGCAACTAAAGGAGTAGTCACAAGCTTTGATTTTTTCATACCAAAATGAGAAAGTATCTTCTCCAAGTACTTCTGATGTGACAAACACCATCTACGCTTCTTCCTTCCTGTCTCTCAAAATTTCCATGCTAAGAATCTTCCTAGCTGCACCCAGATCTTTCATCTCAAACTCTTTATTGAGTTGAGACTTCAACTTGCTGATTTGCACCTTGCTTTTAGCAGCAATGAGCATGTCATCAACATATAAAAGCAAGTAGACAAAAGAACCATCTGGTAGCTTCTTGAAGTATACACAATAGTCATACTCACTTCCGGTGTAGCTTTGTTTCAACATGAATGTGTCAAACCTCTTGTACCACTGTCTTGGGGATTGCTTCAGTCCATACAATGACTTCGTTAGTTTGCACACATGAGATTCTTTACCAACAACCTTGAAACCTTCAGGCTAAATCATGAAGATTTCCTCCTCCAAATCCCCAAGGAGAATTGTAGTCTTGACATCCAACTGCTCTAGCTCAAGATCAAACTGAGCTACTATGGCCAATAACACACGGATTGAAGTGTGCTTCACCACTAGTGAAAAAACCTCATTGCAATCCACTCCTTTTTGTGCATAGCCCTTGGCTACCAAGCTTGCTTTGTATCTGATGTCACCTGTTCCTAGAGAACCTTCCTTTTTTGTGTACAACTATTTTCACCTAATTGCTCACTTTCCCTTCGATAATTTGATGAGTTCCCAAGAACGATTATTGTGAAGAGAATTCATTTCTTCATTCATGGTGGTTTTCCATTCTTTGTAATTATTGTTGTTTATTGCCTCCTGGATTGTCAATGGCTTATCACCCACCATGGTAAGTGCATAGGATAACATATCTACAAAATCATTATGAGCTAGTGCTTTAACTATCCTTTTGGTCCCCCAGCTGCAAAAGATGGTTGTTGTGGTTGGTATTCTGATGTCCCTTCGTCTAGAACAATATCTTCTAGAGTACTAATCTCCACCTCCACAGGATCACCCTTTTCCTCCTCTATCTGAATATCCTTCTACTTACTAGAAGTTAGCATAACATACTCATCAAAGGTCACATCCCTGTAGATCATAAACTTGTGCAATTTAGGGCACCATAATCTATAGCCCTTCATTCCAGTTGCATATCCGAGTAAGATTCCCTTCTTAGCTCTTGGGTCAATCTTACTTTCTTTGACAGAAAAATAAGCTGGATACCCAAAGACTCTAAGGGAACTATAATCAGCTAACTTGTCTGACCATACTTTATGAGGAGTTTTACACTCTCTAGCTATTGACAATGATCGATTTACAAAAAAATATGTTGTGAAACAGCCTCAGTTTAGAATTATCTATCCAATCCAGCATTAGATAACATACACCGTACTTTCTCCAACAGAGCCCGATTCATTCTCTCCATGACTCCATTTTGTTGTGGCATTCCCTTTTAGAGAAATGCTTTGCAATACCTTCATCTTCATAAAACTTCAAGAATGGCTGGTGTGAGTACTCACCATTGTCGGTTCTCAACTGCTTGATTTTCTTTTTGGTTTGCTTCTCAACTATGGCCTTCCACTGCTTCAATGTTTCAAAGACTTCATCCTTAGTCTTTAGAAAGTACACCCATACTTTGTGAGAGAATTCATCAATAAAGGTAACANTCCAACTGCACTCGTATATGGAACATGAGACATATACCCACACTCCTTCTTATTACTTGGAGACACAGATGCTGAGAGTTTAAGGTGGGCAACTAAAGGAGTAGTCACAAGCTTTGATTTTTTCATACCAAAATGAGAAAGTATCTTCTCCAAGTACTTCTGATGTGACAAACACCATCTACGCTTCTTCCTTCCTGTCTCTCAAAATTTCCATGCTAAGAATCTTCCTAGCTGCACCCAGATCTTTCATCTCAAACTCTTTATTGAGTTGAGACTTCAACTTGCTGATTTGCACCTTGCTTTTAGCAGCAATGAGCATGTCATCAACATATAAAAGCAAGTAGACAAAAGAACCATCTGGTAGCTTCTTGAAGTATACACAATAGTCATACTCACTTCCGGTGTAGCTTTGTTTCAACATGAATGTGTCAAACCTCTTGTACCACTGTCTTGGGGATTGCTTCAGTCCATACAATGACTTCGTTAGTTTGCACACATGAGATTCTTTACCAACAACCTTGAAACCTTCAGGCTAAATCATGAAGATTTCCTCCTCCAAATCCCCAAGGAGAATTGTAGTCTTGACATCCAACTGCTCTAGCTCAAGATCAAACTGAGCTACTATGGCCAATAACACACGGATTGAAGTGTGCTTCACCACTAGTGAAAAAACCTCATTGCAATCCACTCCTTTTTGTGCATAGCCCTTGGCTACCAAGCTTGCTTTGTATCTGATGTCACCTGTTCCTAGAGAACCTTCCTTTTTTGTGTACAACTATTTTCACCTAATTGCTCACTTTCCCTTCGATAATTTGATGAGTTCCCAAGAACGATTATTGTGAAGAGAATTCATTTCTTCATTCATGGTGGTTTTCCATTCTTTGTAATTATTGTTGTTTATTGCCTCCTGGATTGTCAATGGCTTATCACCCACCATGGTAAGTGCATAGGATAACATATCTACAAAATCATTATGAGCTAGTGCTTTAACTATCCTTTTGGTCCCCCAGCTGCAAAAGATGGTTGTTGTGGTTGGTATTCTGATGTCCCTTCGTCTAGAACAATATCTTCTAGAGTACTAATCTCCACCTCCACAGGATCACCCTTTTCCTCCTCTATCTGAATATCCTTCTACTTACTAGAAGTTAGCATAACATACTCATCAAAGGTCACATCCCTGTAGATCATAAACTTGTGCAATTTAGGGCACCATAATCTATAGCCCTTCATTCCAGTTGCATATCCGAGTAAGATTCCCTTCTTAGCTCTTGGGTCAATCTTACTTTCTTTGACAGAAAAATAAGCTGGATACCCAAAGACTCTAAGGGAACTATAATCAGCTAACTTGTCTGACCATACTTTATGAGGAGTTTTACACTCTCTAGCTATTGACAATGATCGATTTACAAAAAAATATGTTGTGAAACAGCCTCAGTTTAGAATTATCTATCCAATCCAGCATTAGATAACATACACCGTACTTTCTCCAACAGAGCCCGATTCATTCTCTCCATGACTCCATTTTGTTGTGGCATTCCCTTTTAGAGAAATGCTTTGCAATACCTTCATCTTCATAAAACTTCAAGAATGGCTGGTGTGAGTACTCACCATTGTCGGTTCTCAACTGCTTGATTTTCTTTTTGGTTTGCTTCTCAACTATGGCCTTCCACTGCTTCAATGTTTCAAAGACTTCATCCTTAGTCTTTAGAAAGTACACCCATACTTTGTGAGAGAATTCATCAATAAAGGTAACAAAATATCTAGATTCCCCTTTTGAGACTACCTTTAAGGGATCCCAAACATCCAAATAGATGTAGTCAATAGTGACTTTAGTGCGCCGAATAGCTATGCTAAACTTCACCTTACATTGCTTACCAAATACACAAGGCTCACAAAAATCCAACTTGGTCGTCTTGGAGCTACCAAGCATGTGTTGCTTGCTTAATACTTCTAATCCTCTCTCAGTCATATGGCCTAAATGCATGTGCCATAGATGAGTAGAGAGAAAATTACTATCTCTTGATGAAGACGCCACTATATCATCTGTCACTATATTGCCTGATAGAAAATATATATTTCCTGTATTACTTCCTTTATCACGATTAGAGCACTTTGAACAACTTTCATTACTCCACCTTGCGCCACAATCTTGCACCCATTGAAGTCTAGTGCACCCAATAAAATAAGGTTCTTCTTCAACTCTGGAACATGTCTAATGTATGTTAAAGTTCTCACAATTCCATCATGCATCTTGATTCTGATAGCTCTTACCCTAACTATTTTACAGGCCATGTTATTGCCCATAAAAAAAAGGTGCCACCGTTCACTTCCTTGTAAGAAGAAAACCTAGTCCCTATTGGAACACATATGATATGAATAATTAGAATCAAGAATCCTCCTTTCTGACACACTTATATTGTGAGGCGAAAGCCACGAAACTGACATAACATTTTTGGCATTATCTGAATTGTCTTCAACAACACTGACAGTGTCAAACACCTTATTGTTATTGTTCTGATCTTTAGCTTTGTGCTTCGGACAATCAGCGTTACACTGCCCCTTCTTATGACAATATTGACATTGAGAATTCTTTTGATCTTTAACTTTGGATTTAGATTGGGATTTGCTACTTCTAGGATTTCTATTCTCTGTCTTCCTCTAGCGAATAGACCCTATGCCTGAGATTCAATACCATGAGTCTTCTTTTTGAACTCATTTGACAGAAATGATGAAGTAAGATCATCAAACTCAATCGTATCCTTCCCGAAGAGCAATGTGGTGACTAGATGCTCGTACGAATTGGGTAGCGAAGACAACGGTATTGTGGCTTTTTCTTCATCTCCCAATTTAATGTCCGTGTTTAGTAGTTCAAAGACAATTCTACTAAACTCGTTAAGATGCTCATACATGGATGAAACTTCCTTCATACGAAACGTATAAATTTGTTGCTTTCAGTACAATTTGTTGGTAAGAGACTTCATCATGTAGAGGCTTTTCAATTTCAACCAAATCTTTGTAGCCAATTTATCTTGCATGATGTTGCACATAATCTCTTTCACTAGACATAACCGAATGACGCTGCATGCTTGGAGATCGTGTTCCTTCCATTCGTTGTCGTCCACATCTTTAGGTTTATCTTCCAATACTTTGTGTAGTCCCTGTTAGATTAGGGCATCTTTGACTTGGACTTGCCAAATCTCAAAATTGTTCCTTTAATAAAACTTCTTCACCTCGAATTTAGAATTCAAGATTTTTGGAAGTTTTGTCGCCATGACTTTAAAACTTGATTTGGTGAGTTCAAAAAAAATAATAATAAAATTGGTGCAGACAATAACTATTCCATGAATAGTACTATATAAATAGTACCCTTGAATAGTACCAATAAATTGTACTGATGAATATTAATCATATACAGTGCTAATGAATAGTATTTTATGAACAGTACTCCCATATATACAGTACCGTATGAACGGTACTCGTATATAAATATTAACCAGAATTGGTATTGGCTCTAATACCAATTTGTTGCAAAAATTATCCTTTGAATCAAATTTGGACCAATACTAACACTCACACTCAAGTGAAAAGTAAAAGAACAATCACATAAGACAAAGTAATTTACGCAGTTCGGCAATTGCCTACGTCTACGACAACAATGATCAAATGTTTTCACTATTTGTAGTAAACAGAGAGTACAAAAACAATTGTTCCAAACCTCACAAGTAATCACTCCAACAAAATAGGATCACTATGATATCACTCACAGATCTGAGAACACTCAAATTGACACCTGATATCACTCAGAAGAACTCATAAATCTCAAATGTTTGAGCTCTCAATTTTTTTGATGCTTAACTTTTGTAAGGATCTCCCTCTATATAAGAAATTGGGAGAGAAAATGGACAAATCTTCATATCAGTGCAAATTTGCGCCTAAACTGTGCATCCATGCTTGAGCCAATTTTTTTTTTGTGTAGCCCACATGTAGTGGACCTATGCCCATCACCTCTGCTACACATTTTATCAAAATGATGGCCCCCCTATGTCCATGCAGCAGCCTTGTTCATGACTTCCTTGCCAAAAGGTTCTGGCTACATTAAATGCTTTGTGCTAGGCCACAAAGTCAACAGATGACATGGTATCACTAATCAATAATAAAACCTCAAGTGGGCAAGGTGAATCTTACTTGGGCTTATATGAAGGAAGAGTGGAGAGTTATTTGCTTACGTGGCAATTTGGTTATTAATTTTTGTAAGGTCCAATTTTTTATTTGTTTTAATATTATTGGTAGGTGATACCACGTCATATTGCCATATGGTATCACTGTCATAATGAATATTTTCTCGATATGAGGACATGGTGACTGGTGGTGTCGTTAGGTTTACAAGGTGAAGTTATGCTGATATGAGGACGTGGTGGCTGGTGGTGTCGTTAAGGTGGTTGTTGGCGGTGTTTGGTGTGGGGAAAGATAGATAATAGATTGGATAGAAATTTTGTGTGCGTGTCAATGTCAGTGTGTGTATAAAGGATGAATGAGTAAATATAGGTATTAGTTAAGGGTAAATAAGTTAATTTTTAATTTTCGTTAATGGTGTTATTAGACAAAACGTGACAACGATTGTTAGTATAATTTCAGATAATTGAGGAGGTCTTCCTAAAATTTTGCTAACCTACTAGAAAGTGTTTGTAATTTACCCTTATTTTTTATCCTTTGGTCATGGCTGGGATAACAAGGTCCATATTTTGGTGTTGTACCAAACCTTTAATATGTGCACGCGAATTGATATATTTTCTAGGCTTACTTGCAACATTGGTCATCAAAGTTTGCGTTTCATTTTATTTTTGTCTCCAACATTATAATTATATCATATTAATTTCTATTTTGTTAAATTTATTTTTAAGAGGCCCCATGTATGATGCCGTCTAAATTTTTAATGGTTTTTGATTATGTACTTTCCCACTTGCTCCAAAATGAAAAATATATCGGACAAATCACTACATACTTGACCCAAAAATTGTGTTAATGGTCCTCAAAGTATACTCTCCATCTCATTTTGATCCACCACCATTTTAATAGTATCACATTAGTCCCTAATGTATTAAAAATATTATTAAAGTGGTCCTTACACATAATATTGTTTAAATGTTTAACAGTTTCTCCCCCATGTGCTAGTCACATGCCCTAAAATGAAGGGTATATTGGACAAAACCATTGTCTACTTCACCCAAAAAAGAGTAATGTTCCTAGAGAGAAATATTTATGCTAAGGGCCAATTATTGTGGGGTTTATGTTATTCCCTTTTGTTAGTTGCAAACAATAAGTTACAAGAACAGAACAATACAAGTAGGGACATTTTTTGCGTACTATCAATGCAAGGTGGCTGTAAATTTCCTTTCTTGTACTGTTTTTTTCTTCTTGTTACTCACCACCTACAAACTAAAATGAGAGAACAACACAATCCCAAGGCAGTTGGACCTTAGTGGAACTGTTTCCTTCCAGAAACAACACTTTATTTTTTTTTTGGGTGAAATTGACAATGATTTGTCCAATATACTCTTCATTTTGGAGCACATGGCTAGTACATGGAGAGAAACTATTAAAAATCTGGACAATATCATGCGTGAAGACCACTTAAAATGAGATGAAGTGCATATTTTTGGGGACTACTGTCACAATTTTTAGGTCAAGTAGGCTGTAATTATCCAATATACATTTCATTTGTAGGCACGTAGGAAGCACACAAACAAAAACCATTAAAAATTTAGACAACATCATACACGGGATCACTTAAATACAAATTCAATACATCAATGACTAATGTGATATAATTATAACATTAAAGACCAAAATGAGATAGAGTCTTGCAATTAAATCCTATTTTCTGATACATATTTCTAAATTTCTTTTAATGATAGATTAACACCGTGTGATGGTCTAATTCATTTATAGTAGTGCCTGATCATATATGGGCTCTGACTAGAACTATTGCCCGTCGGCCTTGGTTTCTGTACAACAATAGTGCTGATCTTCACAGTGAGTAGTCAACTCCATTTTGATTGCAACACTTTGCCTTCATTAATCTTCCTAGAATGAAGGCATTATTAGAGATATATATGATATGTTGCGAAATTGGGTCATGCAGATTGAAAATAAAATAGAATTAAAGCTTTGAGATGCGTAAGATCGTTTTCTTTAAAGTGATATTTGTCCCCACTTAAAAAAAGGGTTTTTGAAAAATCACTTCCAGGATATAACAAAGTTTTTTGGTGAAAAACTGCAATTAGCAACATTGAAGAAATTTCCTTAAACAGTTTTTATTTTGAGAGATAGAGAAAGAAGGAAAAAGAGATATGAGTTATATAAAACTCAAGACCTATTTATGGATTTTTTAGTGTATTTTCTTAAAAGTTACAACCCTCTAAATAAGTGTCTTTTCTTTAAAAGTTATGACCATTTTAAAGATGTATCTTTCTCAAAAGAAATGAAATTTTTAAATAGGTGTATTTTTTTAAAAGACACGACTCTTCTTAAAAGATCAACTAACGGATTTCATTCGACACGTTTTATCACCAATGATAATAAAATATTCAACACAGTATAACAGATATTTTACTATTTTATCGTGTTAATTATTCAATGTGGTGGTTATTGATAACTATTAAAATAGTGAAATCAACAATGTTCACATAATATTTTATAATTAATTGGTGATACTGTGTGTCACTAATGAGATTGTATCACCGTTATTTATTGAATATTGTCTCCAACAATTGATACATTACACAAACCCCATAAGTGCATAGCTACATTCTTCTTCTCTGCCAGCACCCTAAATTCAACACCAGTAACATTGCATGAGCACTCAAGACTATAATGCACATTTCTCTTTCCTTCTCCAAGAAACGGAGGGTATTTTTCATGGAGTAATGTTATGATTACCAAAAAATTTACCAACAAATATTTTTACCAAATGAGTTGACCACTCAATATCCAATCAAAAATATTTTGATCAGCATTTGGTAGGTCCACGAGTGATATGAAACTACTAACTCATTTGGTAAAAACACTTTTTGGTAAAACTTTTAGTATGCATAACATTTTCTTTTTCATTTAGATAATCGTTGGAAAATAGAAATATCTAACATCATCGAAGCACTCGTAACCAATCATATATGATGATGCACAAAAATGGTTTTGAACACCACCTGTCAAGTATAAATAATAAATGCACTAAATGTAAAGAGAGAATTGGAAGAGACAAGATTTATAGTGGTTCGGTCAACTCGACCTACGTCCACTCTTGAATGACTTTCATTGTCGAGTACTTTATTAATTTAGGGGTATGGAGATAGAGAATACAAGCTTCAAGGGAGAATAGAGAATCAAGGAAGGTGTGGTGCCAGGCAATCAGTCTCATGCCCCTCAAGTGTTGATGGGGCGTGCAATTTATAGTAGTCCCCTAACAGATTGGGGCTACTTTACAACAACTAAAAGATTATTCTGGTGGAGCTCACGATTTCTTCTCAACGGGCGAGGAGGTTGGGGAGCTCTCCATGAGATGCGGTCAAAAATGACGTGAGAGTGGACCGTTTCCTTTGGTGGTGCAGATAGAACTTCCCATGCTCTCCCCCTTGATGACGTGGCTAAGCAAAGAGTCTAACTGGTCTTGGACTATATTGGGCTTGGTG
>CAUOFW020001680.1:476006-522723 GCA_963454935.2 Ilex paraguariensis | reverse complement strand
TAAATGTAAAGAGAGAATTGGAGGAGACAAGATTTATAGTGGTTCGGTCAACTCGACCTACGTCCACTCTTGAATGACTTTCATTGTCGAGTACTTTATTAATTTAGGGGTATGGAGATAGAGAATACAAGCTTCAAGGGAGAATAGAGAATCAAGGAAGGTGTGGTGCCAGGCAATCAGTCTCATGCCCCTCAAGTGTTGATGGGGCGTGCAATTTATAGTAGTCCCCTAACAGATTGGGGCTACTTTACAACAACTAAAAGATTATTCTGGTGGAGCTCACGATTTCTTCTCAACGGGCGAGGAGGTTGGGGAGCTCTCCATGAGATGCGGTCAAAAATGACGTGAGAGTGGACCGTTTCCTTTGGTGGTGCAGATAGAACTTCCCATGCTCTCCCCCTTGATGACGTGGCTAAGCAAAGAGTCTAACTGGTCTTGGACTATATTGGGCTTGGTGAATTTTTCATGAGGTTGGGCTCCTCAATTGGGGTTGGACTTCTCACATAAATTGGGCTATTTTGGCTTGACCTATCATTTGCCCCCCAATGCCCCGTGTTCAAGTAAAACTTGGAGAATGAGGCATTGACTCTTCAATTGCATTTATTTATTTATTTTTATTTATTTATTTTTTTGGTGCAAACTTCCCAATGATTGGGGGCTCATTTGGAATGATCATGGAAATGACTTCCATGCTTGATGATTTGGTTTTCGTCCTCATCCTCTTGGAGATAAGGGTTCTCTCCATGGGGAGCAAGAGGAGGGGGAGGTGGAACTCCCTCATGTTGGGCTCCCCCAAGTGGGGCGCCTAGGCGTGGTGCTCCTTGGTGTCCAGGGCGTGGAGCTACTTGAGGTCCTACATGTTGTGCACCTTTGAATTGCTCCTCCTTGGGGTCCTCCAAGTTGTGCACCTCCGAGTTGTGCTCCTCCTTGGGGTCCTCCAAGTTGTGTACCTCCGAGTTGTGCTCCTCCTTGGGGTCCTCCATGTTGTGCACCTCCGTGTTGTGCTCCTCCTTGGGTCCTCCATGTTGTGCACCTCCAAGTTGTGCTCCTCCTTGTCCAGCAAGCATGAGTTGCAGTAACTGTTGATTTTTGGCCACCAGTTGCTGCATGGTCTCCAACATTTGTTGGGGATTCAGAGCTGGAGCATTCGGGACAGAGTTGGTAGGCGGAGGAGTAACCTCCTCCTCTCGTGGAGGATTGTTTTCAGGTTGGTTCATGGATCGAGTAGTGATCGTCATTAGTTCAGTGGATTTAATGTTCAGAAATGAGAATTTTATCGTTTCCCACAGACGGCGCCAAACTGATGATGCACAAAAATGGTTTTGAACACCACCTGTCAAGTGTAAATAATAAATGCAGTAAAAGTAAAGAGAGAATTGGAGGAGACAAGATTTATAGTGGTTTGGTCAACTCGACCTACGTCCACTCTTGAATGACTTTCGTTGTCGAGTACTTTATTAATTTAGGGGTATGGGGATAGAGAATACAAGTTTCGAGGGAGAATAGAGAATCAAGGAAGGTGTGGTGCCAGGCAATCAGTCTCATGCCCCTCAAGTGTTGATGGAGCGTACAATTTATAGTAGTCCCCTAACAGATTGGGGCTACTTTACAGCAACTAAAAGATTATTCTGGTGGAGCTCATGATTTCTTCTGAACGGGCGAGGAGGTTGGGGAGCTCTCCATGAGATGCAGTCAAAGATGACGTGAGAGTGAACCGTTTCCTTTGGTGGTGCAGATAGAACTTCTCATGCTCTCCCCTTTGATGACGTGGCTAAGCAAAGAGTCTAACTGGTCTTGGACTATATTGGGCTTGGTGGATTTTTCATGAGGTTGAGCTCATCAATTGGGGTTGGACTTCTCACATAAATTGGGCTATTTGGGCTTGACCCAAAAATATATATAGCAAACTCACAACAGAGAGATTCTTGAACTTAAACTCTATGATGTAGTCATTTTGGCAACAAGAATGACAAGATGAACTCTGTTAAGTCATTTAGGGACTTGCCGGAAGAGCCACATTTGCCTACACTAACCTTGACCTTTTCCTTCATATCAATCGCTCGTTGCCTCGTTTCCTCTCCTTCTTTTTCCACCAGAAGTCTTTTTATAGCTCTCTCGATCTCCTCTCTATCCGAGGCATGCTCCAACTCCAAACCAACCCTCAATACATGGCACAAATACCTTGTATTTACCCTTTGGTCCTCAAAACATGGCCGACATATCATTGGCACCCCCTCAAAAATACTTTCCAAGGTTGAATTCCATCCACAATGTCTCCAAAACCCTCCCACTGCATTGTGTGATATTACCTCCTTTTGTGGTGCCCATTTCACTATGCAACCTCTTTCTGCAATTATTTCTCGGAAACCTAGTGGTAGGAGGTCAACACCTTTTGCACCATGAATCGAGCCAAAACGAACCACCCGCAGGAATGGATGGTCACTGTTGGCTAGTCCCCAAGCTATCTCAATTAGCTCTTTCTCATCCATGGTCACTAAGCTTCCCAAACTAACATAAAGAACTGAGTTAGGAGCTTGTTTGTCAAGCCATGCAATACATTTGATGTCCTCTTGCAATAAGTTAGTGGATGATGAGGATGGAGCCATTTTGTGCAAAGGGCCTACTGAGAAGAATGGAACTTGACAATGTTTTTGGAGCTGGGCTAGCGATGAACACTCGAGGAAATCCATGGTGTTTAGGATGATGGCTGAAGTTTTTATATCACACACGATTTCACTAAGTTGTAGTAAATCATCCAAGGGCCCAAAATTAGAAATTGGTAGATCTTTAAACCTGAGGGGTTGAAGATTGCGCACAAGTTCCTGCAACATGAAATATGTGACACAAAGTGGTGGTGCAGTGTATCAGAGAATTGTGAACTGCTCAATTTCTACTTTGAAGCAAAGCTCTAGTTTAATTAGGTGTAGATAGTTACAAAATTTATCAAAAATCAGAAAACACAAAGGACTATTTTTGATAAATGAATTTTAAACCAAATTTCATTGTGTTCTATGACATACTGTTTGATCATCTCAGTTATCTATTTTGATTAAATTAGGATATGCATATACCTTGCAAGGGAATGTAACCTTGTGCTCGAAGTCGTGGAATGGCATGGAGAGATAGACATGTGGAAGCACTGCTGGTTCGCAACACGATGCCCGAAGGGTTTAGGTGATTGGCCACGATTTGTGTAACATACATGGATGCATCATAGATAATGCACGTGAGTCGATCCTGTTGCTCCATCATTTGTGTTAGATATTGGTTGGGTCATGGACCCGAATCGGGGCGTCCGTGGTGGGTTGACCCAAATTAAAGAATGCCCAAAGAGACATGTCTTTTGGTGATATCCTTTACCAAGAGGTATCCGTTACCAAAAGATATCCTTCACCCAAAATACATGTCTGTTAAATATTAACAGACATGTCCTTATATTATGAGTCTCTTAATGACACATATTGGTTGCCTATATAAACTTAAGGCAACCAATAGATGAGAGATCTCTAAAAAATAATAAAATGTTAAAGTCTTTTACTTTATTTCTCTCTCTCCGTACATATCATTGAATGACTTTTGTGCTGTGGAAACTTGGTGTTGATTCCTATTGTAACAACATTATACTGTTCGAGCAATCGAAGAAAAGATAATTTTCGGATTCTAGAGTATGTGGAACATACTTAAACAATCTTTAGGATTAAAGTGAACGATGTATGGCTTTGATCCTAGACTTTCACAATATGTTATACGATTACCAACATTGGTATCAGAGTTATTTAGGGTGTTCTTGTTAAAATCTATTATATGTGGTTTATAAATACATTTTTTCGAAACATTATAAATACGTTTTTTCACAAATGTTCCAAATGAACTTTAATGGGAGAATGGACAAACGGTCTGCGAATGCTTTTAAGTTTCAACACATAGTAACTCATATTCTTGAACAAAAATGAAAAGTTTCATAGAACAATCATTCAAAGAAATTTGACGGCGTCTTCGATTGGTCAGGCGTTGGCCTTGAAATTTCGGCATAGCAGACCATTGCATTCCTTTGTCCAGTAGTATAAAGAATTGTGTTGTTTCCAAATTATAAGAAATTGCCCTTGTCATGATGACGTAAGAAAAAAAAAACCACCAAGTGATTCTAGAGATATTTTACTAGAACACTTATGGTTTGTAGTTTCCATGTGTCTTTTGTTTAGTCAATTACCAAAACTTATATTTTATTTGTTTTCTATTTTTTTTTAAATTGAATTATATCAGTTTCTTATGTTAGTGATTGGATGTTTGATCATGGAAATATTAATAAAAAAAGGAAATATTAAGGAATAGGACATGGGAATTGATCATCGGTCTTGGTCCATGTATCTTTAGGAACAATTTTCCTAATAGTAGATTATTGAGTTTATTTTTCCTTGGTACCTATGGACCGCCACATTTGTTTATGAGATCGACCTTTGACTATTTAACATTTTTTTTACATGTTTTATATGCTTATAGCATTTATTTCGTTATTTAGGGTGATTTAAATATAATTTCATTTCCATTTAATTTTATTGAGAACATGCATGATATGAAATTAATTATGATTAGTATGTCTAGAGATACTAAATCTAGTGGGAGTTTATTTTGTTTGGTCTTAGGAAACCAATATTTTGCGCATTAATTAAATTAAGTGTTAATAATAATCGCCTGTGGCGCGGGAGATGATTGGGAATTTAGTGAATTTTCGATCACGCGACTTGTGAAAATTGTTAATACTTGAATTTAGTTTTTCGCAGCAAAATTACAGAATGTGTTGTGCTAATATCCCATACACATTGTCTATGCATGTAGATTAAATCATAATGACTACTAAAAACATAGTGGCTGAATTAACTAAGGGCAACAAATTGAACGGTGATAACTATGACATATAGCGTCGTAAGATTCAATTTGTTTTGTATGAGCAACAAATCTTGGATACCCTCGACTCTGTGCTGCCAGAGTCTAAGCGACCTCAGACCCGCCAAAAACAAGAGAATTACCAGTTTTGGCAGAATAAGGATCGACTTGCACGCTATACCATGCAAGCAAGCATGCAAGATAACCTTATCCCTAAATTTGAGAATTACTCCACAGCTCACGCCATGTGGAAGGCCCTCAAAGAGAAGTTTGGTATTACTTCTCTTGGTAGACTTCGTGGTTTGACCATGAGGTTTGACTCGTATCAAAAGAAACCAGAGAATACAATGAAACAACATCCGAGGGCTATGGCCACTATGATATGTGATTTAGGCATTGCTGGTCATGTGTTGACCAATGAACAACAAGTTCAAGCTGTACTTCACTCCCTTCCACTATCGTGGGAGCATATGAAAAGAAATATGATGAATAATGAGAGTGTGAAAACATTCAAGAATGTATCGCATTACCCTAAACTTGAGGCTGAGCACTTGGAGGCTACCAAAGGTGAGAGGAGCTCTTATGTGGCTAAAGTTGGCTTGCGCAAGACCTTCAGGTCCAAGCATAAGGGCGGTGGAAATAAGTCTGATGCTCAAACTGGGGCTGGTCATTCTAATTATAACAAGCAAAAGCGGGCTATAAGAGCTGGTAAGAAGAATAAATCCAACATGGTCTGCTATAACTACAACAAGAAAGGTCACTTCGCTCGTGAATGCACTGAGTCAAAGAAAGTACTCTCTAGTTCTGTCTCTCGCATTGACTGTTTAGTTACTAGTCAAGTTTTTGTTGCTCACTATCCTAATTCATGGATTGTAGACTCAGGAGCAACAAACCACATAACGAGATACAAATTCGAATTTGTGGAGTACCGTCGAGTTCCAACTAGAAGCAAACGAATTTACATGGGGAACAAGACCAGTATAGATGTGCTTGGAATTGGCACATACAAACTGGAATTGCGACACGGGTGCACTTTATACCTTCATGATGTATTATATGCTCCAGGAGTTCGACGAAATTTATTGTCAATTACTAGCTTAATGAGACTAGGTTTAATTTTTTGTTTTGAAGGCCAACATGTTGGCATTTATAGGAGAACTAAATTCTATGGATCTGGTTATATCACAGATTGTTTTATTGTATTAGATATTGACCATTCTAGTAATAAAATTTATTCTTATGTTACATCTATGGATAGTGTTGATTCTATTAGATGGCATGCTAGATTAGGTCATATTGGGCAAGACAGTATGAATAGATTAGCTAGAGAGGGACTTTTAGGCCCACTTGCTAAAATCAACTTGCCCACATGTGAAAATTGTCTCGCAGGTAAGACAACTAGAAAACCATTTGGTAAGGCCAAAAGAGCATCTATTCCATTGCGCTTAATACACTGATATATGTGGCCCAATGAATGTGAAGGCATGACAAGGTGCATCCTATTTTATCACTTTTATAGATGAATTTAAGCACTTCAGTCATGTCTATTTGATTTCTCACAAGTCCGAAGCATTGGATTGCTTCAAACGTTACATTAAAGAGGTTGAGAATCAACGAGACAATAACATTAACGTTCTTAGAACTGATCGAGGTTGCGAGCATCTATCTGAACAGTTTAAAGAGCTGTGTGAAGAAAAAGGAATAATCAGACAATTGACAATACCCGGCACTCCGCAACAAAATGGTGTAGCGGAGAGACGAAATAACACCTTGCTTGATATGGTTAGGTCTATGATGGCACAGGCTCATCTTCCGATTTCATATTGGGGAGATGTTTTATTGACTACTGCTCATATCCTTAACCGAGTGCCTTCTGAATCAATTCCTTCTACCCTATATGAGTTATGGACAAGCACAAAACCTGACTTAAATAATTTACCGTCACGGGGTTCAGCGGCTTATGTATACAATACTTCTCATAAATATGGGAAGTTAGGTCATAGAGAGAAGAAGTGTATCTTCATCTGCTATTCTGAACACTCTAAGGGCTATGTGTTTATAGGTGAACAACTAAATGGAAGGGTAATTGAAATTGAGTCACGAGATGCAATTTTCCTTAAAGAGAATTTCCCTAGCAAAGGAGATGTGTCTAAAGGAATAGAACTCTATGAGTTAGATGATCACCAAAGAGATATACTCAATAACCAAGTAGAGATCGAGAAAATAGTTTCATCACCTCCTAGGGACAGTGGAAGCGATATACTCAATGGTGAATCAGTTCCAATAGATGTAGATCCATACGACACCGAGTTACGTAGAAGCAAGCGTGAAACCATCCCTCGACGTCATTTTGAGATTGAAGGGGAAGCTTTCATGGTTGCACCACATGATGATGCCGAACCTAAAAATATTAAAGAGGCTCTATCATCACCTGTTAGTAATGTGTGGATAGCTGCAATGAATGACGAGATGGAGTCAATGAAGGCTAATCAAGTCTGGGACTTGGTTGACCTTCTGCCTGGGCACAAGGCCATTGGGAACAAATAGGTTCTCAAAATTATGAGCAAGGCGGATGGATCCATATGCAAAGAAATAAAACATTTTCACAACATTCAGTTTGATGTGTTAAATTGTATCATATTGTTTTATTATTATTTAATTATATGACATTGTTATTTATTTTCTTAATGTCACATCTTATTAGTGGTTCATGTTTTTGGAGATTGGCAGAGTATTTAGGAATGACTTATCAACGAAGCTTGTCTATGGGGAAGGAAAAAAAGAGCTATGACTTTGATATGTCGTTCTGGCAGTTGTGTTAATTCTGTGTATGACATGACCTTGCTTTCTGTTTATATTTCTTATCAAAATTTCATATCTTGATATAACCACAAAGGTCAGTTACACGATTATTATCCTATCATTAAGTTTCAATAATTTTATTTTTTGCATCATTTTTCTATATCTGTGTTATTTTCTCGTACACAATTGGCATTGAATTTATTTTTTATTTCTTTTCGGTGTTTTAGCATTTATATTGGATGATTTCTTTGACCACTAACTTACTCTTCATTTGGTTACTTTCCCCATGTCGGATTTAGGCCCTGTTTAGTTAAAAAACACAAATACACCAATGGATGTGATCTACTTACAAAAAGTTAAAAATAATGATTTGATTATAAGCAACACATCGAAAAATATTCGGCTAATTATATCTAATTCATCACTTTTATAAAAAAGAAGATTATATCTAATTCATCACCAAATATACTATTTATTAATCCTATTATCATCTTTTCTTCTATGATACATGTGTATTGTTTTACAGAATAAGTGGAATCAAGTTCATTCCTAGAACATGAAATTTGTGTTTCCAGTTGCTTGTGGATATATGTAGAATATAATGAAGTGAAAGGAGTGGTTGTGGGTTCCAACCTCACCACCCTTATCATTTGTTGTTCTGGATTTTGGAAGTCCATTTCAACCAAGTTTAACATTTGTGCTTTTGCCAGTCAAGTGATTAGTAAGATGAATTTTGTGTTCATATACTTTATAAATCCTACATTTATATTTTTGAAAATAGGGAAGCCAAAGTAGAATGTATAGTGTAGATAGAGGATAGAAAGCACATACGAATATTTTTGCTGCAAGGTCGTGATCGACTATCACTGATATATCTTTGCCATATGAAAAAAGAAAGAGTGGAAAGACATACACCATATATGGTATAAAATAGTACATATAATGGGTGATTAAATGCTATTTTTGGTGGCAATTTTTCTGCACTAAATTTTCTTTGTACACATTCTTTGTTTTTGAGCTTCTATAAATAGTAGGTTCCTTTTCTCAAGCATAACGAAAGAGCATACTGTTTTTCTTTGAAGTTCTTTGCAATCAAAGAGGAAACTTGAGGCAGTGGAGTCATTGCAACGAGCCCCTATCCATCTGTGAAGCTGGGGCATTTTTCAAAAGTTATTCTCCAATAAATGGTTATGTCCATTATCCCATGAAATGTTGTGACATATGTTTATGGTTTTATCTTGAAGCTCAAGCAAAAATAGGGGAGACCTCTCATCGAAACAGATACTAGATCTCATCAAAATTTTAGATTGTTGTCCCTCTCTTCTCTCCCTCTTATGGTTAGGACTTTTACTTTACTAAATTTTGAATGCATTCTTTAGAATCCTTTATTTAGTCTGTCATGCCCTGAATTTTCACAAATCTGCGGAGTGAGTGAAAAAGAAGAAGAAAAGTAAATGAAAGGTCATTAGGTTAGATAAATTATTTTTTTTTTCATTCATTTCCCATGTTTTCCCATTCTTTTTTCTAAAGTTTTTCAAGCCATTTTCCTTCCATTTTTAGCCTATTTCTTCAAGGTTTCTAACCCCCCCCCCCTTTGACATCCTTCCCACTTATTTAAAAGGTGTTTTACACACTTGACAAATCTTTCCAATTTTTCATAAAATTTCGACATAACCTCCTTTGTTTTCCAAGCCTTTTTTCCACCTAATATTCACAATATTTCATAAACATAAGTATATCACAATCCACCCTCACTCAGTGGCCACAATCGATGTAAATTAAACATACATCATTTGGTTTCAATATACATATCTAGTTGTCTCAATATACACATATAATACTCATTAAATAAAGATATCCTACATATCAATTGAGTTTACACCCTTACACTTTAAAATAACCCAAGGTCTATAATCTATTAGTTTTCCAAACTGAAATACAAGTCATTTGGGCATGCCCATACATACAAAAAATTCCCCAAGGGCCAAATATCCATTCAAGCCCCTTTTCTCTCATTACTTTAATACTTCCTCAAATCTCAAGTACCGAGAGTCTCATCTATAATATGATATCCCATGAATGGGTTAGCTCAACTGCTGGTATGATAAAATGCTAATGCAAGGAACAAATTTAAGGTGTGACATGTACATGTGTACATTTTAAAAACTACAACCCCATAATCCCTCAATGCTATGCAATGTCAATATGTATGACACACACATGCAACTCTATGCCATCCATGTCTCGCATGGTCGGCCCCCGTTAGCTCGCGAGTACTATCATTAGCCAGATTTTAGATTTTTCACCACAGGATCTATACTCTCATAATGCATAGCACCAAGTGCTCAACCCACACTATGTTCCAAGTATTCATGTATGCCAAGATGCTATAAGTTTTCTTAATGTGAATTATATGAAACATTTCATCAAGCATGTGGTGTATAACTTAAAATATGTCTCATTCATAAAGTAAAGCATAACTTCAAATTCACCACACTTTATCTACATGAATGTGAAGCACCATTCAATGGATTAAACATATGATCAAGTTTCATGTTTATTACTTTCAAAATTTTCAAGGAAAATACAAATACACAAACTACCAACTCATGGGATAAATCATAACCCTCAAAAGACAACAGTTTCTCTACATGAACATAAGCTAGAATATAATAATCCAACACATATACAAGGTACACCTTTTATCATAGTAACAAATTGTCAAGAAACTCAAAGAACACAAAAGTACTTAAACTACTAACTCTAAGTTTTCAAAGCAACTATCACTTAAATGATTTTCCAACATCAAGTAAACACCTAAATCTTTCAATCAACACATAGAAAGACAAGAAAACTTAAATATATCCCTAACTTAGCAAAATATCATACCTAAAATGGTTTTTCTCAAACCAAGGGAGTTGTGTTCGCTGTATAGCCGAACCGATCAGTGATAATATAGCCCTTGTTGACAGGATCAACTTCTTAGAAGGAAGTCTTGCAAGAATCTTGCCCTAGGAGTGAGTTTTGGTGACTTAAAACTTGAAGAACCTAGGATTTTTCTTCTTTTTTCCTCCTTGAACGTGTACTACCTCTTCCCTGACCAACAACTGATATTTTTACACTAAGGGGGCTATATTTATAATGGAGGGGAAAAAGTGTAAAATAACCCTTTTGCCTTTGATGAATCTGGGACCCTGTTACACAACAACCTATCCCGAAATGCCTCAATTCGACATTTTATTTTAACCAAAGTTCTTAAAATTATTTTAAATAAAAATTTTCAAAAAATAGATTTTCGCTTGCAGCCGGGTTTGGCCGGTTCCACTTGGGGCACCCGGGATGCCCTTTCGGTCTAATTTTTGAAACTATTTTCATTTAGGGTCAAATTTGGACAGTAGGTATATTTTAATATTTTAGGCATGTTTCTCTTCTATGACATACTCAAATTATGCTCCTAAATATGACTTATGCCGAAATGATGCATATGTAGTGCCCTACTAACAAATGGTGCATGAATAGTGTCCTACTGACAGAACTAAAAATTTATCCTCACTTTTCAGATCTCTACATAGTCCATCCGTATTTTATTTTCTTAGACAATCAAAAGGTTTTGTACTTGAGTTTTTAAGGGAAGATCATTTAGACCTAGCGAAGGTACTTGATCTACTTGTAAATTATGCTCGGGTTTTGGTTCTGACCTATCAATGGGTTTCTTTGTGAACATTAGATAATGTAAAGTTCCAAGTAATGTTATCTTGAACATGAACCAGGCTCTACACCACCTAAGCTACCTTTGATCTCACTCCCAAGCAAGGATGCTGCCAAGCCTACCTTAGCCCAAAGCCTCCACCACCACCACTCCATCATCCTAGGCCCCAAGAGCTTAGAACTTCCTCCAAGGTGGTTGATTAAGACTAATGTCATCACTGTTAGTTTTAGTGTTTTTAATATGAACGAGAATATTTACTTCATGGGTCATTGGTACATGCTGTTAAATTTAAAATAATATGGGAAGATTGCCTTTTTTTTCCGTTAATCCGAACAACTTCAGTATTAATTCATATTATTTCTGTGTGTGCAATTTTTTTTTATTTAAAATGCATTGAGTGTGGCGTTTATGTCTTTATGAAAAATATGTGCACATAGTTTTAGTTATTTTATTTTGAAGAGAGAATATATAACTCATCAAAATTGTTAATGTGATGATATGTACATAGAGAGATACAAAAGTACAAATTAAAAAAGTTGCACAAAATAGTTCACGTGCAATGCACGTATGCATTTACTAGTATTTTAAAATGTACGTGTAAACTTAGTATTTACAGTTTCTATACAACCATTTCATATTACAATTTTTGTCAATTAAGACTATTATATTGTTTTGATTGTTATGTTGGGCATTCAACTATACGTAAATTCCTTTGGTAACATATGAAAATAAAAGATACATGTTATTTAAGTTGAAAATGAAAATACATGCTATAGACTCACATTACTAAAACAATAGATGTAGAGTATAACAACTTGGAGAATAAACCCACATATGAGTTATTGATCAATTAATCTGCATCATGTGAAATCTTATTCATTTGACATTTCAACATCAGAAAGGCATCCTGCTTCTCCAATTGACTCTCTATTCTCACTCAATTCTCTATTATATAGAGTCAACCCTTAAAATTTTTCTCCAATGGACTCTTTATTTAGACTTTCAAAAATAAAGAATCCAATTTGACTCTCTACAGTTGATAGGTCAAGTTCACACTCTACTCTATTTTTTTAGAACTAAAAAGGATAAATTTGTCATTTCATCCAAGACATTTGGGATAAACATATCTCATTTAAAATAAAGCCGAAAAAATAGGAGGAAAACCAAATTTATTGCCAAAAAAGACAAAATATAAAATGATAAGAATAGAGAATCCTATTAGAGTGGTGCATAAAAATTTACTCTCTCTATTATAACTTTTTACGAAATATGCTCTCTATTTTAGAAAAGATTCTTTATAAAATAGAGAGCACTCCTGGAGATTCTCTAAGTGCTTATCTTGCAAATCACTTCATAATGAAGAGTTTCGTGAAATTCTTACATATTTCATGGGCTTGAGCACCACCTCCTTCAATTTCAAGAATCTTGCCATCTTCTTTGCGGTATAGAACTTATGAGAAATTTTCTTACACTTGCAAATTATCTTCATTTTGTCAATTTCTTCTTGGCCCTTGTGTATCAACCTTCTTTTTGCACAAACTTCTTGAATTTATCTTGTGCTAGCTCTCTTGGATCGAAAAATTCCTCCATATTCACACAATCTATATCACTTAAAACATTCTCTAAACCAAATTGTAAGTAACAATTAGTGTAATTTTTAAGAAATTTATCACCTTTAACAGAATTCTCTAAAATTCTGATGAGGTTGTCCTCACTTTCATGCTTGCTTGAAAAAACATCTTTTGTGGTTACTTCATAAGTTCCCACTTCAACATCCTTAACCACATAAGGGTTCTTGATCACTTTAGTCTTTGTAAATTCTTCAATTTCTTGCACATTTATTTCAAAATTTTCACAAATTTCTTTTTCTTTCATTTCTTGAGTTGTTTCTTCAACTTCATCATTTTCTTCATCCTCTTTAGTCTCTTGAATTTCGACTTTAGCTTTTTCAACTTCTTTCACTTCATCAAGATGATGTTCTTCTTGATTCTCCATTAGTGTCTTCAAAATCACATTCTACTTTTACATACGCATCTCCTTCAAAGTATTGAATCCAATACTCCTTGGGTAAAAACTCACCTTCATGTCTAGACTTCCAAAATCATGAAGCTGGAGCTACAACCAATTTGTTGAAATTACTCCCATGTTACTTCGATTGAAAAATCACTCTGATACCACTTTATTTGAGTCATGAGGACTAGAAATAAAATGGAATGAAGTAGAGGAGAATATAAACACTCAATGAAAAATAACTTTCATACAAGTTAATTACAAAGCACACACTCAACTTGGACTCTTCAACTTCTACTGAATTTTACTCCTAACACTAGGTCACATACCTATTTATATAGGTCATACACATAACTCCTCACATTATATTAACACACCACTACCCCCACTAACTCTAGTAACCCATAAAATATAAAGACACCACTATCTCCATTCCTTAGAGAATTAACATACCACAATTATTTTTGTCTTCCATTTGCATATTGATGACCTACAAAACAAACTTTATTAAGACTCCTTAATGACATAATAAAAAATCTAAAATCAAGTTTATTTTCCGAAAATTCTATGTTCTTAAGGGTACCAATGTCAAAACTAATGAAATTTTTCCTAATGTCTCAGATATCTACCCATGAAGGCCAACAGTGAAGCATGGGCATTTGAGAAGGAGATCCACAATTTGATCCTATAGATAGTGAAGGAAAGGAATGAAATTGGAGATGAGAATGACCTTTTACAAATGGTTGTTAAAGGAGCTAAAAATGGTGAAATGAACATTAGCCAAAAAGAAATTGACCAGTTCATTGTTCCTAATAGCAAACACGTATACATGGCTGCGCATGAGGCTAGTGAAATTACAACATCATGGTGCCTCATGCTTTGGCTTCTAAGCCAGAATGACAAGATTGAGTACGTGCAAAGGTCCTTGAACTCCTGATGCCAATATGCTTCATAAATGAAACAAGTATAATGAATGACTACTTTCAATTTTTTTTCCAATCTCTCATGCATGGTAATAATAAGTTTGAATAGATTGGGGTTAAGCATGATAGATAAGAATAAAAATAGAAGTTGTTTTGAAAATTTTTGATTTTATTTTAAAATTTTATCACTTTAAATACTTGTATTTATTAGTTATTCATTTCAATTAGTTACAAGAACAACAATGTTGTATGTGGCAGAATGTTGGGCAACTAGGAAACAACATAGTGACAAAATCAATGTAGCAGAAATGTGAATGTTAAAGTGGATGTGTGGAAAACTAGAAAAAGATAGAATACGAAATGACTGTATTAGAGAAAGAGTAATACTAAGAGTAGTTCCAATTGAAGATAAGTTGAGCAAAAATAGATTAAGATGGTTTGGTGATGTTCAAAGAGGCCTATAGAGGCATCAATTATAAAAAAATGATAGAATTTTTCTGAATAGTTCTAGGAGTAAGGGCAGACATAAATTAACATTGAATGAAATAATTAGAAAATATATAAAAATATTTAACTTAAATGGTCATATAGTGCATGACCGAAATGAATGGTGAAAAGGAACTCATATAGCCAATCCCAAATGATTGGGAGACAAGACTTGATTTGGTTGATTGGTTGGTATTAATTTTTTAGTTACAAAAGGGTAATTATTTTAAATTCATTGAATATTGTATTTTGATATATATAACTAAAGCACCCAATGTTCCGAATATTGGCCCATTCAAGGAAGTCATTATAAAATTTAAATGACCTTTAAAGGAGCAATAGCAAGGGTGTAATAAATTGGCTAAACCATTAGTGTCATGAGCTCAAATTTCACTCAAATTTTTGCCTTATGATGGCACTGAGATCTAACACTCAGTCTTAGCAACTCACACAATCACTCATAAAAGCACACTTTCGAACAGAATATGGACAAGAATCAAACTCACAGCAGGCACACAAGATTAAGGGCCAAACAACAAAAAGTGTTTACTTCTCGACAAGCTTAAAATATTCCGACTGGGGGTCGGTTTACAAAAGTGCCCAAACTCTCTTGGTTCACTACAAACCGCAACATGTGTATATATAGCATATAATGGTGGTTACAAAGCCCAACCGCCTAATGCTGGCACCACCCAGCTCTAGCCAACTAAGCCGTGTAATTGACATCCCCAATTGCTAGGATTGTCAGCATGAATCAAACTCGCAGCCAAAGCTTGTGGGTAGATCTGGCACTCCCCACAATCTATTCAACATGGTTAAGTCCATCTGTCACTCCTTACAATGTGTTGATCATGGCAAAAACAGTTGTAACCATCGGCTGACTCGTCATCAACTGCTCGTAATCGCTCTACATGCCAGCAACTGCATGGAACTGCCTTGCATGTTGTGCACATGATAGCAATCACTCGAAACTGCCATCATTTGTTGTGCATATGTCAGCAATTGTTCTGAACCGCCACCATATGCAGTGCACATGCCTCAACTACTCAAAACTGCCTAACATGATGTGCACATGCCTTGTGAGCCTAAACCATCTTATTTTCCTTTGCTTGCATGTTGAGCCATGACCAGCCCATGGCTTGGTCTTCCAACCTAACATTGCACCATAATTTAAACCCACCGGATAGCCTTGCTTGCTTGTCTCCAACGTGCCCATGCATGCGCTGCCTTCCTTAGCCATGCATGGGGCTTCTACCAATGACAAGTCACATACATCATCGGCTGCATATCTTATGTCTTAAACTTTGGAATGCCTTTTCCACACCCATGGCAAGCATTTGCTGGGGTTATATCTTGCTTTGGTGTGCCAAGGCTAGGGGGAATAGAGGTCCCTAAGGAAGACAACCTTTTTTGAACTGAGGAGTCATAATGACGAGCGCCGGGGGGCATAGTCGTTATATACTAGCTGGAGCTTTTATCCAACACTATTGACACCAAACCAAGTATAAGACCAAGTCCTTAAGAAGCCAATTTTGCAAGACGAGGTTGCTTTGCCAAGCACAACCCCAATTTGGCTAAGGCATGGAGCACATTTGGCAAGGTAGTCTCATGCCATAGCCATGCCAATCCGCTAAATGGGGTAATAAACCACCTTAACCAAAAGAGCTCAACATCCTCATCGAGAGGTTTTCCTAATACTCTTTAACTTTTTCCTCAAACTACCAAAGAGTAGCATATCTTTTCCAACTAGCAACTTCCTCGGAACCACCTTTCCAATGAACCAAAAAATTAGTTCTACGATTCTTCTTACTCTGACCCATGGTCTTGTGACACAGAATCTTGTCTACCTCATTGTCAAACTATTTTTTGATTATAGGCAGAGCCCTCTTGGCTTGTTTTCATCCAACATTCATCAATTCTTCATGAAAAGACTTCAAAAAACTCACTTGAAAAGTAGGGTGAATTTCAATTGATCAAGCAGCTTTAAGTGATAGACAACGTTCTCGACCTTCTTCATCACCTTGAAGGAGCCATCATATTTAGGAACGAGCCCATGGTGCACTGTTTTGTTATTGATCTTCTTCTAACTTAGAAGAGTCAATTTCAACAAAACCTAATCAACAACTTGAAATTCCAAAGGCCTGTGACCTTGATCGAAATACTTCTTCATCTGGGCAGCTTTGGCTAAGCTTCCCTTGGCCTCGTTAAGCATCTCTTGCTTAGAACGAGCAAATTGGTCTGCAACGAAATATTTACCTTCGGCTCTCATTTTACCAATTCACGAGGAGTAAGTGGTTGTTATCCAATGGCCAATTCCCAAGGACTCATTACTGTAATGGAAGACTTATGTAAGTTGTAGTAAAATTAGGCAATACTCACCAACTCCACCCAATTTTTCTGACTTGCAGTGATATAGTGCCGCAGATAATCCTCCAGGAAAGCATTGATCCGTTCATTCTGACCATCAGTTTGAGGGTGATTTGCTATAGAGAATTTTAACTTATTACACATGAGATTGAACAACACAGTCCAAAATCTTCCAGTTAACCTTATGCACGATCACTGACTCTGTCTTCCAATAAGCCTAATTACTTCACCAGCACTTGTAAAGAACTTTTGTAGCAACATCTACAGAACAAGCATAGGGCATAGGAATGAACACCACATACAAAACGATTGACCACCACCATGATCGAGCACATGCCATCAATCTTTGGCAGATTGCATATAAAGTCTATCAAGACTGACTACCACGGTCTGTCATGAATGGCTTGGGGCTGTAGCGAATCCACTACCTTCTTCTTCTCAACCTTGTTAAGTTGGAAAACTAAATAAGTTCTAACATAAACCTCAACTTCATCTTCCATCTTGGGCCATTTTATTAGTAAGAGTGAGACAACAATGTAAGCATCATCTCAACTCTGGGATATCCAGTTTATTGGGAGTCATGTGTTTCACGCAGCAACTCATGCCTTACTTTTCCTCTCGCAGGAACATAGAGTCTGCCTCCCTTGGCATAGTGTAGGTCATTTTTGAACCAATATCTGCAAACCAAATCGTCACCAACCTGTTGCTTAATTTTGTTGTAAGAAACATTAGTTTGGGTCTACAAGGAAGTCAGAATACATAGTAAAAACTACAACAACATAATCATAGACCTCCTTCTTGCTCGATGCATCAACAACTTGGTTCTGCCTTTCAGTCATGTGAACGCATAAAAAATTGAACTTATCAAGAAACTCTTGCCACCGAGCCTATTTTGGAGTCAACTTCTTTTGGGACTTGAAATAAGTATTCGCCACATTGTCCATCACAAAATTGAACTTCATTCCCAGCAAGTAGTGCCTCCAAATTTCAAGGCAATGCACCACAATTGTCATTTTTTTCTCGTGATGAGTAGCGTTGATCTACATCTTTTAGCTTTCTACTTTCAAAGGCAATTGAGTGTCTTTCTTGAACGAAAACTCCTCCAAGGCATGGTTCGAGGCATTAGTGTGCACTTCAAAGGGAAAATCAAAGTCTACTAGTCTCAGCACTGGTGTAAAATACATTGCATGCTTTAGCTTCTCATAAGCAATCTAACAGTGATCATCTCAGTCCCACTTCCGGTCCTTCTTCAGCAAATTAGTCAGGGGCGTTGCACTTATTTGAATAAACCTTAATGAACTTAAGAGAATAGTTGGCTAAACTAAGGAAATACCACAGTTCAGACACTTTGGCTGGTGCTTGATGACATAATTCACATTTCTCCTTCTTGACATACAACTGGTGTTCTCTAAGTCGTGAGAACACTGTCCTTAGATTTTCTAAGTGATCCTCTAATGAATCACTATAGAATACAATATCATCCAAGTAAACAACCACAAACACATCGACATAATCATAGAAAACATCAATCATTAGATTGCAGAAAGTAGCCGAGGCGTTTGTGAGCCCAAATGGAGCATTTCAAGGAATTCAAATGAACAATAACATGTAACACAAGTAGTTTTGAATTCACCTGCTTCTATAATTATAACATACCAATACTCAGTCGTCAAGTCCAACTTTGTGTAGAAATTTTTTTTGGAGAGCCTATCGAATAAATCAGCAACATTCAAAATAGGATACTTGTTTTTGATTGCCACCTTGTTTAGGGCCTGATAGTCGATGTACATTTGCATTGAACCATCTTGCTTCTTTTAGAAAGGACTGGGGCTCTCTATGGCACCTTAGAGGGCTATATGTTGCCAAAATAGAGCAGTTTGTTCAACTGTTTCCTCAATTCTACCAACTCCATAGGTGACATCCGGTAGAGGGTAGATGCTGGAGGCTTCACACCAGACTTCAACTTTATTTTGTGGTTAATAATTTGTCTAGGAAAAAGGGTCTTGGGAAGTTATGGGGGCATAACATCAGAAAATTCCCCCATAATTTTTGTCGCAGCATTGGGCACTTCAACCTTCACATCAGGTTTGATATACAGCAAAGCAGCAAGGTATGTCATCTCATATTTTCGCATCCCATGTTTCACTTGCATAGTAGACAATATCTCCATCTTCTATTTGCCATCCATCTTGTTTTGGTCTGTCAACACCACAGGCACAAAATATGATGCTCTCTTATCCTAGATCAACATCCCATTCAAATGTGGCATTAGTGCCACCTTAGCATTGATAAAGAACTCATTTCCATGGATGACGTTGAAGGTGTCCAAAGATACTACCATGAAGCTCACCCGCCCTTCCGACAGATGCCCTTTTAGGCTTATCTTTGTCATGCCATGCACGACATTGCTTCAAAGTTGACAACCTTGAGTTTTCTTGAGTTCTTTGTCAATTGTAGGCTAAAAGTTCCCACTTCCCTCTACGCAATGAAGTTGTGGGTGACACCCATGTCCACTATGGCCAAAACTTCCTTGCCATTCACCTAGGCTTGCACAAACATTAGGCCTTTGCGCGGCTGTCAAACCTTTCCAATAGTGATTACATTTAGCAATTGTAGAGGATTGACATGAGTTGGGCACAAATCATCACTGTCACCACCATTTTCAATAACAAGGGCATTTAACTTCTCTTGATTGGAGTAGGTTTTGACGCGATGAGGATCACCATAGAGAAAGCAACCAAACTCTAAGTTTTTCTTCTTCTGGCTATTGCTTAGCTTTTTAGAGTCACTACTATGCTTCTTCTTCTTCCAGTCCGTGTTCTTCGTATCCTTGCAAATGTCAACCTTGTCTTTCTTGCCACCATCATCTATCTTCTTCTTTTTAGAAGGCCCTAGATGCCCATCTTGAAGTCAATGAAGCCATCCGCAACAACAATGGTAGTGGACAAATCATGCACACCCTGCCTACGCAACATAGTCTGTACCTATCCTTGCAAACCGGACATAAAATTGAAGAGTTTGTCCTACTTAGACATATTCTTGATATCTAACATTAAAGAACTAAAATCTTTCATGTAGTCACAAATAGTGCATGTATGCTTCAATTTCTTAAGAGAGACTCTAGCAATCTCTGTCGTGTTTCTAGGTAGGAATATCCTTCAACTCCTTTTTAGTGTATCCCACGTCTTGATCTTGGGCCATCCTGCCAAAGCATCTTCCTCATTTTTAGTTCACCACCAAATTTTGAAATCCCCAAAAAGATATATGTTGGTTATGGCCATTTTCTCTCCCGTAGGCACATGAGCAGCTTTGAAGTGCTGCTCCATATCCCACAGAAAGTTCTCTTGTTACTTGAGCTTCGTGTACCACCAAAGGTCTTGGGTTCAAGGACATTGATCTTCGAAGATGTCTTCCTCGCATCAGGTTGAGAATGCATGGCTCTCCTCACAAGAGCCATATCATCGAAGTAGCTAAGAATTGATGTCTATCACATAACTGTTGAAGGTCATCCTCAAACTGACAATTTGGACAGCGTGTTGCTCCATCTACACAGGCACGCTTATTGTAGCATCATCATGAGGGACGCAAATAAAATCTTCTAGACGGGTCACACATTCACGTAACTTTGTAGCATTTCCACCAGCCATGATAAAAAATTGTAGCTTTGATACCAACTTTCATAGGGGTCAAATTTCCCTCGAATTTGTGCCTCATGATGGCATTAAGATCTAACACTTACTCTCATCCAACTCTCACAGAAGCACATTGTCAAATAGAATATGGGCAAGAATCAAATTCATAGTAGGCACACAAGATTACAGGCTAAATGGCCAAACTTTTTTACTTCTCAATAAGCTTAAAGGATTCCGACTAGGGGTCTATTTACAAAATGTATCCAAACACTCTTGGTTCACTGCAAACATAAGCAACTCAAGAACATATGAAGCCTAAAGCGATAAGTGTCAATGAAGCTTTGTTATTTTAAACATTTTAATTTTTAATTTAAATTTTAAAGTTTACCAATTAATTATTTTTAAATTACACTAACATCATTTTTTAATTGATAGTATGACTTTTGATTATAAATATTTTGATAAGATTATAATCTATTACCTCATTAATTTTTTTGTGTTCTTTTTTATTTTGTATCTTCTTGATCAAAATTGTGGCAATTGATTATTATTACAAATACATTCATTAATATCTTTTTGTTGAATTATTTTACTATCTTCAAAATTTTTAAGATCATTTACCTATATATGTATTTTAGGACTCCTAAATACTAAAATCCTCTCCTATAATCAATGCATAAGCCACCAGCATAAGCCACCAGGTCTGCATACCCATATTTTTGAGGGGGTCTAATTTGGAGAACTAATATGAAATTAATCAATTACAGTTATTGGATTAAAAGCAAGACCTATTCTATCTAACATTAGACTTGATAGCTAATCCAATGACTGCATTAAATTAGATCTATATAACATTGCTCCAAAAATCACTCATCCATTTAAGTTGACACCCAAAGAAGAGAAAATATTAAATGTTTAATACAACAGCATCAGTGTCACATGTTGTCACCATCCAATCATAAGAAAACAAGTGAGTGAGTGAATCACATGCAACTCAGTAACTTTTCATCTAGGTAAAATAATAACTACTCCATAAAAAAAAAGTGAGATTCACTTCATGTATTTATTTGCGTTCCTATTGGATGATGAGTGATGACATAATGTAATGGTAATAATATAATGTCACTTAATTATTTACGGCTCAAAGGAAACTCCTTTGACAAAAATGTAAAATAACACATAAAATCAAATGCAACGTTAGTTCTGGTTCCTTAAAGTCATTTGAATTCTTGAATAACACTATAATACTCTATATCTATATATGTACGCACTACTCTTAAAAGACAGTTAACTTGAAAATTTTTTGACTTCCATATTCGCCCTTAGTTGTCATTATAAAGTCCATTATGCCCCTCATGTCCTTTAAATTAAGTATTAATAATTCTACCATTTATCTAAAATATATTGTTATGAACTAAAAGCCACAAGCAAAATAATAATGCAACAAAATAGAAAAATAGAACACAAAGATTTATGTGATTCGGCTTAACAAGCAAGCCTACGTCCAGCAAAATTTCACTATTAAAGGTTAAAAATTACAAAGTTCTCGAAACAAGGCAAGAGAACATCCACCCGCTCTATTCCAAAATTACAATAATTATTGGACAAACAAAATAGAGCGAACCAAATTCCTATTCGAAGAAAATTTGATGACGTTGTTCACCCATAGTACCACAAATTCCTATGCTTACATACTAGAGAACTCCGTTAAGGCAAGGAGTTTAAATCACATAAGTCCATGTAGGACTAAAACTCATCACCGGTTGAATACTTCAATACATTCGCAATTAAATAATAAAACAATCTTCTATTTGAAAATAAATACTCTTGAGTCTTATCCAAAGAGTGCATCCACTCCTTGAACTAAGATGGCTTTCAACATAAGCACTAACGCCATCACGAAATTTGGTTTCACCAACTTGGAATACAAGTCATACATTAACATATATACTATAATAAATTTACAATAAATATGTGAGTTAACTAAATTAGTTTTTTCATATTCCTACTACTACTACAAATAACTGATAAGGAATTAACGTCTAGACTATTAAATTCTAAGAATAAATAAGTATCTAATGCTATATGAACAGAATCTGGTCCCCCCCCCCTTTTTTTTACGATGGTAGTATTAACGAGCTAGAGTTGAAGATGAAGGTAGTCCAAAAGATAGAAGGCCAACAAATACAAGAACTCAATTTGGTGAAGACGAAAAACTTAAGTCTTGGTGAGAAGGCCAAGATGCAAGTAGTTGCTGACTTGGTCAGCAACTAGTTGCAACTGCCTCTGCCATGATTGACAATGGAGGGAATGGCTGAAGGTAGTCAGACATTCTTAGTAAACTCTATGGGCAGATTTAAATTGTATGCAGTATCCTAGGGTGATTGGGCTTGTAACTACCACCCAAAATGGTATAAATAGGCATTTATGGGACTGCAGTGCAACCAAGAGAGTTGGGCACATTTTTGTAAGCAGAACTAAGACTGAGTTTCCTTATACTTTGTTTAGAAAGAAAGGTTTGGCCCTTGGCTTGTAAAGCTTGTGTGTTGTGTGTGAGTTTGCTTACTTTTCCCTTCTCTATTCCGTTGTGCAATTCTGTGAGTGTTTGAGTGTTTGGCTGAGACTGAATGTCGGATCTTAGTGCGATCACGAGTCAAAAATTTGGTAAGAAATTTAAACCCGTGACAATTGGTATTAGAGCTTCAATTTGCAACCATGGCTAGTGGAAACATTGCTGAATTACGAGAGCGTGTGTCTTGTCTTAAAGATTTTTGGGACGCCCCTGAAAGTGATGTTGCAAGTAGCGTGGCTGTGCAGATGGAATAGCATGTTATTCAGATTGTTTGTTTACAGATGGCTTTTGATAGTTATATGTCCAACACCAATGCAAAAATTACAACGATGATAGAGGACATTCTGTCCCTCACAGATGCTGTCAAAAATAATCTAAAGGAACTTAAAGATGAAATGTCCTTGGTGAAAAGGGTCATGAATTCTTGACCTACAGTGGGTGAGGCATCTTCAAAAATCAAAGTTCCAGAACCAAAGGCCTTTAGAGACAATCAAAGTGCCAAAAATTTGGAGAATTTCTTGTGGGACATAGAGTAGTACTTTAAAGCTGCCCATGTGCCTACTGGAGATAAAGTTATAATCTCCAGTTTGTATCTCGCTGGTGACGCCAAGTTATGGTGGCGGACCCGAAATGAGGACGATGCATCTACTGGACGTCCAAAAATTGAGACATGGAAAACCCTGAAAAAGGAATTGAAGGATCAATTCCTCCCTAGCAATACGACCTGGATTGCTAGGGATTCACTCAAAAATTTAAAGCACATTGGAACTATTTGTGAAGTAGTTCAGTTCATTGATGTTGGACATCAAGAACATGTCAGAGGAAGACAAACCCTTCAACTTCATGTCTGGACTGAAAGGCTGGGCACAGGCCGAGTTGCGAAGGCAGGGGGTACATGATCTGCCCACTGTCATTGCTGTGATAGACAGCCTTGTTGATTTCAAAATGGGCGGCATTCAAGGCCCTTCTAAGAAGAAAAAGAAGGATGGTGGCGGAAGGAAAGATAAGGTTGACATTCCAAAGACCTAAGAAAGCATATTGGAAGAAAAAGAAGAATGTTGCTGACTCTAATAAGCCAGACAATAGCTGAAAGAAGAAAGCCTTTGATTCTGGTTATTTTCTCTACGGTGGCCCCCATCATGTCAAAGATTGCCCCAAGAGGGAGAAGCTAAGTGCCCTCGTTACTGCAAGTGGGGATGGCAGTGATGATAACTGCCCCACCTGAGTTAACCCTCTCTAGTTGTTGAACACAATTACTATGGGCAAAGTTCAGCAACCCCACAAAGGCCTTATGTTTGTGCAGGCTTGGGTGAATGGCAAGGAGATTCTGGCCATGGTGGATACGAGAGCCACCCACAATTTCGTTGCTGAGAGAGAGATGGGAAAATTTGGCCTACAATTGTCTGAAAATGCTAGCAAACTCAAGGAGGTAAACTCTGAAGCAATACTGGTGCGTGGCAGGGTAGAAATACGTCTAAAGATGGGTCTATGGGAAGGCCAAGTGAGTTTTATGGTTGTGCCCTTGGATGACTTTGATGTCATCCTATGGAACGGATTCTTTATCAAGGCGAAGGTGACACTGATGCCACACTTGAATGGAGTGCTAATTACGAATGAGAAAACACCCTGCTTTGTGTCTGCGGTCATGGTAGACCAAAGCAAAAAAGAAGGCAAGCGAAAGATGGAGATGTTGTCCGCTATGTAAGTTAAAGTTGGGCTGAAAAAGGGCAAGATGACATACCTCACAACTTTGGTGGAGATCAAACCCAATGTATTGGTTGAAATGCCTGATGCAGTGACATATGTCTTGGAGGAATTTACTGATGTAATGCCCCCAGAAATCCCCAAAAGCCTTCATCCCAGACGAGTAATTGACCACAAGATCGAGTTGGAGCCTGGTGCTAAGTCTCCAGCCCGTGCCTCTTATCAGATGTCACCAATAGAACTAGTAGAATTGAAGAAACAGTTGAATGAACTGCTAGATTCTGGCAGTATGAAGCCATCCAAGGTGCCATATGGAGCCCCTGTTTTGTTCTAGAAGAAGCAAGATGGATCGTTGCGTATATGCAACAGAGGACCGGAGCCTTGAACAAGCTAACAATCAAAAAGAAGCAAGATGGATCGTTGCGTATGTGCGACAGAGGATCGAGCCTTGAACAAGGTAACAATCAAGAAGATGCAAGATGGATCGCTGCGTATGTGGAACAAAGGATCGAGCCTTGAACAAGGTAACAATCAAGAACAAGTACCATGTTCCCAATGTTGCTAATCTGTTCGATAGACTGTCCAAGGCAACCTTCTACATGAAGCTGGATCTCAGGACAGGGTATTAGCAAGTGAGGATTGCAGAAGGGGATGAGTCTAAGACTGCGTGTGTGACTCGTTATGGTTCTTTTGAGTTTCTCGTAATGCCATTTGGGCTCACTAATGGCCCGACAACTTTTTGCAATTTAATGAATGATATTTTTTATGAGTACATCAATGTCTTTGTAGTTGTTTACTTAGACGATATTGTGATTTATAATGAGACGTTGGAGGATCGCATAGATCATTTGAAGGCAGTGTTCTCATGGCTTAGAGAGCACCAGCTGCATGTCAAGAAGGAGAAATGTGAATTCTGTTGCCAAGAAGTGATGTTCTTGGGACACTGGATTAGCAAAGGCCGGGTCCAAATAGATGAGAGGAAGGTGAAGGCAATTGTTGATTGCCTTGCACCAACCAAGGTGCCTGAACTGCGGTCGTTCCTTGTCCTAGCCAACTACTATGGCAAGTTCATCCAAGGATATTCCAAGAAGTGTAATGTCCTAACTGACTTGCTGAAGAAAGACCAAAAGTGGGACTAGAATAGTGTCTGTCAGACAACTTTTGAGAAGCTGAAGCATGCAGTATCTTCTGCACCTGTGCTGAGACTGGTGGACTTCGATCTGCCATTCAAAGTGCACACTGATGCGTCTGATTATGCTATTGGAGGAGTCCTTGTTTAGGAGGGACACCATGTTGCCTTTGAAAGTTGAAAGCTAAAAGATGCTGAGTAGCGATACTCAGCACACGAGAAAGAAATGACTACTATGGTGCACTACCTTGAAATCTAGAGCCATTACATGCTAGGAACGAAGTTCACGGTTGTGACAGACAATATGTCAAACATTTATTTCAAGTCCCAGAAGAAGTTGACCCCAAAGCAGGCCTGATGGCAGGAATTTCTTGCTGAGTTCGATTTTGTGTGGGTGCACAGACCCAAGAAGCAAAATCAAGTTACTGATGCATTGAGTAGGAAGAAAGACTAGGACTATGTTGCTGCACTATGCAGTGTGTAGACTGAATTTCTTGCGAGAGTCAAGGAGCATGCACAGACTGATGTTGCTTATGAAAAATTGAAGCAACAGGTTGGCGAGGGTTTGGTGCGTAGATACTGGATCGATGATTGTCTGCTCTGTGCCAAAGGTGCTAGAGTCTATGTTCCTACCGAAGGGGAACTAAGACTGAAGTTGCTGTGTGAGACACACGACTCTTAGTGGGCTGGACATCCCAGAGTTGAGAGGATGTTTGCATTGCTGGCTCGCTCCTATTACTGGCCCAAGATGGAGATGATGTTAAGGCCTACGTCAGAACTTGTCTCATGTGCCAACTTGAAAAGGTTGAGAAGAGAAAGGTAGCAGGCTTGCTTCAACCACTACCCATTCTTGACAGACCGTGGCAGTCAGCCTTAATGGACTTTATATGCAACCTGCCAAAGGTTGATGGCATGCGGTCAATCATGGTGGTGGTCAATCGTTTCTCCAAGTATGCGATGTTCATTCCTACACCTTATGCTTGCCCTGTGGATGTTGCTGCAGAGCTATTTTACAAGTATCTGGTGAAGTTCTTCGGGTTGCTGGAAGATATAGTCAGTGATCGTGACACTAGGTTCACTGGCAGATTCTAGACAGTGTTGTTCAATCTCATGGGTTCTGAGTTGAAGTACTCTACAACGAGTCATCCCCAGACTAACAGACAGACTGAGCGGATCAATGCCTTGCTGGAGGACTATCTGCAACACTATGTCACCACAAGTTAGGAAAAGTGGGTGGAACTTATGGACACTACCCAGTTCTACTACAACTTACACAGATCTTCAGCAACAAGAATGAGTCCTAGTGAGTTGGCTATGGGATAACAACCACTTACTCTTCAGGAAATGATGAAATAGAGGAGCGAAGGAAAATGTCCTACTGCTTATCGTTTTGCCCATTCCAAGCAGGAGCTACTTGACGAAGCAAAGGACAGCTTGGGCAAAGCTGCCCGATAAATGAAGAAGTATGTTGATCAAGGCTACAGACCACTGGAATTTCAAGTTTGTGATTTTGTATTGCTAAAAATGACTCCTACAATATGGAAAAGGATCAACAGTAAGGTGGTACACCGTGGGCTTGCTCCCAAATACGATGGCCCCTTCGAAGTGATGAAAAAGGACAGGAATGTTGCCTATTTGCTTGAAGCTGCTTGATCAATTGAAAATTTACCCAACTTTTCATGTGAGTTTTCTGAAACCTTTTCAGGAAGCCTTGATGAATGTTGGAAGAAAACAAGCGAAGATTCTATCTCACTGGACCATGAGTCAAAGTAAGAAGAATCGCAGGATTGATTTTTTGGTGCATTGGAAGGGTGGTTCTGAGATAGACCCGAGTTGGAAAAGAGATGTGACTCTTTGGCAGTTTGAGAAATAAATCAAGGAGTATTGGGACAATCTCTCGACGAGGATGTCCGGCTCTTCTGGTGGGGGTGGTTTGTTACCCCCTTAGCTTAGTGGCGGCATTGGCATAGGGTAGCCTTGCGTCAAGGTACCCATGTCTTAGCCAAATTGGCAGAAGTCCCATACATAGTTGAGGAAGGCAGTCTATACACATAGGTACATGGGCACAATTCAGCATGCAAGCAAGGTAGCTAGGTGGCTTGAATTATGGGGCAATGCTAGCTTGGAAGACCAAGCCATGGAATGGGCCATGGCTAGGCACGAATACAATACAATCAAATGCTGAGGACTCAAAAGGAAGGCACATGCACAACATATAAGGACGTTGAGCATGTGCCCTATAGATGGTGGCAGTTCAGTGTAGTTGCTGGTAGGTATACAACATGCTACAGTCTCTGTCATGTGCACACAGCATGCAGAGAAGTCGCAGGCAGTTGCTGGCATGGTCAGCAACCAGTTGTAACTGCCTCTACCATGATCGACGATGGAGGGAGTGGTTAAAGGTAGTCAAACATTCTTAGCAGACTCTATGGGCGGATTTGAATTGTATGAAGTTGCCTAGGGTGGTTGGGCTTGTAACCACCACCCAGAATGTTATAAATAGGCATGTCTGGGTCTACAGTGCAACCAAGAGAGTTGGTGACATTTTTCTAAACAGACCCAAGACTAAGTTTCCTTATACTTTGTTGAGAAAGAAAGGTTTGGCCCTTGACCTATAAAGCTTGTGTGTTGTGTGTGATTTTGCTTGCCTATCCCTTTTTTGTTCCTTTATGCAAATCTATGAGTGTTTGGCTGAGACTGAATGTCGGATCTCAGTGCCATCACGAGGCAGAAATTTGGTGAGATATTTAACCACGTGACAATGTGTGTATTACTAAGCAAATATTGTTCCTGAACTTTTTATGTTTAAGTTTTTGCCAATTTCAATTTGAGATTAAAGACATTGAGAAGCATTTGTTTGAAAGCAAGGATCATCTTAATATTGGCTGCAACAGTGGGTTGACTTTTTTTTTTTGGTGGAACTTCGATGGTGCGAGAGAGATTTTATTAATTCAAAAATAAATTACACCTAGCCAGGGGGGGGACGTATGTACCTTACCCCTCGATGCAATCTAAGTACATGAAAAAAATTAAAAATAAAGAAGGCAAAAATGTATGCTTAGTACAAGAAATGGAAAAATTAAAATAACCGAAGCAAACTGCCTGGTGTATTAAAAATACTTGCTAGAATAATGTAGTAGCCGGACATAACAAAGCAAGAAATGTGAGCTGTGAACTGAAGTTGTGAGCTATGCAAACTCTGAAGTTGAGAGAATAAGCTGAGAACTGTAGCACTTGAAAGTGTGAGCTTAGAGTAACAGCAGCTGAGAGCTTTAAGTTAAATCCAATCATAACCTACAATTAGTGTTAAGGTAAGCTAAAATAATTTTAAAAAAATGCAAAAAACGGACTGATAATGGACAGCTGAATAAGTGCTCTGTGATGAGTCCCGATAAGGCATCTGAAAAGGCGCCTAATAACGAAATTGAAGGGGTAGATCGAGATTTTTCTGATGTCCCTCCATTGAAGATAATGTGACCCAGTGTAATAGCAAAGAAGCAGACATTGAAGCCTAGATCCAAACCGAAAACCCTTGAACTCTGAAACAAACCACCAATAAGAAGAGCCAGAGAGCAACTGCAAAATACCAAAATGAAGAACAGGTTCCTTCCATAACCTGTCCATCTTGAATAGAGAAGACTAATGGAAACTGAGAGATCCAAACAGATGAAAAGATAAGTAACTGTATTTGTTTCTCTGAAATTCCTTTGCTTGTAAAATAACTTCGATAATGAGTGAATAATTTCTCTTCTTTCAATAACTGAGATCATTTGAATGCAACAAAAGAGAGACCTCCATGGAGAGACTAAGGAGAACTGGAAAAGAATTCCAACCGGTAGAGAGCAAAACACCCCAGAAATTATAAAAGCCATGAGGAACCAATCCAGATTAGAGATTAAGGAAATTCTGGCAGAGGCAGCAGAGAAAACAGAGCCAGCTTGTCAAGATGCTGCCCCAATAATACCTAAAGCCAAGTAGGTCCTGAGGTAGAGACCAGGTGCCTGCTTTATTCTTAATATCATTGGTTATTTTGATATTTGGATGGATGAGCATGTATTCATGAAGCATAGTGATGTAGAAATCTGGATTGATCCCAGATGGAAACCTGATTTGCATAGCTGCATGCGGCATCATAAAGCACCTAGTTGAGGACTTTAACCTTAGAGCGCAGAGATTTAATCTGTCTCTGATCCTGTAGTAGTAGTTGTCGCACATGTAGATGGAGAGAATTTGGAGAAGAGTGAGTATGAGAAGCATTATCGCAGACTCCTTGGTTAGCCAAAGAGTCTGCAATAGCATTCCCTTCTCTATAAGAGTGTTGTATACGATAATCAAAACTTTGTAGAATAGAAAAAATCTTCCAAGAAAGATCCCAAAATTTCCAAGACCATTTGGCTTTCTATTTAATCAAGTCCACAAGAACTTGAGAATCTGACTCTATGGTCAAAGGATAGACTTCTAATCCATAATCCTGCACAAGAAGTAGACCATCCAATAGTGCAAGGACCTTAGCTTCCATGTTTAAGCAAGTTCCATAGTAGTATGAACCAGCTAGAATCATTTGACCCCACTCATTACATAAAACCACACCACCACCAGCTGGACCTGGATTGCCCTTTGAGACACCATCAGTATTTAGTTTGAGAAAATCAGATGGAGGGAAATTCCAACAAATCCATTTAGCACTCCTACAAACTACAGTAGACAACCTGATATTGAGAGATTGAACCATAAATTGCTCAAAAGCAATATCCATAGCTTTGGGTTTGAAATTGCTTATATGTTACCTAAGCCGATGAAGAATAATAGAGACCAAAGCATTGAGAGACTACTTTTGATTTTCAAATACTCTAAAACACTGTTCCTTCCATAGTTTCCAGTAAACTAGAAGGGATATACCCCTTACCAAAACATGATTTCTTGATTGCCTAGGGTATGTTCTGCACAATCTGATGAATCTAGATAGTGGGGTCTCTGAAGGGAATACTTGAAAGCCAAACATTCCAGCCAGTCTATACCAAAGCTGCCAACTTAATGGGCAAGAAATAAATAAATGAATAGCTGATTCCTCCTCACAGTAGCATAAAAGACATCTACTAGCCAATGAGACTCCCAGTAGCATAAAGGACATCACAGTAGCATAAATACACTTTGAAGCTTCCATTGACCTTGGACCAATAGTTCAAATAATTTAGGGAAGAAAACTAGGATAATTGAGTTCCTAAGAAGGAGAGGACCTCCACCCGTCCAATTGTCACACCAAAAATCGACACTAGTGCCTGAACCCACTAGTTTCCTAGAGTTGTTAACCACGATTTCAAACCAAGGAGAGAGTGTTGTGTAACATCAGGAATGTGCCTGGTTGTTATGCAGTAATAAATGTTTGTCCCCTAAATACTTAGTCGAAAAAAAGAAGACCAAAGGGAATTATTTTGTAGAAGGTTCCACACTTGTTTCATTCTAAACGAGCACTGCACATCTTCAAATTTCCTAATTCCCAAACCTCCTTCATTCAGCGGCAAAGTAATGGACTCCCATGATACCAAATGTCTTTTACTTGTATTTATCTTATTAGAACACATGAAAGAAGACATAGCAAAATTCATTCTAGCTATGATACCCTTAGGCAGATTCAAAGAAGCTAGCAGATGTATAGGAAGGGAACATAGAACCGATTTGATGAGGACAATCCTACCCATATTAGAAAGAAGCTTAGCATACCAACCCTCCAACCGTGATTGAAATTTCTGCAATATATCTTCAAAATAGAGGAGCTTGACTCTCCCCCTAATAATTGGACAACCCAAGTAGGTAAGTGGTGATTGCTTAAGAGGGATGTTTGCAACCTATGATAACATATTTCTCCTTGCAACTGAGATATTAGAAGATCAATAGAGTGAACTCTTCTTCTTGTTCACTTTCTGACCAGATGATTGCTCATACCTCCCCACGAATTTCAACAGATTAGCCATGGACCTCTTGCGCCCCTTCAAAAAAATGAGAGTATCATCCGCAAACAGTAGATGACTTAAGAGCCTTGAACCCCTACCTGTGTGATATCTTTCTATTAATCCTTGCTCGAATTGGAACCTCAAACCTCTGCTCAACACCTCCTTTGCTAAGATAAAAAGAGAAGGTGATAATAGATCCCCTTGTCTCAATCCTCTCGAACTAGGAAAGAAGCCATGCCGAACACCATTTATTATCAAAGAAATATTCTGATGACTTAGACAATTAGAAACAATGGCAACAAAGTCTTCAGAAAATCCAAAACTCTTCAATGTTTGTTTTAAAAAATCCCACTCTAGTCTATCAAATGCCTTCATCATGTCCAGCTTAACAATAGCATTCCTAGCCTCCACCTTTCTATCTAGTTCATTCATCATAAACTGGGCTAGGGAAATACTATCACTCATAGTTCTGCCTTGGATGAAACCATGTTGCTCCTTTGAGATAAGCTTAGGCAGCAAGCCACTAAGTCTAGTTGCTAACAACTTTGTGAAGATTTTGCATAAAAAACTACAAAGACTAATGGGCCTAAAATCACCACATGTCAATGGAATATCTTTTTTGGGTATCAAAGACAAAATAGTGGCATTAACTAATCGTGGTATCACTTCGCCTTGCAAGAAAAAATTAGCAGCATCCAAAATGTCACACTTAANAGAAGCTAGCAGATGTATAGGAAGGGAACATAGAACCGATTTGATGAGGACAATCCTACCCATATTAGAAAGAAGCTTAGCATACCAACCCTCCAACCGTGATTGAAATTTCTGCAATATATCTTCAAAATAGAGGAGCTTGACTCTCCCCCTAATAATTGGACAACCCAAGTAGGTAAGTGGTGATTGCTTAAGAGGGATGTTTGCAACCTATGATAACATATTTCTCCTTGCAACTGAGATATTAGAAGATCAATAGAGTGAACTCTTCTTCTTGTTCACTTTCTGACCAGATGATTGCTCATACCTCCCCACGAATTTCAACAGATTAGCCATGGACCTCTTGCGCCCCTTCAAAAAAATGAGAGTATCATCCGCAAACAGTAGATGACTTAAGAGCCTTGAACCCCTACCTGTGTGATATCTTTCTATTAATCCTTGCTCGAATTGGAACCTCAAACCTCTGCTCAACACCTCCTTTGCTAAGATAAAAAGAGAAGGTGATAATGGATCCCCTTGTCTCAATCCTCTCGAACTAGGAAAGAAGCCATGCCGAACACCATTTATTATCAAAGAAATATTCTGATGACTTAGACAATTAGAAACAATGGCAACAAAGTCTTCAGAAAATCCAAAACTCTTCAATGTTTGTTTTAAAAAATCCCACTCTAGTCTATCAAATGCCTTCATCATGTCCAGCTTAACAATAGCATTCCTAGCCTCCACCTTTCTATCTAGTTCATTCATCATAAACTGGGCTAGGGAAATACTATCACTCATAGTTCTGCCTTGGATGAAACCATGTTGCTCCTTTGAGATAAGCTTAGGCAGCAAGCCACTAAGTCTAGTTGCTAACAACTTTGTGAAGATTTTGCATAAAAAACTACAAAGACTAATGGGCCTAAAATCACCACATGTCAATGGAATATCTTTTTTGGGTATCAAAGACAAAATAGTGGCATTAACTAATCGTGGTATCACTTCGCCTTGCAAGAAAAAATTAGCAGCATCCAAAATGTCACACTTAATGACTTCCCAAGCAATCTAAAAGAACTTACCTGAGAAACCATCAGCACCCGGTGCACTTTGAGTAGACATTCCAAAGATGACAGACTTGAGTTCTTCCATGGTAGCCGGGGAGGTGAGCTTAGGTTTTCTTTCAAAGTGACCAAATTAGGTTTGTGATCAAATAACGCAGGGTCCATTATGTGAGCCTCCGATTTATAAAGTGCAAAAAAGAAGTCCACTGCACTGCTAGTGATTTCATCTTCCTCCTCTAACCAGTTCCCTTCATCATTTTTAATTCTTGAAATTCTGTTTTTTGCTACTTTGCCTCTTGCGATGGCATGGTACAATTTGGTGTTCCTTTCTCCTTCGAGAGCCCATTTCACATTTGCTTTTTGCCTCCAATACATTTCCTCTAACCGTAGAACTTTGTCCAGCTCCATATATATACATATTTTATCATTGCATTTTTATATAAAATTAATGTATATATAAGATATATAGACAAATAAGATACATCTCAACACAAATAATTAACTTTTCATCTATTTTCCTTCTGATTTTGGAGGGATTGATTTTGGTGAGTTGGAAATAAAGTTAATTCATCCATTTTTCCATTCTTCCTACTTTCATTCCTTACAAAACATGATGTTTTATTTATCCCTCCAACTTTTCATCCTTCCAACTTTTCATCCTCCCACTTTTTCATCATACCAAACGGAGCAATAGAGTTGGAACCTCTCCAAAAAAGTTGGAACTCTCCCCACAAGAGGTGGAACCTCAACCCAAAAAGTTGGAACATTTACCCAAGAGTTGAAACCTCTATCCAAAAAAGTTGGAACCCCTTCCAAAAAAGTTAGAAACCCTAACCAAAAAAGTTGGAACCCACCCCAAAATGTTGGAACCCTGTCCAAAAAGTTGGAATCCCTACCCTCAAGAGTTGAAATTTCTACTCAAATAAGTTGGAACCCTCCCCCAACTGTTAAAACCCACCAATGGTTTGAACCCATTCAAAAAAAGTTAGAACCTATACCCAAAAAAGTTGGAACCCCTGCCCCCAAGAGTTGGAACCTCTACCTAAAAAGTTGAAACCCCTAACAAAAAAAGTTGAAACTCATCCCAAAAAAATTGGAACCTCCACCCTCAAGAGTTGGAGCCTCTACTCAAAAAAGTTAGAACCCCTACCCAAAAAATTAGAACTCCTAATCACAAAAGTTAAAACTCACCCATAAAGTTGAAACCTCTCCAAAAAAGTTGAAATTCTCCCCATAAGAGTTGGAACCTCAACCCAAAAAGATGGAACGCTAACCTCAAGAGTTGGAACATCTACCAAAAAAAGTTAGAACTCCTACCCAAAAAAGTTAGAACTCCTAATCACAAAAGTTGGAACCCACCCCAAAAAAGTTGGAAACTCTACCCAAAAAGTTGGAACATTGTCCGAAGAGTTGGAACCTCTACCCAAAAAAGTTGGAACCCCTATCCAAAAGAGTTGGAACCTCTACCCAAAAAATTTGGAACCCCGACCCAAAAAATTTGAAACCCTCCCCCAATTTTTAGAACCCACCCCAATTGTTAGAACCCGCCCGAAGAGAGTTGGAACCTCAAAAAAAGTTGGAACCCTCTCCTCAAGATTTGGAACCTCTAGCCAAAAAGTTGGAACCCCTACCCAAAAAAGTTGAAACCCCTAACCAAAAAAGTTGGAACCTTACCCAAAAAAGTTAGAACCCCTACCGAGTTGTAACCTTTATCTAAAAAAGTTAAAACCCTACCCAAAAAAGTTGGAACCCTCCCCAATTTTTTGAACCCACCCCAAAAGTTGGAACCTCAAAAAAGTTGGGACCCACCCTCAATAGTTGGAACCTCTATGAAAAAAAATTGGAACCCAATCCAAAAATGTTATAACCCTGACCCAAATAGTTGGAAACATTATTTACAATTATTTTAATTGTTTGACTTTATTCATTATTTATTTTTTGTTAATAAAAAATGGGACTATTTATAAAATATTGAATATTTTTGGACTAGGATTTTTTTGATCTAGTTAATTAGAGTCACCCAAAAAATTGAAATCCAATCCAAAAAAAGTTATAACCTAGTTGGAAGCATAATTTACAATTCTTTTATTTGCAGTTGTTTTAATTTTTTGATTTTATTCATTATTTATTTGTTGTTAATAAAAAATGGGAATATTTATAAAATATTGAATATTTTTGGACATTTTTTTGATCTAGCTAATCCGACTCACCCAAAAAATTGAAACCCAATCCAAAAAAAGTTATAATCAGACCAAATAGTTAAAAGCATTATTTACAATTCTTTTATTTATTTGATTTTATTCATTATTTATTTGTTGTTAATAAAAAATGGGACTATTTAAAAAATATTGAATATTTTTGGACTAAGATTTTTTTCATCCAGCGAATCAGAGTCACCCAAAAAATTGGAACCCAATTCAAAAATATTGTAACTTGACCCAAATAGTTGGAAGCATTATTTATAATTCTTTTAATTTTTTGATTTTATTCATTATTTATTTGTTGTTAATAAAAGATGGGACTATTTATAAAAAATTGAATATTTTTGGGGATTTTTTTGATTATTTAAGGGATAAAAATGTGATAGTTAAGGGATAAAAGTGTGATAGTTAAGGGATAATAGGGATAAAAGTGTGATATTTACCCATGATCGGTCTCCCATTTCTTGGAGCGGTCCTAATTCTTCACATTGTAAATTACACTTACACCCCACATATTACAATATATTATTTTTTTTATTTTCTAAGCCAATATTGTGATCCACAAATCACAAAAACTTTATCTCTCCCTCCACCCACTTTCTCGCCTAAACGACTGTTATTGCTCTTGCCTTCCCTCCATCTATTTCACCGTACAAAAAGTATTTGTTTGTTTGGTTTAGGTTTTGTTGAGTCTGGTACTGTGAAACTCCATTATTTTTTTTTTGGGTGAACATTGTCTTTGATAATCCTCCATTAGTGATCCAATTCTTGGCTCGTTCAGATATAATGTAAGTGAACGTTTTTTTTAGTTAATAGCGTAATTTATATAGTGAAGCCATTTTTGTGGTTAATGGTTTATTTCATGTTTAGGGTGAAGAAGGAACATGAAGCTGAAGCTGAAAATATTAAGTCATCTCGCCCAACAACCTCCTGATTTTTTTACTAGTGAAAGATTATTTTTAATCTAAATGCTAAACTATTTGTCTTGATCTTATTTTTTATTCTAATGATCTTATTGATTCTAATGATTTTTTTTTTGCTTCTTACCTTGTGATTCTTTGCATTCTTCATTTGGTTGAACGATTGAGCCATTATTCAGGAACTTCATTACTTATTTGCTTTGAATTCAGTTGATTTGTTATTAGGGTTTTTCTAATAACGTCGTCTCAACAAATAGCGCTACCACCTGAACTTGCCAACAATGTCATTTTGAGTTAGTGTCATTCATTCTTTTTCCTTTTTTATTTTTATTTTGAGGAAATAATTTTGCAATTATGTGCATACATTAATCGTAATGCGAAATGTACTTGGGTTTTGTTATTCAAATCTTTGAACTGAGTATAATTTAAGTTACTATGATTATGTCCTATTGTTTTTATTAATTCATATAATGGTGTTTTAGCTCTATCAGGAATGCCTCCAAATAGCTAAATATGTCGGTCATCAGGTACATAATATTTCTCTCTTTCTATCTCCCTTCATCTTTTGTATTATCTTGTATATATCAATGTTTCAAGCTTGGTTTTGATTTGATTCTTGAGAAAATTAGATGAGGGGTGCCAATGAGAATTGGTTGAACTCTTCAAATCAAATTCAAGTTCATCTAATAAACATTTAATTCATCAAATTAATATTCAAATTCAACAAATTACCATTCAATTCATCCAATTTATATTCAATTTCATTCAATTAACACTCAATTAATCTAACTAATATTCATTTATCAAATTAGCACCAAATTAATATTTAACTCATCAAATTATTTAGTGGATTATATGGTTAGATGTGGATAACGTTGGTGTTACAATTTTTGTCTCACCTTCACATCAAACTCATGGCAACGAAGAAGACTAGAGATTTCCTGAAGAGTTTGAATGTAAAAAAAGAAAATTTGTGATCATAGTAGATAGTGATATTGCTTGTTGTGAGTTGTTTAACAAAGATGACCAGCAGTTTCATTCATGAGTAGTGAACCATTCTGATTCTGTGTTTGCTACTTTTTATCAAATGTATCCTTTTTAATTTTGGAAAGTAAAATCATCAGCAGTTTCATTCATGGAGGGGCAAGAAGACACACTCAAAAAGCACATCAAACTATCCGTAAATTCATCAGCTCATGCAATTAAATATTACCTTCTAGCACCGCATCATCGATTTTGTGATTTTCCAACAACCCACCAAGAGCCTCCCAAGTCCCCTTCTGTCTTTTCATTTGGCAAGCATGTCCTTCAACCTCCCAGGTTGTAGAAACCACAATATGAACACCTTTCTTCACGACTTCCAATTGTGACCGCATATCAACACCACCAATACAAAGTAATGGCCTCAATTCTGGGTATCCATGCTCCCTCATGAATATTAAAAACTACTCCACAACTTCATAGGTCTGCCTTGCAAGCACTCTAGATGGGCAAATGATCAATCCAAATTGAAAAACTTTAAATAAATTTATGTCTAAGTAGCCATCTAGCCGAATTTTTTAACAAAGACTTAAATGCAATCAAAGATCAAATTTTTGCATCATGTCCTAAACAAAACTAACAAGAAATATAGAAGAAACCAGAAAAATATTATTGCCCAGTAGTCTTTGGAATTCCTAACATACTTGGGATGCTTTAAGTCAAAGACCCACAACAATGAACATAGAAATTGAAAAAGAGTGGTAAACAAGATTACCTGCCATGATTTGATCCACAACCCATTCTTGGTGTTGGAGATAATTGCTCCTCTAACACTAACATCGTGCACTTGATCCCGTTCCCGCCTTTTTTTGTCATTCTTGCCTTTTCCTTCTTTTGCCGCCCAAATCACTTTTCTTACCTTCCTTCCATCCCTTTACTCTACATATAACTTGTTTGAGGATAAAATTCAATTCAATTCATTAAAATAACATTCAATTTCATCTAATTAATATTTAATTCATCAAATTAATACCAAATTAATAGTTAATTCATCCAATTAATATTCAATTTATCAAATTAACACTAAATCAACATTCAATTCATCCAATTAACACTCAATTTATCAAAATTAACAACCAAAATCATTCAATAAAAATTCAATTTATCAAATCAACACTAAAGTAATATGAAAATTAATCAAAGAAGCATTTAATTCATTAACTGAACGCTAAATTGACATTACATTTCATCTAATAAACATTCAATTAATAAAATTAACATTTAAATTCAACTATTAACATTAAATTCATCCATTACATATTCATTCGTCAAATTAACACCAAATTTATGTTCAATTGATGAAATCAATACCAAATATATATTCAATTCATACAATTTGTATTAATTTGGTGTTAGTTTGATGAATTGAATGTTAATTTGATATTGATTTGATGAATTGAATGTCAATTTGGTGTTAATTTAATGAATTGAATGCTTATTATACGAAACAAAATGTTAATTTGTTGAATTGAATGTTAATTTGGTGTTGATTTGATGAATTAAATATTTATTTGATAAATTTCTAAATTACATTGGTGTTGGTTTGATAAATTGAATTTTATTAGATGATTTTGGATGTTAATTTGATGAATTAATTTTTAATTGGATGATTTTGAATATAAATTGGATGAATTGAATGTTAATTTAGTATTAATTTGATAAAGTGAATATTGTTTTTTGATGAAATTGAATTTTAAGTCAATTTGATGAATTAATTATTTATTAGATGGAATTGAATGTGAATTTGATGAATTGAATATTAATTTTGTGTTAATTTGATGAATTGAAAGTTAATTTAGTGTTAATTTGAAGAATTAAATATTAATTTGGTGTTAATTTGATGAATTGAATATTAATTGGATGAAATTGAATCTTAATTTGATGAATTTAATTTCAAATAGTTAATTTAAATGTTAATTTAATGAATTGAATGTTTATTATACAAAATGGAAAGTTAATTTGTTGAACTGAATGTTAATTTGGTGTTAATTTGATGAATTACATACTTATTCAATGAATTTTTATATTACATTGGTGTTGGTTTAATAAATTGAATTGTTATTAGATGATTTTGGATGTTAATTTGATGAATTCAGCGTAAATTGGATGAATTTGAATATATATTTTGGATGAATTGAATGTTAATTTAGTGTTAATTTGACAAATTAAAATTTTGTTGATTAAATTGATTGTTAGGTTAATTTGATTAATTAAATGTTTATTAGATAGAATTGAATGCGAATTCAATTATTTGAATATTAATTTTGTGTTAATTTGATGAATTGAATGTTAGTTTGATGTTGATTTGAAGAATTGAATGTTAATTTGGTGTTAATTTGATGAATTAAATGTTAAATAGTTAATTTAATGAATTGAATGTTTATTATTTGAAATGAAATGTTAATTTGTTAAATTGAATGTTAATTTGGTGTTAATTTGATGAATTAAATCTTTATTAGATGATTTTTTATTTTAATTTAATGAATTCAATGTTAATTTAATGAATTAAATATTAATTGAATGAATTGAATTATAATTTGGTGTTAATATAATGAATTGAATGTTTATTTGGTATAAATTTCATGAATTGAATATTAAATGTTATTAGATGAAATTGAATGTTAATTTGTTGAATTGAATATTAATTTGGTGAATTAAATCTTTATTAGATAATTTTTTTTAATTTGATGAATTGAATGTTAATTTATTGAATTAAATATTAATTGGATGAATTGAATTTTAATTTGGTGTTAAAATGATGAATTGAATGTTTATTTGGTATAAATTTGATGAATTGAATATTAAATGTTATTAGATGAAATTGAATGTTAATTTGTTAAATTAAATATTTAATTAGTATTGATGTGATGAATTAAATGTTTATTGAATGAAATTGTATGTTACTTTGATGTTGATTTGTTAAATTGAACCTTTATTAGATGATTTTTGAGGCTAATTTGATAAATTAAGTGTTAATTTAATGATTTTGAATATAAATTCGATGAATTGAATGTGAATTTTGTGTTAATTTTATGAATTGAATATTAAGTTGAAGAATTAAATTTTTATTAGATGAAATTGAATGTTGATTTGAAGAATTGAATGTTAATTTGTTATTTATATAATGTTTATTGGATGAAATTGCATGTTACGTTGGTGTTGATTTGTTAAATTAAATCTTTTTTTGGAGGATTTTCAATGTTAATTTTATGAATTGAATGAATTTGAACATAAATTGGATGAGATTGAAGGTTACATTGATGAATTAAATGTTTATTAGTTGAATTTTAATGTTAATTTAATGAATTAAATGTTTATTAGGTAAAATTAAATGTTGATTTGAAAAATTAAATGTTAATTTGGTGTAACTTTGATGAATTGAGTATTAATTGGATGCAATTGCATGTTACTTTGCTGTTGATTTGATAAATTGAATATTTATTGAATGATTTTGGATGTTAATTTGATGAATTATAATATCAAAAGGTTAAAAGTGTAATATTAAAGGATTAAAGTGTAATATTACATCAGGATCAGTCACTCATTCCAACGACCGGTCTTAATTTATCCATAAGTAAATTATACTTACACCCCTAAAGTATAACAATATTTTTATCTTGTTTCCTATATTTCACCTTCAAGTAATATTTTGTGTTAATTCAGTGTTAATTTATATATAAATTGGATGAAAATGAATGTTACGTTGATGAATTAAATCTTTATTAGTTAAATTTTAATATTAGTGTAATCAATTAAATGTTTATTAGGTAAAATTAAACGTTGGAACATTTAATTCTTCAAATCAACATTTAATTTTACCTAATAAACATTTAATTCATTAAACTAACATTAAAATTCAAGTAATAAACATTTAATTCATCAACATAACATTCAATCTCATCCAATTTATATTCAAATTCATTCAATTCCTAAAATTAACATCAAAAACCCTCTAATAAAGATTCAATTTAACAAATTAACACCAAAGTAACATACAATTTTATCCAATAAATATTTATTTTTTTAAATAAATAACAAATTAACATTCAAGTTTTCAAATCAATATTCAATTTCATCTAATAAACATTTAATTTATCAACTTAATATTCAATCACATCAAATTAATATTCAATTCATCAAATTTACACAAAATTAACATTTAATTCGTCTAATTTATATTCAAATTCATTAAATTAACACTCAATTTATCAAATTGGCATAAAAAATCATCCAATAAAGGTTCAATTTAACAAACCAACATCAAAGTAACATACAATTTCATCCAATAAACATTTAATTCATCAAATCAAATACCAAATTAATATTCAATTCAACAAATTAATATTCAATTTCATCTAATAACATTTAATATTCAATTCATCAAATTTATACCAAATAAACATTCAATTTCATCAAATAATCATTCAATTCATCATATTAACACCAAATTCTAAACCAAACAAATACTTTTGTATGATGAAAGGGAGAAGGGATGTATGGTAAAAGAAATGGAGGGAAGGTAAGAGAAGTGAAAAATAGTTTGGGTGGGAAAAGAGATAGAGGGAAGGCAAGAGAAGTGAAAAATGGCTTGGGCGGGAAAGTGGATAGGGAGAGAAGATAAGGTTTTTGTGATTTGTGCACCACAATATTCGCTTAAAAAATAAAAAAAAAATAATATATTGTAATATGTAGGGTGTAAGTGTAATTTACATGTGAAGAATTAGAACCGGTCCAAGAAATGAGAGACCGATCCTGGGTAAATATCACACTTTTATCCCTTAACTATCACACTTTTATCCCTTTTATCTCTTAACTATCACATTTTTATCCCCTAAATAATCAAAAAAAATTTACTGTAGTCCAAAAATATTCAATATTTTTTAAATAGTCCCATTTTTTTATTGCTAACAAATAAATAATGAATTAAATCAAATAATTAAAAGAATTGTAAATAATGCTTCCAACTATTTGGATCAGAGTTATATCTTTTTTTGGATTGAGTTCCAATTTTTTGGAAGTGACTCAAATTAGTTAGATTACAACTGTTTTGGTCAGATTTCAACTATTTTGGATTGAATTATAAGCTTTTGGTATAAAGTTTAATTTTTTAGGATTGAATTATATTGTTTTGGGGTAATTCTAACTTTTTGGAATAGAGTTTCAATTTTTATGCATTAGTTTATATTTTTGGCTCACCTTTCAATTTTTTTAATTGAGTTATAATTTTTTAGGATTGATTTTGGGTAGAGGTTCCAACTCTTTGGGTTCCAATTTTTGCTTGAGGTTTTAACTTTTTTTAAATTGAATTAAAAAAATTTTCGATAGAGGTTCCAACTATTTTGCTAGGGGTTCCAATTTTTTTGAGGTGAGTTCCAACTTTTTTGGGTAAAGGTTCCAATTTTTTTGAGGTGAGTTTCAACTTTTTTGGGTAGGAGTTCTAACTTTATTGGAAAAGATACAACTCTATTGGATGTGGTACAACTCTTTTGGACTAGATACAATTCTATTACAACTCTTTTGGGTTAGGTACTATTTTTTAAAAACAACCAGTTTCACCGATTTTAAAAACCTACTTGTCACATATACGGTCCACCTCACTTTTCGATACAATACTAAAAAATAGGTCGACTGTATAGTAGTTTTACCCTGCGAATTGAGAGCACAGCTACAGCGTAACATGATACTTGGAATCTTGAGATGATTGGCCACTGCTGCAGAAAATTACATGAGAGAATCATGAATGATGCAGCAGGTGACCTTTTCATTTGGCCTCTGTTTTTCCACCATTTTTGCCAAGCTCCGATAAGGATATGAAGACAAATTCAGGGTTAGGAGAGTTGAAGTCTGTGTTGGGAACTATGATAGAGAAGCCCCTGGAGTGAAGAACTGTGTGGACTCAGTTTTACTTTGCCTTTTGAATTATAATTAAGCAATATGAAACTATAACATAGCCAAAACGTACAATATGAGAAAATGCATATATTTGAAGAGATCACACTATAATCTGTCCAAAGTGAAGATTCAAATATATTTGGACATTTTCGTAGTGGGTTTTAGTATTGACATCAAATGGCAAACCCACGAAAAAGGAATTTCCAATCACTAAATCATAGTTGATGAGTGTCAATTTGTTTGTTTATAGTTGGACTTATCTCATAATAATCATGATTTTGGCTAATATTGTTTTCTAATTTGGCCATGAGTGCTATGGTACACCACTGGCCATGGACGGGAGTAGACGATGATAATATTCTCTTGTCCACGTCTCTATTCCTGTGCTGTGAATTGCTTTTAATATATTGTATTGGAATGAAGGTAGAGATAAACCTGTCTAAATAAAATTGGAAAATATGTAAATCAATTGAAAAATAATAATATAAAACCAGCGGCAATTTGGATTTTTCTAACTTGTTGCGAGGTGTTCATCCTACCATAGGAATTATGATATTTTATCTTTCTACTCAATATTTTTTAGAAAATATTTTCATTGGCTTACCCTACCTAATTAAGTGTATTATTCTTATCTGACTTCTGTCCAAAACAATAAGGTAGGAAGTCGGGTAAGAAATCAAGTAAACATATATTTTTTAGTTATTAATTTTTAGATTATTTTAATAATTTAATTAAATAACATTCACTAATTAACTAACACAATAAACAAATAACACTAAAAAAATACAATAAATTTGATAATACATAATCAATTACAATAAAACACAATAAGGAAGACATAAATATCAATATATCATATATATAAAAAAGTCATTAACATCGTAGGAAATAGAAGAGAGTCCTGGTGTGATTGATTTGAGGGAGTGAGGGCAGAGAGGGTTTTTCTATAATTTCTGATGTTTTCGATGGGATTTTTGTATTCTCAGTAAACCTCGAGGGGTTTTATGACACAAATCATACAGCCCATTAAGGAAAATCTAACAGTAACAGAAGGCCCATTGAATGGATAAGAGGCAAGCTATTTCGTGGGTTGCAGACGCGACTTCTTCGATCCATTCACTGACGGACCTCTTTGATCCATTGGTCTTGGACCCATTGGACCTCTTGGCATTCCCTTCTCCTGAATTTTGATATGTTAAAATTTTCTGTTTAATTATTTTGGTCTATCCACTGCCTTGGTTGGTAGATTTATCATTTATGTATTTTGCTACTTCTTCATAATGCTGTAGCTGATATGATTTATTGACTCCATCCAAATTTATAAAATGCTGAGAAAAATTCGAGATGTGCCACGAAATTATGTAAGGGAATAAGGTACACAATTTTTTTGAAAACTTGATTGTGTACATAAACATCCATTGTTTGTTTTCTTTGCATAAAGCAAATTTGGACATTTGTAGTTTGGGTAATAGTTTGATAAAGCCAGCTAATGATTTACTTTTTCTGCTCATAGATTTGTTCATGATCAAGATTGCTGCCATGCACGGATCTATTAGTGGACTATGGTGGACTGAAGTGAAAAAAAAATAAAAAATTATCACTTTCATACAAGGCTATTAGTACCAACTCACTAAATCACTAATCATTAGCCTAATTTTTCAAAGCCCTTAAGGCTTAAGCCCTAATAATCATGGAAAGAAAGAATTTTTCAAAGTTTTCTATTCCTATTTTAATCGGAACAGAGAGGGGATTACGGAGGGCGGAGGGACAACTGGGCCAGAGTGGGTAAGTGCCCCCCCTCAAAATATTTTTTTTTTTATTAGTAGAGTATATGTATTATATATTTATATAATATATATATATATGTGTGTCCCTCTCATTTATATTAGGCCCACAAAATTTACCTAAAAAAATTAAAAAATTTAACTTATTTAAAACAAAAAAATTTGACCCCAATATTATCTACCTAAACCTATTACAAAAAATTTTGACCCAACATTAAAAAAATAAAATTTTTGGCCCAATATTAAAAAACAAATTTTTTGGGCCACATAATATATTAAAAATTATTTATATTTTGTTAGTCGTATGCATGCTTAGCTTAACCCGGGATAAACAAAAATCCTAGCTCTGCCCTTGATTACTGTAGCTAGTTTCCTATCCAGATGAGATGACTCAATTTTGGGTGATAATGGTCGAGTAGTTTTATTTGGACAATGCACTACATTCTTCTGAAAATTACTTCATCTCTGTTTGATCTAAGACCTGAATTTTTTCCCCTGGGCGTTTGCCTATTGTTTCACGGCATTAAGACCCACATTCTGGCGATTGATGAATTGACGAAATCAAATGTTGGACAATTACTAAAGTGAGAAAAAAATAAATTAAACTGTAAGGGGTAGAAATTGTTACGGATCTCATCCCTCCACTTGAAAGATTCCGGCTGACCTGGCGGCACCGAGCCCCAGTAGCCTTTACCTCTCTTCGCCAATAGGACCCTTTCCTAAGGCAATCCCACATCGGAAGAGAGTCGTCTTCCCCCCTGCCATATAAGTGAACACTTCCTATGGAGGAGGTACCCACTAGGCACGGAATCCTTCAAGTGGAGAGATGAGATCCGTAGCGATTTCTACCCCTTACAAAAAGGCGCCTTTTTGTAAGGGGTAGAACTATCTACTAAGGATTTCGGCTTGACCTGGGTTAACCCACGCGGGCGACCCCCCAGTAGCCTTTACCTCTC
>CAUOFW020001680.1:435394-475912 GCA_963454935.2 Ilex paraguariensis | reverse complement strand
GGCGACCCCCCAGTAGCCTTTACTTCTCAGTGCCCGCAGGAGCTTCGTCCCACATCGACTGAGAGTCGTCTCCCCCCTCGCATATAAGCCCTTGCACTCAAAGGAGGAGGTACCCACTAGCCTAGTGGGTACCTCCTCCTTTGAGTAGCCTTTACCTCTCAGTGCCCGCAGGAGCTTCGTAGCCCTTGCACTCAAAGGAGGAGGTACCCACTAGGCTAGTGGGTACCTCCTCCTTTGAGTGTAAGGGCTTATATGCGAGGGGGGAGACGACTCTCAGTCGATGTGGGACGAAGCTCCTGCGGGCACTGAGAAGTAAAGGCTACTGGGGGGTCGCCTGCGTGGGTTAATCCAGGTCAAACCGAAATCCTTAGTAGAGGGTTCTACCCCTTACATAAACTTTCCTACATATGTCTAAACACTACTACTTTATAATTATCAATTCTCTTCTACAGAAGCACCAGAACCTATGCATGCCCATCTCAGACTTATCAAAGATTCCCCATTCCTTGTAAAGGAACAAATTCTTGTACACAGGCACCCACAAACACATATTGATGCATATATACTGCTCAGAAACAAAAAGTGCAAGGTTGGATCCAACTTGCTTTTGTTGACATTGGAAATAGATTACTTTTGCCTAATAGTAGCATTAGAAGTAGACATGTCTATACACATGTAAAGTGCTAAATGAATAGACTTCATAAGATTACTTTATCCTCTAGCTTCAACTTTTAATTTCCATCTCGATCTCATTTTGGCAGTGAGGATGATTGTGACAAGATGAATTCTTCTAAGTCATTCAAGGAATTATATGAAGAACCGCCTTTCTGCACACAAAATTTGAATTTTTGCCCCAGCTCATTTGCCCTCTGCCTCATTTCTTCTCCTTCTTTCTCCACCATAAGTCTTCTTATAGCTCTCTCAATTCCTCTTCTCTCCACTACATTCTCCATTTCAAGGCCTACCCTCCATATGTGAGTGAGGAACCTAGAATTCACCTTTTGGTCTGAGAAACCTGGTCTGCATATCATTGGAACCCCTTCACATATACTTTCCAAGGTGGAATTCCAACCGCAGTGGCTCCAAAACCCTCCCACTGCTCTGTGCGCCAGCACCTCTTTTTGAGGTGCCCATTTTACTATGTGACCTCTTTCTCCTATTTTTTCTTTTAAATCTTTGGGAAGGAGATCAACACACTGATCTGAGCCATCAACCAAGCCTGCCCGCATGACCCACAAGAATGGTTGATCACTGTTGGCCAGTCCCCAAGCGGTCTCAGTTAGCTCTTTCTTATCCACCATTGCTAAGCTTCCCATGCTGACATATATAACTGAGTTAGGAGCTTGCTTGTCAAGCCATGCAACACAACTGGTGTCCTCCTTTAGTAAGCTAGTGGTTAAAGCTGGTGCCATTTTATGCAGAGGGCCTATTGAGAAGATTGGAATTTGGTATTGTTGCTGCAGCTGCAATAGTGATGAATGCTCTAGGAAGTCCACAGTGTTCCATACAACGGCTGCAGAAGATCTTATTTTTCTTAATTCTTCTAGTAACTCTAATTCTCCAGTTCCAGTAAAGGGTAGATCCTTGGACCTAAGGGGATGAAGCCCAGGCAGTAGCTCATTTGACAGAGATTCTGCAATTCCATCATCAATAATTTTGTTTATCATTTTGTAGTGAGTAAAAATAAAAATACAATTTCTGGAACTAAGAACGAACAGTATTTTCCGTGGGATAAGAGGTTACAGAGGATGATTACTGCTAAGTAGTTCATTTAGAGAGATGATTACTGCTAAGTAGTTCATTTTGCATGTCTATTCATTTAAATGCCCTTGTAGATCATATGCATAGCACAAGTATTATTGAACTTTTAAATCAATAATTAATCGCATTGTCAGAAGCAAATGTCCTTAGCTGTCTTATGGGTGAAAGCATATATATCTGTGATACTAACAGCCAGAAAATATGACCATTACAAATGTAGAATACAATTGGATAGACTTAGGGTGGGCAAACAAGTGGGTGGTCTTAATCTATAGGAGTGTAACCCAAATGTACCTACGTATACACAGAACCACCAAGTTACCTCAGGTTAGAGTTATGAAAGTTCAAGCTGCTCAAGGCTGGATTGGATTTAGGTACAAGTAACATACTTGTCTGTCCAAGTTCAGAAATTAAAATAATAGAATAAAAAGCTTGGAAGTGCTTTAAGTTCTCAATAATACCAAATGTACGGGAAGTGAAAGCACAGACTTTCTGACTTTACAGTTTGTTGTCTTTCTCAACTCCAAATAGGAGAGGTTGATAGTTTGCTTCAAAGAGATTGGCGCATAAAAATTACATCACATCATTCATTATATGGGACATAGATCAAATATGCTAGAAACAATGTTTTTTCTTCAACAAAATTCTAACAAGTTCTATGAGTAATCAATAATTGGTGCATAATTTGGCAAGTAAACATAGGATAGGTGATAGCTTGTTAGTGCAATATAGTTTTCACAAAGAAATGGCGCTTGCTAAATTATATGATTCACTTATTCAATAATCAAAACTATTAATCTCAATGTTATATCGGATGAACTTAGCAGCAATAAAATGGCAAAACTGAGAGGCCTTAATGATGTAACTATAGCAACACTTGAATAGCTAAAGAACGATGATTGAGAGCTCATTTTATTTTGGCATAGAAGGGCAGAATCAAGATCAGCACAAGCACTAAATGATGGATAAGGGACGGAACAAATAGCATGATTCTTAGGAACCATCTATTGATAATCTACTCTTTCTTGAATGGTTTAGTCACTAATTTAGGTGTTCCTGCTATAGATTGATGTTTTCTTAGAGGACTTTTATTCAATTTATTTTCATTGGGTGTGAGAAGCTTGCTCTAATTCATTTCATACATACAATTATTGCTGTTTTTCAAAAGTTTATTTCATCATTTCTATGATATTAAGGCAGCGACTTTATCAATCTTCTGTCTTCACTACTTCTTAAAGCAGCAATGATTCCTATAGCTCCAATTGGATTATCCTGTAATGCTTTATTCATAAGAAAGTTTGCAGCATTTTCTCCCCTGTTTTCTTAGCATATTGTAGTTTCTCAATATAATTATGGTAAAATAGGATTCTTTGTTATGCAATAAATTATTTGATAATTGACTCCTATTTCTCTCTCAACAAAAACCTGTTCAGTCCTTAAAACATTTGAAATATTTCTTCAGAGCATGTACCTGGCAAGGGAATATAACCTTCTGCTAGAAGCCGAGGGGTGGCATGCCAAGCGACAAAATTGAAAGCACAGGTAGTGCGTAAGATAATACTTGGAAGCTTCATGTGATTAGCCACGGCATCTGTGAAGTACATGATTGAATCGTAGATGATGCAGCAGACCTGATCATNATTATATGGGACATAGATCAAATATGCTAGAAACAATGTTTTTTCTTCAACAAAATTCTAACAAGTTCTATGAGTAATCAATAATTGGTGCATAATTTGGCAAGTAAACATAGGATAGGTGATAGCTTGTTAGTGCAATATAGTTTTCACAAAGAAATGGCGCTTGCTAAATTATATGATTCACTTATTCAATAATCAAAACTATTAATCTCAATGTTATATCGGATGAACTTAGCAGCAATAAAATGGCAAAACTGAGAGGCCTTAATGATGTAACTATAGCAACACTTGAATAGCTAAAGAACGATGATTGAGAGCTCATTTTATTTTGGCATAGAAGGGCAGAATCAAGATCAGCACAAGCACTAAATGATGGATAAGGGACGGAACAAATAGCATGATTCTTAGGAACCATCTATTGATAATCTACTCTTTCTTGAATGGTTTAGTCACTAATTTAGGTGTTCCTGCTATAGATTGATGTTTTCTTAGAGGACTTTTATTCAATTTATTTTCATTGGGTGTGAGAAGCTTGCTCTAATTCATTTCATACATACAATTATTGCTGTTTTTCAAAAGTTTATTTCATCATTTCTATGATATTAAGGCAGCGACTTTATCAATCTTCTGTCTTCACTACTTCTTAAAGCAGCAATGATTCCTATAGCTCCAATTGGATTATCCTGTAATGCTTTATTCATAAGAAAGTTTGCAGCATTTTCTCCCCTGTTTTCTTAGCATATTGTAGTTTCTCAATATAATTATGGTAAAATAGGATTCTTTGTTATGCAATAAATTATTTGATAATTGACTCCTATTTCTCTCTCAACAAAAACCTGTTCAGTCCTTAAAACATTTGAAATATTTCTTCAGAGCATGTACCTGGCAAGGGAATATAACCTTCTGCTAGAAGCCGAGGGGTGGCATGCCAAGCGACAAAATTGAAAGCACAGGTAGTGCGTAAGATAATACTTGGAAGCTTCATGTGATTAGCCACGGCATCTGTGAAGTACATGATTGAATCGTAGATGATGCAGCAGACCTGATCATGTGGCTCCTGTTTTTCCATCATTTGAACCAAGTATCTCTGAAGTGGCTCTTTGCAGTTGACATTGATAGCTGTGATGACCTCTAATAGATTCCAGAAAGAGGAATCGATATCTGATACATTGTCCGATAGGGGTAGGAAGAAGAATTCAGGATGTTTAGATGAGTCAGGGGCGTTGAATTCGGTGTGAGCAACTGTGATGGAGAATCCCTTGGAGTGAAGGATAGCGCCTAGCTGAAGCATGGGCGTTATGTGGCCCTGGAATGGAGGTGGAACTAGCACCACCCGACATCTTCGTGTTCCTTGATTTTCCATCTCTCTTGGGTCCTTCTGCTAATTTCTGAATTGATTATCCCCGATCTTTTTGTTTTTCGGGTAAGTTTCTCTGATCCTTATAAGGAGAATGGTTGCCTGGCTTGAGCCATTTCCTAGGAAATTTAGATATTACTTATGTTAGGACCTTAGAAGTTGTCATTCGGCTGTGAGTCACTGTCTGATAAAACAAACAAGGAAGACAATTTTCCCGAGCAATTAGAATTGGAATTGCTCTAAGATCGAACTATGATAAGTTATTCAGAGTGTGGCAACCTCATATTTTTTGATGGACGGCCGTCGCCACGTCGTATTGATGGGAAGTGACAAGATCTTTTTATACCTTTAGTCTGGTGCACACTATAATAAATTCTTTCGTGTGACAAATTAAGGTGTCAATTTGATAAAAAAAAAATTTAAAATTTTTTATTTTTGTCGAGTACGTTTTAGGTGATGCTTGTTTTGCTTTTTTATTTCTTGTTTGAGTTTGCTTTCTTCCTGTAGATTTACATATATACACAAGCACATACATTAAATGGAAACTAACTATATTTCTGTTTTTTAGACAAAATTGCTTTTTACTTAAAAAATAATTAATAAACAATAACTTACCGGCAATTATCACTTTTTTTAGTAGAGTTTATCTTATTTCTTGTTAAAGGATTTTATTTTTGTATTATACAGAAAAGTTAAAAGGTGGAAGCTTAGTGTTTTCCATCATTATATTTAGTAGTGCATCATGCTATTGTCTCTATTGGGTTTGAGAGAGGGAACGATGGATAGTGTTATTCCAAATATTTTAGAGAGTCTGATTCTTGAAATTGAATTCCGGGCAAATAATTTGAATAAATGAGTACTTATAACCCTACACCCGACCTCAACATTGAAGTGTACATTTTTGGAAAAAAAATTTCAAGCAAAAGGTGTTGGCTATTGTATTTTGAGCAATATTATATGTACTTAAAAAAGTAGACTTGATAATTACAACAATTAATTTCATTACAGATCTCAGTAATGGTTGTGATTTTATCAAATTTATTTTTTAAATCTATTTTTTAAGTTCATATAATACTACTCTTGTATTTTTCCTTTTAAACCTTGGCTTGCATGGAGTGGAACAGGACAATCCCTTGTTCAAAGCATTAATAAAACTAAGTTTAACAAACGTATGCTTCGATACTGCTTACAACTAAGTACAAGGGAGGACGGTCACTAGACTAGACTAGAGTTTTAGACATTATGTATTGGGTAAATAAAGAAGCCTGACCCCATCTGATCATATGGTATTCTAGAGCTGGCAATAGGATGCGGCATCTGACTCGTGTCGTGTTTAAATTTATGTCAATTAATACCCGATCAATTATTTTGTGTGATTAGGCTTATATTAAGTCAAAGTGACATTTTTGAATATATTTTTATCATTTACCATATATAGGTACACTTGTTAACCTTTCAGGACTAGGATTCAGATCCCTTTAATATATACATATACTTGTATTGACCTTGTGCCACGGACGGTCAAGTGTAACATATACCTACACTTAACATACTGTAAAATTCTGCATCAACTGAACACACACAGATCCCCCACACCCTCCCACAAACCCATTTTTAGCCGCACAAAACACACATACACATACACACTACACCCAACCATATATGTGCACAACCCCCCACCACCCCTTCGCATAGAACACACACAAAAAAGAGAAGGCAGAGGGAGAGAGGGAGAGAGAGAGAGAGAGAGTAAAGCATACCTGAAAGAGAGAGAGTTGGCGAAGAAGACGACTGAAGCTTTGGTCAGAGTTGGCGTCGTCGTAGCTTCGCTGGCGAAGAAGTCGTTTGGACGAGAGATAGTGAGAGATGTATGGTTGTGGGAGTGGAGAACTTGAAATAAACAGTTTTGGGACGTGGATAAGTGGTCAGGAATGTTGAAATGTAGGGTAGTACAATTTAAATTCAATGACACCCTATTTTAATTTTAAAATTTTATTAACACCCTCTGTTGGTTGTGTCTGCTTACAGTGTTAACTGCGGGTATTGTTTTATAGAAATACTCTTTAATATTTAATAGGGTAAATTTTATCCACATCTTTCGTAAACAGACCTAACTTCACCGACATCCCTTAAAATTCTAAAATTTTATTGCACTTTCTTTTAATTTTATTATATTAACCTTCATATTAATCAATTTAATATTTAATTTTATCAAATTAATGTACTTTATTTAATTTGAACTAAATTAACATATAATTTTATCAAATTAACATATATTTAATTTTATCAAATTAATATTCAGTTACATTAATTTAATATTTCATTTCATCAAATTAATATTATTTCTTTAATTTAACACTAACTTACTATTTTATTTTCATCAAATCAACACTAAATTGATATTTAATTTCATAAAATTAAAATTTAATTATATTAAATAGAATATTAATTTCTATTAATTTACCATTTAACCTTATCAAATTAATGTTATTTCTTTGAATTAGTATCAAATTAATATTCAATTTTATCAAAACAACATTTAAATTTATTCAATTAACATAAATTTTATTAAATTAACTGTAAGACCAAGATTTATATTTTATAAAAAATTTCAGAAATAAAAAAGAATATTGTATAAAGATTTGGGCTAGGTTTATTCATTAGAATAAGGGGGAAGCAAATGTATTTCTTGTTAATGATTAAGGCTGGTGGGGAAAAGAAAGGAAAAAAGAAAAAAAGAAAGGACAGGATAAGTGTTCCTGAGGGTGGCAGGCCACAGAAAAACGGAGAAAAAAAGGAAAAAGGACAAGAAAAATGTTATTTCTTATCTCGTAAAAATTTTGCCTTGTTCAAGTCTCCAATTCTCCTTCTCCTTCTCCCTCCCCAAACAAAAAAAAATAAAAAAAAAGGACAAGAAAAATGTTAGTTTTCAACTCGAATTTAATGGTGAAATTAACTCCATTTATTATAAAATTTTATTATGTTGTTTGTGAAGGCTTGTATTTTATGTCTATCAGTTTAAATCTTCTGAATGATGTTAGTTTAGGAATTTTCTGGTGATAGTTCTTTGGATAAAGAAATTGCTATATAGTTTTTAATAGATTTGCTACTAAATGATTTAGATTCGGATTCATGGAAGTTAATCGAATAGATTATGATTTGAATGTGGTATAAAATTGATTGGTTTTGTTTGGATCAATGAAAATTATATTGTAAAATTTGGATTTGGGGTTATGCATGACAGTTTTGACATCTTGTAGAAAAAATGAGCATGAATTTTTTGTTGAAAATTTTTAATGATGCACCATTTGTGGCATTAGAAACTATATTCAGAGGACTTCGCGTTGGTATACGGTAGAGTACCTAGTTATGTAGCTGAAAATACAGTTTATCATTTGAAGTTGTTAAAAAATCTTATAGAGATGAAATTGGATTTGGTATCCTATAGAAAAAAATAAATATAATATCCACATGACTCAATTTTAAGATCATGAAAGTGTGAAGAAATGTTTTCTTCAATGTTAAGCTTGATCCTATGACTGTTTTGTAAGTGGTTCTCTATGCTTATAATTCTTGTATACATCATTGAGCACATAGTTTAGCTCACACCCTCGTAGATATTGTCTTTTCAGGTGTAGAAAATAAGATTTGGCCCACCACATGGTCATGTCTGAGGAAGGAGGGTTAAATGTAATTTTAAGAATGTTATATCTAATGTATGAAGGTTATGTAAGAATTTTGTAAGGTGTGGTAGGGTGAGTTATATAAAAAGAAATACTGTAATACAAGGTTTTGTCAATGTGTTGGGTTGTGAGGTTGTTAGAGTTTTGTAAATTTAATAAAAAAAATTTTAAATGTAAAATTTATTTGTATGCCATCGATTAATAGCACATGGTTGGTAAGATCAGTTTGCACTCTGCCTTGGAGAGGTGGGGTGTGGCATTAACACTAAATTAATATTTAATTTTATCAAATTAATATCAAATTAAGACCAAATTTATTCAATTAACATTAAATTTTATCAATTAAGTAGTTATTATCCGTATCTAAAGGTACAACGTAATAAAAAAATTATAAATCATAAATATATTAATTTGTATGCACACTTAAAATCAAATCACAAATTTAAAAGAGAGAGGAAGAAATTTAAGCACCAGTTGTAGTTGGGGTGAATGGTGGTAGAAGTGGTGGGTGGCAATGGTGGCAGTGGGAGACATTGATTGTTGTGGTGAGCAACGATGACCATGGTGGTGGTGGCAATCTTGGGTGGCAATGATGACAGTGGTGGAGGCCACGACAGTGGTGGTGGCGGTGGTGGGTTGTGGTGGTGGGTGGTGACAATGGTGATGGTAGATGTGAGTGGTAGTGGGCGACAATGAGTGTTTGTGGGTGGTGGCGAATGGCAGTGGTGGTGGTAGGTGTGGTAGAGTGAGTGACAATAAGTGGCGAGGGTGGTGGGCGACGACTAATAGTGGTAGATTGTGGTAGTGGGTTGTGCTAGACAACAATGGTAGTGATGGGTGGTGGCGATGGCGCGACAGTGATAGTGGGATGATGGTAGTAGTGATAATAAATATAAAAATGAGATGACAATGTTGGTGGGTTGTGGCGGTGGGGGGGGTGGTAGCAATTGGTAGTGGTTAACGACGATGGTGGTAGTGGTGGATGGTGACGGTGGTGGTGGTGGTGGTGGTGATTGTGGTAGAGGTGGTGGTGGTGATGGTGGTAGGGGGAGTGGTGGTGTTGGGGTAGCGGCAACTATGGCTGTGGCAGTGAAGTGTTTTATAGAGAAATGATTTTAAAGAAGTAGAAGTTATTTTTTTTAACTTTTATTTACTTACTTATTTAAATGGTAAAAATACTTTCACTTTATTTGGAAGCAATTAAAATAAGTTGTTTCAAACACTACTTTTTTTTTTTAATAAATCCTAGAAACATTTTTAAAAAATCACCCCAATTACACCCAATTGCCCCCACCGAGATTTTGAAAACTTTTGGGGCTAGTTTAAAATTATAAGAAAATTAAAAAATTTCAATATTTGCCCGCACTAAATTATTTTTTAAAAGTCATGAGACTTAATCTCATAATTCTTTCTTTACTCTCTAACTATTTCTCCTGTTTCTATAATGGCACACTAAGTCACCAAACTCATCATGCTCTAAATTCGATTATTTAAATATGAATTGATATGTTTAATTAATTATCCAAGTTCGAATATACTATTATATTTCAAAAATTTAGATTTTGATTTACCAAAATTTGACCAAATTGTGAATCGTAAAACGATTCACAAAAACACATGCACACACGTGTATATATAAGATTTAGTTTTCGATCAAATTTTTAATATTTAATAGATATGAATTGTAAATATGAAATTTGATGGATAATCATCATATTCAAAATGGAGTTTTCAAATCGAACTTAGATTCGAATTACTCAAAATTTGATGATTGCCATGTTTATTTATAGTTTATTTACTAAAATGATTCGTCACAATAAAATTTTCTATGAAAATTATTCTAATAATAGAATTTTCTATATTTGGAATATGTGAAAGGGATACTCAAACTCAAAGTAGAGTCCCGTATATATAGCCAAAAATAATACAGAGTGACTTAAACATCCTTGTAGTTTAGGCAAAATATAAAAATCATAGTAAGGGTAAAAAAGAGAAAAGGAATCCTAATAAACCTAGACTACTATCTATACTCCAACACTCCCCCTCAAGCTAGGCGCAAAAATGTCAACTAAGCCAAGCTTGACAACGGAGTCCCGAAGAATAGGCAGAGTGACAGGTTTGGTAAAAACATCTGCAACTTGATCACTGGTCCCCACAAACGATGGAGTTACAAGACCACTGCTGACCTTCTCCCGAAGAAAGTGAACATCGATCTCTATATGCTTCGTTCTCTCATGTAGTACAGAGTCAGAAGCGAGCTGAATAGCAGATTGATTATCACAATATAATGTGGATGGAGAGGTCACTGAAAAACCCAACTCGTCAAGAATCGATCGTAGCCAGATAATCTCACATGTGCCAAGTGCCAATGCCCGATACTCTGCCTCTGCGGACGAGCGGGAGACAACTGCCTGCTTCTTGCTCTTCCAAGAGATAAGATGAGTCCCTCGAAAAGCACAGAAACCCGTAGTAGATCGACCATCACATGCTCCCCCATAATCTGAATCTGAATAACAGGCTAGAGAACCGGTCTGAGATCCTGATGCATAAAACAACCCAAGTCCAGGACAAGACTTGAGGTACCGAAGAATATGATAAACTGCATCAAGATGAGGCTGACATGGCCTATGCATGAACTGACTAACTCGGCTGACTGCGAATGAAATGTCCGGCCTAGTATTGGCTAAGTAGATAAGTCTACCTACCAATCTTTGATAAACTGTCGGATCTTTCAACTCCTCACCTTCAGCAGTAAGCTTCAGGTTTGGAATCATGGGTGATGATGCCGGTTTGCACCCCAACATCCCAGTGTCTGAAAGAAGATCCAAAACATACTTTCTCTGAGAAAGAACAATACCTCTGCTTCTACGGGCAACCTCAATCCCAAGAAAGTATCGCAGAAATCCAAGATCCTTCACATCGAAGGCCTTCCCAAGGTCTATCTTGACCTGCGCAGTCCCAGAAACATCATCACCAGTAATAATAATATCATCAACATATACCAGAAGGATGACACACTGTCCAGAAGTATTCCGTCGAATAAAGCAGGTATGATCAGAATGACACCTGGTGAACCCCAATCGTATGACTACATCACTGAAGCGAGAGAACCAGGCTCGTGGCGACTGTTTCAGTCCATAAAGAGACTTACGCAGTCGACATACCTTTCCAGCATACTCCCCCTCACCACGAAAGCCCGGTGGTGCATCCATATAAATAATCTCGTCCAGATCACCGTGAAGAAACGCATTCTTCACATCTAATTGATGAAGAGGCCAAGAGTACTCCGCAGCCAGAGAAATAATTAACCGAACAGTAGTCAATTTTGCCACGGGGGCAAATGTAGCACCAAAGTCACGACCTGGTACCTGAGTAAAGCCCTTCGCCACAAGTCTAGCCTTGTAACGATCAATAGTACCATCCGCAAGAAACTTCAGGGTGTAAACCCAGCGACAGCCAACAGGCTTCACCCCTGAAGGTAAGGAGACAAGATCCCATGTATGATTACGCTGAAGAGCGTCCATCTCTGTCTGCATGGCAAGAACCCACTGGGGCTCCCGCATAGCTTCCGAAATAGAGCGAGGAACCAGCGTATCTGATAAGGCCATAGTATAAGCTCGAAATGTGGGAGACAGATTACCATAAGAAACATAAGCAGAGATCGGATATAAAATCTTGGCGGTCCAACCATATCTATCAACTGGACGGTGATCACGCCTTGGATAACGACGCCCTAAATCATCTTCCTCTACTGATAATATCTTACCAAGTAAAGTAACTGACTCAGCACCTGTAATCTCATCAGTACTAACAACAGGTGCATCAATATGCTCAACAAACTGAGAAGTATTACCTGCATCGCCTGAGGTAGAGGGGATATCAGCAGGGTGATGAGAGCGAGGACAACGAGCATACACCTGCAAAGGAAGAGAGACTGGTAACTCTGTACTGACAGGGATGAGTGACTCCTTTGGAGGAAAAACGGATGACCCTGTAGGGATAGTGATCAATGACTCTGACTCTTGTGGTAATGGAAAATCAAAGGGAGTATCATCAACTGGAGGGGCAGACAAAGGACTGAAAGGAAAATAAGGAATATGCTCAAGAAAGGTAACATCTAGACTGTGATACATACGACGCCTAATAGGATCATAACATCGATACCCCTTAGATTGATGACAATAGCCCACAAAGATACAACGAATCGCTTTATCATCAAGTTTATGACGAGTAGGAGACCGATCCTGAACAAAACATGTGCATCCAAAAACACGAGGGGGGACCGGAAAAAGTGTCCGCTCAGGAAATAAGACCTGTAAGGGAGCCTTATGCTGAAGAACACGACTCGGCGTACGATTGCACAGAAAGGTAGAAGTCAAAACAGCAAAATGCCAATAAGATTTTGGTACCCTCATGCCTCTAAGCAGACAACGTACCATCCCTATCAAACTCCTATTTTTCCTCTCAGCAACACCATTTTGCTCAGGAGTATATGGACAAGTGAGTTGCTGAAGAATACCCTGAGAAGAAAGGTGAGACACTAAAGCATCAGACACATATTCTTTGGCATTATCCGAACGAAGAGCACGAACAATGACATCGAATTGTGTCTTAATCATCTGTAAAAACTGAGTGATTATAGGGAGCACATCAGACTTCCTATGCAAAAGGTAGACCCAAGTACAACGGGTATGATCATCTATAAATGTCACATAATATCTGGCACCTGACAGAGCAGTAACGGGAGAGGGTCCCCAAATATCAGAGTGTATTAGGTCAAATGGCTTGGGTGACTGGTGCATGCGAGGAATATAATTGGCCCTAACATGTTTTGATAGGGAACAGATAACGCAATCAAGTTTACCACCAACACAAGCATTACTCAAAGCAGGAAACAACATACATAAATATTTAAAATTTGTATGTCCAAAACGGTCATGCCACAATTGAACAGTTTGTGACGAAAAATCATAACGACAACTACTAGGTAAAATACTAGCATGCAAGCTAGGAACAGAAAAAGACAAAGCAGGTGCAGGTGAAGGAATTGGTGAAACTGGAGATGGATTGCCAAGATAATACAGTCCATCTTTCTCATGTCCCTTGATAATAATCCTCCTGGTACTCAGGTCCTGCAAATAACACGAATCAGATAAGAATACAACCGCACAGTGAAAATCTCTGGCTAACTGATGTACAGATAATAGATTCATGGCCAACTTTGGCGCATGAAAAACCGAATGTAATGTAAGGCCATCTGGGAGACGGACTGTACCCCTACTAACAATAGGGGCATGTGTTCCATCTGCTAACTGAACCTGTGTATGTAACGGCTCGTCAAAAGTGGTGAAGTGATGGGCCTCACCTGTCATGTGACCATTCGCACCCGAGTCCAACATCCAAAGGGGAGATGAACTGGCACAAGCGTGAAAGGCACGAGATATACCTGTAGTGGTGACAGCAGCAGTAGTCAGACTCTGAGAAGTCAGAGCAGACATAAGTATATCTAATCGGGAAGTGATAGCATCCATATCACTTTGCCAAGGAGGAGCAGTAGCAGGAGTGGCGGTAGTGGGCGGTGGTACCTCAGCAATAGCAACAGTACGGCTGCGAGAAGGTGGCTTAAGCTCTGGATGGAGCTTCCAGCAAGTAGCCCTGAGATGTCCTGGTCGGCCACAATAATCACATTGACGGGAATCCCCCCGTCTGCGCTGATCTGGGATGCCCTGACGGCGCTGGTCTGAGCGTTGCCCATCCCTGACTAAGGATCCTGAACGGGACCCTACAGCAGCTGCAAGGGCCATCTGGTCAATCGAAGGAGTCAAAGCTGCAACTGGAAGTGATGCAATACGGACTCGACGCTCATGCTGCTCAATCATCCCATACACCTCATAAAGAGAAGGAAGTGTCAACATCGACAAGATCTGAGAACGAGGTCCCTCAAACTCATCACGAAGCCCCATAAGGAACTTGTGAATCCTATCCTCCTGCTCTCGAGTATGCAAGAATGCTGCTCCCTCGGGCTCTATCTTCGGAATAGCAGCAAGAGGACGTAGAGACTCATACTCAAGCCAGCGCTGGGTCAAATAGCCATAATAATCCTGAACGGTCATATCTCCCTGCCGAGCATATGAGAGCTCCTGAGAAAGCTCATAAACACGAACTCCCCGTCCTGACTGAGAATACATCTCTGATAATGCGCTCCATAGCTTCGGAACAGAGCTATGAAACTGGTGGATCCTGCAAACAGAGGGCTCCATTGAGCCAAATAACCATCCAAGAATGGCACAGTTTTCAGAGAACCACGCAGAATATCCAGGGTCGGCATCAGCTGGCTTTGGGTGAGATCCCGTCAGCCAACCAAGCTTCCCTACACGGCCTAAGAAAAGCTGGAATGAGCGTGACCACTCAGCGAAGTTACGACCATTCAACAATTGTGCCGTAACTTTTTGAGAGATCATGCCCGGTAATGCTGGTAATGCAACTGTGCTAGTAGGCACTGTATACTGGTCAAACATAAAAGTGGAAGTACCCATAGATGTCTCAACGGTAGAGGTGTCAACAGTAGGGTTCTCAAGTCCCTCAGTAGTAGCCATATCAACAACAATACTAGGGCACCCGTGACAGAAAAATAACTCTAAGATAAATAGAGGAATAAAATAAGGGAGAACAATATTCCTTCAGTCGAACAGTAGCGACAAATAAGGAAGGTCCAAAAAGCTCCCAAATAATTAAGTCACGGTGCCCAGAAATCCAAAATATATAAATAAGTGATCTACTGCATCAAGAGCAAATCAACAACCCCTCATAAAAAATCCTAGATATAACAGCGAGTTGGGTTTATTGGTTGGCAGTGGGCTGGGTATGGATTTAATATGTCGGTGGGGTGTATGTTGGGTATGGATTTAATATGTCTGGGCTGTGTTGGGTTGAGAATTGTTTTGGGTTGGTTTTAATATGTCGGTGGGTTATGGATTTAATATGTCGGCTGGGCTGGGCTGTGTTGGATTTATTGGTTGGTTTGATGTATGTTTGTTGTCGGTGGGTTCACACCAGTCGGGTTCACCAGTCGGTGGAGTTTGATGTAGGATGGGCAATCGGTGGACAGTGTGTTTCGCTTCAGTCGGTGTTTCACTTCAGTCGGTGGACTGATTCGGTGAACGGGCAGTTATCGGTGTTCTTTGCTGGGTTGTCGCTAGTGCAATCTGGCTTGGCTGGAGTATGTCGGTTGGTGGGTATGTAATGGTGGCTGGGCAGTTTATTGGAGAACTGTTACAAGGAACCGGCTATCGGAGTTGGGTGAGCAGCGGCTGGTTTGGCTGGAGTATGTCGGTCGGTGGGCAGTCGGCAGTCGCTGGGTTCTATGGAGGCAGTCGTTGGTTTTGGAGGTGCTGTTTTGGTTCGCTGGTTTGGCTGGAGTATGTCGGTCGGTGGGCAGTCGGCAGTCGCTGGGTTCTATGGAGGCTGTCGCTGGTTCTGGTGGCCTGGGTGTGGCGCTGGAGGTTGGGCAGGCTGTTGCAGATTGTTTGGGTGTGGCGCTGGAGTGGAACGGTGGCTGCTGGGAAGGTGATGAAGGCTAGGGTTAAGGTTAGGGTTAGGGTTAGGCTTAGAGATGGAGGCTAGGGTTTTGACTCTGATACCAACTTGAAATATGTGAAAGGGATACTCAAACTCAAAGTAGAGTCCCGTATATATAGCTAAAAATAATACAGAGTGACTTAAACATCCTTGTAGTTTAGGCAAAATATAAAAATCATAGTAAGGGTAAAAAAGAGAAAAGGAATCCTAATAAACCTAGACTACTATCTATACTCCAACATCTATAAAATAAATTTCATATAACTTTTCTTAATTAGGTTCTATTTTTTATGTGTAAGTTGTGCATAAAAAACTTTTAAAGCCGCAAAGTAAAAAATTATCATGAAGAAATACTTTATAAATAGTGTAAATGACAAAACACTCATATTTGCAAGATACTGTAAAATTTGATGATTGTTTTTCAACCATTCCCCTAAACTTGATGATTGCTCCCACTGAAAATGGATGTTGGCTCCGCCCTGGTGAGAATGGTTGTGACAACATGAATTCAACTGATTCATTCAAGGAATTGTAGGAAGAACCATCTTTCTGCACACAACATTTGATTTTCCCCCCATAATATTTGGTTGCTGCCTCATTTTTGTTGCTTCCTCTCTCCACCACATTCTCTATTTCAAGGCCTATCCTCTATAAATAAGTCACGTATCTAGCATTCACCTTTTGGTCTAAGAAACCTAGCTTGCATATCATTGGAACCCCTTCACATATACTTTCCAAGATGGAATTCCAACCGTAGTGGTTCCAAAACACTCCCACTGCACTGTGTACTATGTGACCTCTTTCTCCTATTCTTTCTTTAAAACTTTTAGGAAGGAGCTGAACACATTGATCTGAGCCATCAACCATGCTTGTCTGCACGATCCACAAGGATGGTTGATCACTATTGGCAAGTCCCCAAGCTGCCTTAGTGAGCTTTTTCTCATCTGCTATTGCTAACCTTCCGAGGCTCAAATATATAACTGAGTTAGGAGCTTGCTTGTCAAGCCATGTAATGCAACTGGTGTCTTCCTTTAGTAAGCTAGTGGTTGAGGCTGGTGCTAGTTTCTGCGAAGGGCCTATTGAGAAGATTGGAATTTGGTATTGTTTCTGGAGTTGTGACAGTGATGAATGCTCAAGGAAGTCTAGGGTATTCCATACCACGGCGGTAGAAGATCTTATATTTCTTACATCTGCAATAAACTTTAGTTCGGTGGTGGTTCCATGAAAGGGTAGATCCTTGAACCTAAAGGGATGAAGCTCAGGCACTAGGTCATTCAACTAAGATGTTGCAATTACATCATCAATAATTTGAATTGTTATTTTGTGTTGGGTAAAAGTGAAATGAAACATTCTGCAACTAAGAAATCACAGCATCTTCCTTTGAAAAAGAGTTATCAAGCATCATTAATGTTGGAAAATATTCGCAACAAATTGGTCAGTAAGATGACGAGAATCTAAATAAATAAAATAATTAAAACTAAAACACAAAGAAAGAACACCGATATTTTACGTTGTTAGACAAAACTCCTGCCTACGTTCACGAGGCGTGATTCAGTCACCTTCTTCACTATTGAAAAAAATTTAGTACACAGTACAAGCCTCACCTCTCGAATTTTATATCCCAAACCCGAGCTATTTTATACCCTTGTACAGCCCACTCAAGTCTCACCCACTCAATGTATAAAATACAACAGAGAGCTTTATTATTGGAATCTCACTACACACTCAAATTTTGAGTAAAATTTTGGATATATGAAGACCGAAGGCCATTGCCTATTTATAGACTTGAGTTGATGGCAAAATGGAAATTTCCCAGACAATTGATGGCCAACTTGAAATTCCCAAGTCTGAAGACTTCATCTACTTCACATGCCTATTACAGGTCATTTTCCATCAACAAACAAGGAGTAGATCTGGCGTAGATTCAGTGCCCACCGACAGCCCACACTAGCGCCACCTGTAGCCCACCGACAATGGCGCCACCAACAGCCCACCTTGGCACCGGATTTCTTCTGTCGGGCTGCGCCGATATTGACTTCGAGCCACCGTAGCTGCCTTCAATCAACAATCTCCACCTTGGCGAGAATTCAAAGTCCTCCACCTAAAACATCAGGTCTGTATCTTGATACAGATGCCCATCCCCACACCTTGGGATGTTCTGTCAATCTAACAGTGTAAAATATTGATCAAGTTCAAGCAATGCTTGAACTGTAGTGAAGTTTCTAGCTTCGTCATCATATTAGATGCATTGTTCTCTATATGAACTTTCATCAAATTCACCTTGTCGTCTTCTACCCATTCTCGGAGAGTGTGATACCTCACGTCAATGTGCTTTGTCCTATCATCATAAATTTGATTCCTAGCCAAATGAATTGCACTTTGGCTATCACAATACAACTCCAAACTTTCCTACTTCAATCCTAATTCCTTGACCAGACATGTCAACCACAAAGCCTCCTTGGCAGCTTCCACCGTTTGTCATGTATTCCGCTTCAGTTGTGGATTAAGCGAGAGTTGACTGAAGCATAGCTTTCCAAATTCCAACTGATAGGTCCACCTGCAAGTGTAAATACTTAACTTGTAGTGGATCTTCGTTTGTCCAGATCACCTGCTTAGTCTGCATCAAGATAGCCCACAACCTATCCTGTTTCATCTTGTCTATAATAAAAGACACTGAAATCCACAGTACCTTTCAAGTACCTGAATATCAATTTAACTGCATTCCAATGCTCCTTACCCGGATTATCCATGTACTTACTGACAATACTGACTGCCTATGAGATGTCTAGCCTACAGCAAACCATGACATACATTAGACTTCCCACAGCACTAGTGTATGGCACATGAGACATTTTTTCCACTTCATTTTCTGTAAAAAGACACGATCTTGTAGATAATTTAAAGTGGTTAGCTAGAGGAGTATTAATAGGTTTAGAGTTACCCATGCTAAACCTCTCNAGTTTGATGTAGGATGGGCAATCGGTGGACAGTGTGTTTCGCTTCAGTCGGTGTTTCACTTCAGTCGGTGGACTGATTCGGTGAACGGGCAGTTATCGGTGTTCTTGGCTGGAGTATGTCGGTTGGTGGGTATGTAATGGTGGCTGGGCAGTTTATTGGAGAACTGTTACAAGGAACCGGCTATCGGAGTTGGGTGAGCAGCGGCTGGTTTGGCTGGAGTATGTCGGTCGGTGGGCAGTCGGCAGTCGCTGGGTTCTATGGAGGCAGTCGTTGGTTTTGGAGGTGCTGTTTTGGTTCGCTGGTTTGGCTGGAGTATGTCGGTCGGTGGGCAGTCGGCAGTCGCTGGGTTCTATGGAGGCTGTCGCTGGTTCTGGTGGCCTGGGTGTGGCGCTGGAGGTTGGGCAGGCTGTTGCAGATTGTTTGGGTGTGGCGCTGGAGTGGAACGGTGGCTGCTGGGAAGGTGATGAAGGCTAGGGTTAAGGTTAGGGTTAGGGTTAGGCTTAGAGATGGAGGCTAGGGTTTTGACTCTGATACCAACTTGAAATATGTGAAAGGGATACTCAAACTCAAAGTAGAGTCCCGTATATATAGCTAAAAATAATACAGAGTGACTTAAACATCCTTGTAGTTTAGGCAAAATATAAAAATCATAGTAAGGGTAAAAAAGAGAAAAGGAATCCTAATAAACCTAGACTACTATCTATACTCCAACATCTATAAAATAAATTTCATATAACTTTTCTTAATTAGGTTCTATTTTTTATGTGTAAGTTGTGCATAAAAAACTTTTAAAGCCGCAAAGTAAAAAATTATCATGAAGAAATACTTTATAAATAGTGTAAATGACAAAACACTCATATTTGCAAGATACTGTAAAATTTGATGATTGTTTTTCAACCATTCCCCTAAACTTGATGATTGCTCCCACTGAAAATGGATGTTGGCTCCGCCCTGGTGAGAATGGTTGTGACAACATGAATTCAACTGATTCATTCAAGGAATTGTAGGAAGAACCATCTTTCTGCACACAACATTTGATTTTCCCCCCATAATATTTGGTTGCTGCCTCATTTTTGTTGCTTCCTCTCTCCACCACATTCTCTATTTCAAGGCCTATCCTCTATAAATAAGTCACGTATCTAGCATTCACCTTTTGGTCTAAGAAACCTAGCTTGCATATCATTGGAACCCCTTCACATATACTTTCCAAGATGGAATTCCAACCGTAGTGGTTCCAAAACACTCCCACTGCACTGTGTACTATGTGACCTCTTTCTCCTATTCTTTCTTTAAAACTTTTAGGAAGGAGCTGAACACATTGATCTGAGCCATCAACCATGCTTGTCTGCACGATCCACAAGGATGGTTGATCACTATTGGCAAGTCCCCAAGCTGCCTTAGTGAGCTTTTTCTCATCTGCTATTGCTAACCTTCCGAGGCTCAAATATATAACTGAGTTAGGAGCTTGCTTGTCAAGCCATGTAATGCAACTGGTGTCTTCCTTTAGTAAGCTAGTGGTTGAGGCTGGTGCTAGTTTCTGCGAAGGGCCTATTGAGAAGATTGGAATTTGGTATTGTTTCTGGAGTTGTGACAGTGATGAATGCTCAAGGAAGTCTAGGGTATTCCATACCACGGCGGTAGAAGATCTTATATTTCTTACATCTGCAATAAACTTTAGTTCGGTGGTGGTTCCATGAAAGGGTAGATCCTTGAACCTAAAGGGATGAAGCTCAGGCACTAGGTCATTCAACTAAGATGTTGCAATTACATCATCAATAATTTGAATTGTTATTTTGTGTTGGGTAAAAGTGAAATGAAACATTCTGCAACTAAGAAATCACAGCATCTTCCTTTGAAAAAGAGTTATCAAGCATCATTAATGTTGGAAAATATTCGCAACAAATTGGTCAGTAAGATGACGAGAATCTAAATAAATAAAATAATTAAAACTAAAACACAAAGAAAGAACACCGATATTTTACGTTGTTAGACAAAACTCCTGCCTACGTTCACGAGGCGTGATTCAGTCACCTTCTTCACTATTGAAAAAAATTTAGTACACAGTACAAGCCTCACCTCTCGAATTTTATATCCCAAACCCGAGCTATTTTATACCCTTGTACAGCCCACTCAAGTCTCACCCACTCAATGTATAAAATACAACAGAGAGCTTTATTATTGGAATCTCACTACACACTCAAATTTTGAGTAAAATTTTGGATATATGAAGACCGAAGGCCATTGCCTATTTATAGACTTGAGTTGATGGCAAAATGGAAATTTCCCAGACAATTGATGGCCAACTTGAAATTCCCAAGTCTGAAGACTTCATCTACTTCACATGCCTATTACAGGTCATTTTCCATCAACAAACAAGGAGTAGATCTGGCGTAGATTCAGTGCCCACCGACAGCCCACACTAGCGCCACCTGTAGCCCACCGACAATGGCGCCACCAACAGCCCACCTTGGCACCGGATTTCTTCTGTCGGGCTGCGCCGATATTGACTTCGAGCCACCGTAGCTGCCTTCAATCAACAATCTCCACCTTGGCGAGAATTCAAAGTCCTCCACCTAAAACATCAGGTCTGTATCTTGATACAGATGCCCATCCCCACACCTTGGGATGTTCTGTCAATCTAACAGTGTAAAATATTGATCAAGTTCAAGCAATGCTTGAACTGTAGTGAAGTTTCTAGCTTCGTCATCATATTAGATGCATTGTTCTCTATATGAACTTTCATCAAATTCACCTTGTCGTCTTCTACCCATTCTCGGAGAGTGTGATACCTCACGTCAATGTGCTTTGTCCTATCATCATAAATTTGATTCCTAGCCAAATGAATTGCACTTTGGCTATCACAATACAACTCCAAACTTTCCTACTTCAATCCTAATTCCTTGACCAGACATGTCAACCACAAAGCCTCCTTGGCAGCTTCCACCGTTTGTCATGTATTCCGCTTCAGTTGTGGATTAAGCGAGAGTTGACTGAAGCATAGCTTTCCAAATTCCAACTGATAGGTCCACCTGCAAGTGTAAATACTTAACTTGTAGTGGATCTTCGTTTGTCCAGATCACCTGCTTAGTCTGCATCAAGATAGCCCACAACCTATCCTGTTTCATCTTGTCTATAATAAAAGACACTGAAATCCACAGTACCTTTCAAGTACCTGAATATCAATTTAACTGCATTCCAATGCTCCTTACCCGGATTATCCATGTACTTACTGACAATACTGACTGCCTATGAGATGTCTAGCCTACAGCAAACCATGACATACATTAGACTTCCCACAGCACTAGTGTATGGCACATGAGACATTTTTTCCACTTCATTTTCTGTAAAAAGACACGATCTTGTAGATAATTTAAAGTGGTTAGCTAGAGGAGTATTAATAGGTTTAGAGTTACCCATGCTAAACCTCTCTACCACCTTCTCCATATACTTCTTTTGTGATATCTATAGTTTGCCTTTTTTTTTTTCTGTCCCTCTGGATTTTCATTTCAAGGATCTTTTTAGCAGCACTTAGATCCTTCATATCAAATTCTTTCCATAATCTGGACTTAAACAAATTTAGCTCATGCATGTTATTTGAAGCAATTAACATTTCATCAACATAAAGCATCAGAATGACAAAATAATCATCACCAAGCATTTTAAAATAAACACAACTATCATAGTTGCTCCTCATGTAGCCAATATCAGCCATAAAAGAATCGAACCTCCTATACCATTGTCTCGGAGACTGTTTCAACCCGTAAAGAGATCTTTTGAGCTTGCATACCAGATGCTCTTTACCTTACTCCTTGAATCCTTCTGGTTGTTCCATAAATATTTTCTCCTCCAATTCTCCATGAAGGAATGTTGTCTTGACATCAAGCTGCTGCAACTCAAGGTCAAGCATAGCTACCATGGCTAACATAACACGAATAGAAGAATGCTTAACAACAGGAGAAAAAATTTCATTATAGTCAATTCCTTCCACTTGTCTATAACCCTTGGCGACAAGCCGTGCCTTAAAATTTTCTCCTTTATTTTTCATTTTAGGTTCCTTTTTCCGATATACTTATTTGTAGCCAATCACCTTTCGTCCCCTGAGTTTTTCAACTAGCTCCCAAGTGTTTTTCTTGTGTAGAGATTCCATTTTATCCATCATTGATAGCATCCATTTTTCACTTTCCTTGCTTTTTGACTGCCTCCTAAAAATAAAACGAATCTCCACTACCAACAATTAATGCGAAAGAAACCATGTCTTCAAAACCATACCTGACTAGTGCCTTTTGAGTCCTTTTCGCTCTTCCAGCATCAAGAGTAGTGGGTTCTTGCTGCCTGTCATCACTACCAGATGTAGCTTCTTTAGAAGATGTTGGTGCATCATCCTCTCCACTGGGCCCCTATGTCACATCTGGCTCCACCTGGATTGAGTATATATCTACGTGAGCCTCAACCTCTTTATCGACTTCCTTCCCTTTTAAATTCACCATATGTCCTTCATTGAAAATAACATCTTTGTTGACAATAACCTTTCGTGCAACTAGATCCCAAAGTTTATATCCTTCACACCTTTTTCATAACCGAAAAATGTGCATTGCTTTGACTTTGGATCTTACTTAGATCGCTGCTGCTCCTGCACGTGAACATAGGCTAGACAACCAAAGATTCTCAAATTAGAATAAACTTGTCCAAACCTCCTTAGGGATTTGTGCATTAATAGCAGACGAAGGTGACCTGTCAACAATATAACATGCCATGTTAACAGCCTCAGCCCAAAATGACTTTGGCAAATCTGCATGGATTCTCATACATCTTGCTTTTTCTAAGAAGGCCCTATTCATTATTTCTGCTACACCATTTTGTTGTGGCCCACCTGGTGTAGTATAATGTCTAAACATCCCTTCCGTCTTGCAATACCTTCTAAATTCCTAGAGTGTATACTCCGTTCCGTTGTACGTCCATAGGTACTTGTCTTGTTTCCATGTCTACTTTTCAACCTCCGCTTTCCATTTCTTGAATATATCTAACACTTCATTTTTGTGCTTCATGAAGTATACCCATAGTTTCTTGGAGAAGTCATCAATAAATGTCAAAAAGTACACTGCTTCACCTTTTGATGGAATTGGCGGAGGTCCGCATACGTCAGAGTGTATATACTCCAATACATCCTTGCTTGTATGTTGTCCTACTTTGAAGCTAACCCTACACTTTTTTCCATATAAGCAATACTTGCAAAAATTAAGTTTACAAGTTTTTACCCCATCAAGCAAACTGTGGCTGTGAAGTTCCTGCAGACATTTCTCACTTATATGGCCAAGGCGTAAATGTCATAGTGTAGTGTCATCAGTACCAGGATCCAAAGAATTGGTCACAGCTGCTCCACCTGTAACAGTACTCCCTACCAGTGTATATAAATTTCCTTGTCATTTCCCCTTCATGACAACCATGACCCCTTTTATAACTTTTAGAACCCCACCCATTGCCTTAAAGGTGAAACCATTAGAATCAAGTGTACCCAATGAAATTAAATTCTTTTTAAGATCAGGGACATGCCGCACATCATTTAGTGTTCTTACCATACCATCAAACATTTTAATTTTGATGGTCCCAATTCCAATGGTCTTACAAACTGAATCATTCCCCATTAGAACTGTTCCTCCATTATAAGGTTTATAAATATCAAACCATTCCCTATAAGGACACATGTGATAAGAACATCCTGAATTCAAAATCCATTTGTCAGAAATATAATTTGTACCTGTAGTGACTGATAATAAATTACCATTTCTGTTTGAGCTATCTTGGCAATGCCCGCTTGATATGAATTAGGAGATTTTCCTTTTCCCTCCAAATCTTGCTTTCGTTGATTGCAGTCCCTTTTCAAGTGCCCCTCCTTGTGGCAGTTGTAGCACTTGTATTTTCTGCTACTCATTACTCTTGATTTGGAACAAGAACTCCCTCTATTTCCAAGGTCCTTTCGGTTGCTCCTTCCTTGTTGTTGACTCAATTCACTTTTGGCAACCAGTCCTTATGCTTGACAATTATTTTCAGGCTTCTTGAATGCCACAGTCTCCAAAAGAATAGATGTCACCTTATCAACATTGAGAGTATTTTTTTCAACCAAAAGTGTAGTTACAAGGCATCATAAGAATGCATAAGAGAAGCCAAGAGAATGATAACCTTATCCTCTTCTCCAATTGTTACCTCAACATTAATTAGCTGAGTAATAATTTTATTGAATCCATTGAGATGATCAAATAAATTTGTTCCTTCTTCCATCCGCAATTAATATAATTGCTTTTTGAGAAGTAATTTATTTGTGAGTGATTTTGATATATATTATAAATTTTTCCACAATCCAGAAGCAGTTTTTTCAATTAGAAAACTATATTTTACCTCTAGTGCAAGACATAAGCAAATGGCGCTCACAGTCTTCATCTCAAGTTCATCCCAGTCTTCCTTTGTCATAGTTGCTGGTTTCTTCTCAATACCATCGAGTGCTTTGACTAGTCCTTGTTGTACCAAAATATCTTTCATCGTACTTTACCACAGGCTAAAGTTAATTTTTCTATCAAAGAGATTCACCTAGAATTTACCTATCGAGATTCCTTTTCCTGTCATTGTACTTGAGTACAGGTAATTAAGAATAGTGCGCCTTGTTCTTAATTTCCAACTTTCCCATGTCGAACCTGGAAGCTTTGATACCACTTGTTGGTAAATACTTGCAGCAAATTGGTCAGTACAATGACGAGAAAATAAATAAATAAAATAATCAAAACCAAAGCACAAAGAAAGAAAATCGATGTTTTATGTGATTCGACAAAACTCTTGCCTACATCCATGAGGTGTGATTCAATCACCTTCTTCATTATTGAAAAAAATTGAGTACACAGTACAAGCCTCATCACTCGAATTTTATATCCCAAACCCAAGCTATTTTATACCCTTGTACACCCCACTCAAGTCTCACCAACTCAATGTGAAAAATACAACAGAGAGTTTTATTATTGGACTCTCACTACACACTCAAATTCTGAGTAAAATTTTGGATGTATGAATAGTGAAGGCCATTGCCTATTTATAGACTTTAGTTGATGGCAAAATGGAAATTTCCAAGACAATTGATGGCCAACTTGAAATTCCCAAGTTTGAAGACTTCATCTCCTTCACATGCCTATTACAGGTCATTTTCCATCAGCAAACAAGGAGCAGATCTGGGGTAGATTCAGCGCCCACCGACAGCCCACACTAGCGCCACCTGTTGTAGCCCACTGACAATGGTGCCACCAACAGCCCACCCCGACATCGGGTTTCTTCTATCAGGCTAGGCCAATATTGACTTCGAGCCACCATAGCTGCCTGTAGTCAACAATTAAGTAGCATTATTGCATACATATTCATTTAATTACCATTTAGATCATAAGCATAGCATGAGCAATTATTATTGAACTTTTGTAACAATAATTAATCTCATTATCCAAAACAAAATGCCTTTAGCTGTCTTATGGATTATAACATACATGTTTGTGATGGACAGAGACTTAGGGTGTGGGCAAAGAAGTAGTGGTCTAATCTAAAATGTGACCCAATTGTACCTTTATATAAATAGGACTGACATGGACATTTTACCTCAAGTTTTAGAGTTACAAAAGTTCAAGCAACCCAAGGTCGGATTGGATTTGGGTATAATGAACATACTTGTCTTTCCAAGTTCAAAAAGTAATAGAATAAAGGCTTAAGAACAAAATGTCCCCTTCGAGTTTGGGCTATGTTGCAATCATCTTATGTGGTTCCAACTTACTTCCTTCAAGTTCAAAAATTACATAAATTGCCCAAATGTTGTTACTCTAATGATAAAAAATGATAGAAGTTGGCCCAATTCAATTAAAAGACACATTTACCCTTTAATCCCTCTACATTAAAAAATAAAAATTGGATCAATATCTCACCCTATCCCTTTCCCACCAAACCCCTCCTTCAATAGACCCTGCCAACCCACTACTAGCCCCAACCCCCTATCAACTATGAGAACTCATCCACCTCACTTTTCAACAACCCTAACCATCATTCACCCAGTAGTGAAACCCAACTCACCCATCCCTAACAGGCAACACCATACCTCCTATTAGTGGCGACCTTCTTTGAACGATCGTGCCCACCACCACCACCCTTGTCTCACCACCATCCCATCCTTGTCCAGTTGTCGCCGCTCCCCAAAAACCCCTCCTCATACACAAGAACAAATGCACACACATCGCGATAAATATGCATTGTTCTGGACTCTTCCAGATTTTTGTTCAGGGCCTAGGTTGAATCAAAGTTAGTATGCAACTCTATTAGGGGGCTTTGACTGAATTAGAGTGGAGTTTGGATGGAATTGGAACACTGCTCAACTTTGGGTGACAAATAGGAGGAATTAGAGCTTTGTTGGTGGTTGTTGCCCTACATTTGCAATATTTAAGGGGCAAGGTTATTAGTGTGCTTGCTTGTCAAAGATGATTGTCTTTATCAAAAATTGTATTTCTCTTGAAGTGATTCAATTATTCCTCTCAAAATATGTTCGCACCTCTGAAATATATAAATATGTTTCCCAAGCGTAGGAAGATTTTGTAATCTAGTAACTCAAAAAATTTGAGGTTGTCTCCTCAAGGAGCAATGGTATTTGAATGGTGATGTGTTTGCAAAATAAAAAGAAAAATATTTTTTTTGAGAAGGAAAATGATGAATGTAAAAACTAGTGTAGTGAATTCAAATGAAAAAAGTCGGTCAATCCTCGAGAATCATCTTGTCGTGATCAGGCTTATTAATTCTCATTTTTAACTCATCAAAGCTCATAATCAAATTTACTTAGACGAAAAATATTTATCAAAAACTCATGAAGAAATATATGTTGTTTTAAAGATAGGTAATAACATCTATAGTGATAAATACATATATGAATACATATACTCTAAGCTTTATTCGTGCCAAAAATTCATTGACGAGAAATCAAAGGGTATATATAAACACTAGTTTTCAAAAGTGATTTTTATCATCTAGAAAGTATACTACGTGATTAGAATATATTATAGATTCAACAAGGCTTGATCATAAACAAGGATCATCCCTCAAAATGTGCCGAGACTTAGGCAGAAGCAAAACTCATAACTCCGAAATCGTCAATAAACAACATAGTAAACATGTGTATAAGAACAACAAGATTTAATGAAAATGTTTGTAATTATATTGCTTCACAGTGTGAAATACAAGAATAAACTTTACAAACAAAGCTTAAAATGAAAACCCGTAGTTATCTTCTCCAAAGCTCGGCAAACCTTTTAAAATGGAAACAAAACTAAGTAAAAGACTCTCTGAAGAACTCCCCTCCAACTAGAACTTGGTCTCCTCCTCTTTCTTTAATGTATATAAATAAAAAAATATATAAGGCAATGATGTACTCAATTCATTGGCTGAAATGTGTGGTATTGATGATGGGTGAATTGCTGAAGAGGTTTCCTCCGCCATCATCAACCAACCTTTATAGCTTGTGTGAAATGTGCGAGGTGCCATCCACCAAGATCATGGGGATTGGTAGCCTCCCCATGAGTGTAGGAGTGAAGTTAGTTGGCCTTCATGAAGGAATGAGAACTTAGAAAAGTTTTACTGTGTAGCCAACTTAAATTCAACCGGTTGACCTACTTTGATGAACCAGATGACCATTGCTCTCAGTAATTTTGCTTTTATGAAGTTTCTATGATCAAATGGTTGAAGGTGGGCTTTAACAAGTTGAAGTGCTCACAGTATCTCAACTAGTCATAGTATCTCCAAAAATCTCTGATCAACCGGTTTAAGTACCCAGTCTGCTCTGATCAATCGGTTGAAGATGAAGTAGTTGAAGTGGTTTTTCCTCAATTCTTGTTGATTCCCTTCTTGCTGCATCTCCACTTCTCCCTTTAACTTTCTCCAAGCCATTTCTCATTTCATTGCTCACACTTATAACCACAAATGCATTTTTAATCAATTTCTAGCCCAATTTCAAGAGGAATAAACATGAGTTAATACATAAAATGAATGGATCGGGTTATAAAATATGAAATATTCAGTGCTAAACATAGTGGTTGGAACTCATCCAACCCCTTCCTACAATGGTGATGGGTCAAGTTTAGGGTTTCAGGGTTGTTTGTTTCTAGGGGATATATGGTCGCGTTGCTAGATCAATATGTGATTTCATCATTGCTGGTTTTGTTGAATGAATATGTGAAGCTTTTTTATTTAATTTTAATGATTTTTTTTCAAGTATTTGTGTCGGCTGAATTTGATTTGTCATTAGAATCATATTTGGAGTGGTTTATGGTAGGTGTTTAATGAATGCTATGGTGGTGGTAGAGGTGATGAATGACACAATAGTTTTGAGAGTGAAGGTAGAGATGTGGGCATAGTGACAACTTCTAGTAGATAAGAGAGAAAGAAAGAATAATAAAGATTATAGTTGAAAGGTTATTTTGGGACTTCCATATTTTTCATCCATTCCATCAGTTAGTGTAGTCCGTTAAAAACTTGAAGGGGAAAATCCTTTAAACTGAAACCGTAGAGAGTTGATGGAAATATAACCCACTCTTCGAGGTGAAATTTTGTAATGCACCCAAAATTAAAATAAAAGGCTTAGTAGTGTTTTGAGTTCTCCATAATACCAGAAATATAGGAAGTGGAGAGATAGATTTACTAACTTTACAAATTTTTGTCTTGCTTAACTCTCCATAGGAAAGTTTAATAGATTGCTTCAACGAGATTGATTTGCAATTCAATGCCTACTATTGATCCCAAAAGCTACACCAATGGAATGTCTAATGACTTGGCAATCATCGTTGGGCTCCTACAAAGCATTCAAAGACTGGAGGGATTCCGGTGGTCGACCCTCTGATGATTAAGTCAGTAAGGTAAAGAGGATTAGTTTGAATTGAGCTAGGAGGAATGACTTACTTGGCTCGTAGCTAGCTCCTCTCCTTTATAGGCTAAGCTCTTCTTACCGTTGAAGCTCCTTAGCTACCTTTTGAATGGGGTGGCAAGGAAAATGGAACCTCCATCCTAGAATGTTGGAACTAGTTTGAGCTATTATTGTGGGATATGGGTGAGCAACCTGATATACAATTTGGATTTTGGAGTAGGATGCATCGCACCTGATTATTTCCCCCGACTCACATGCTTGCCTTATGGCCATCTCCATCATGTGTCTAGTTGGTCACGTGCTCGCCTTAGGGCTAATTCTATCTGCATCATTTGCCCCTAGCCCAGACCAATGAAAGGAAAACTCTATGCATTAATTACATTTTCCCATTAGATAGGAGTGGAATTGTTTACTTCGTTCACGTAACCGCCAAGGAGCCATTGTGGGCCTAGTATATATAGAGTCTTCCTTTTTCTTCTCTTGCTATCCTCGAGATTTTTTGGAATTCTGGTAGCCTATACTTCTTTGCCCTAATCCTCTTCTACTTTCCTATTATACCACAATTCTTCACTCTGTTGCGCATAGGTTGGAGCCATATATTCCAATTTCATTTTTACCACTTTTACTTTTTTAGGTGGAGGAACTCCAGCCTTGAACCTTTAGGATTTTTTGCAATTGAATTTCTTAGCACTCAACTTTCATCCATGCTAGAATTTTTCCTTTCTTTAGTTGCTAATATGCATAATCGTTATCTCCATCTGAATTTATATATCAACCACCTCATCTTCCCAGTTATGTCAATCGACTTTGATCAACCCCCCTCTAAGAGTGTTCTGGCACTCGTAGCCCAAGTTGATGCGGCAAATGAGGATTCTGATTCATTCAAGAGATTGGGTCCTCAAATCTAAGAATCAATGGGGCTAAGAATTACCACAGCTGCCTAAATGAGAACTCTCTTCAAGAGCTAAGGGCTCAATATTCGATCCCTGACTCTATGTGTTTGCGAGTCCCCTCCGCTAATGAGACTGCTCATTCTTTTTTTTCCCAATGAGGCTTGTTTCTATGAGTGTATTCTCAAAGATGAACTCTGTTTTGCCGATCCATAAGTATATTAGGGGGGCCCTTTACCTTCTAAAACTTGCTCTTGCCCAGTTGACCCCTAATAGCTGGGTTTTTTTTATTGGTATAGGAGTCATCTAAGCTAAGGCGAATGGTGCTGGCATACATCCAACCTTGGCTGAGCTCATGTAGTGTTACAAGCTCACCCCTTACTCTGGGCAAGTTTTGGGGTAGTTCCACTTCTCAAAAGAGAAGGTCCAATCCCCATTGACAGGTTACTCCTTGAATATGAAGGAGTGGAAAGACAAGTTATTCTTTGTTTTCAATCTCGGTTTGAAGTTTGGGCCCTCTGAGGCTCCTTCTAGTAGCTCCTTTTGGTTCCTCACATTTGGGGATCTCCTACCCCTCCTCTAAGTAAATGTGTTCCCTTTTAGTGATTTCCTGTATTGTCTTAAGGTTTTCACCTTTTTCCTTTTCGAAGCATAGATAAATTGAATCCCCTATCCTATAATTCGAGGACACAGATTAAAAAGGTGCTTGACTATCCCACAAAGGACCTCTCTGAGCTTGTGAGTGATTAGGCTCTTTTTGAGTGTCTACTAGGCCCTTCTCCAAATGGCCTCGTTGTTCTGCTTGTTGCAACCTCTCTTCCGAAAGGTATGAATATTTCTTTCTACAATTTTTACTAGACAAGCCCTAAATTTTATAACTCTTCATCTATGGACCTAAGTTCATTGATAAGAAGTCCCTCCAAGTAGTTTTAGCCATGAGTGCATTTGAAACCAGCGCCCCTTTCTCACGAGAAAACGAGGATCTCTTTCCCTTAAGTGAAGGGAGTGTTTACAAGCTCCAATACCTATCCAACCTCTTTTCCATCCATTGTCATCACTCTAAGGGATGCTACCCTTCAAGTTATTACTACTGGGCTAGCCAAGTCTCTTCCTCGAGTGGAAGCTCCCCTTACTCTATCAACTGAACAAGGAAAAGGTGTAGCTTTAGGAGTTTCTAAGGAGAAGTATCGCATCATACCATCTCTTTCAAAGAGCCCAACAACTGTTCCTCAGTCCATGTGGGACAATATGGAGGAGGCAATGGCTTGGCTTCACTAGTTTTTTCATGAAGATGAGGTGCAAACTACCTTTGACCTGGGGCCATCCTAGGTAACAAAAAACATGGCCCTTACAATTGAAAAGGTAGACCTTTGACTCCTCTAAGTTTGTTTGTTTCCATTTCTATTTTTAATCCCTTCTTCCTTTTCAGCTTGCCATCCTTACTAGGAGCCTCTCTTATTCTACTCTTAGCGAGAATAAGTCCCGTGAGGAGGAAATCCAATGTCTTCGCCCCAACTAGAGGCTAATGAGAAGGATCTAGGCTCTGATCGTAGGGAAGCTCTCTACTCCAGGGAGACTTCCTAGAAAGCTTCAAGTAAACTTTTTTTCATCAAGAAGGATAGAAACAAGGTCTCAAAGTACAATAGTGAACTACTAGATAAGCTGAATGGGGTTATGGTGGGGCTTTATGTGAGGAGTAGGACCTGGAGGGCGAAAAAGAGAACCTTACCCAAAAGGTCCTAAAGCTTTATACCTCTTCTAAATAGAAAGAACTTGAGCTAAAGGCTACTGGAGCATTAGCTTTATCTATGTATCAAGACTCCTTGGAGTTCAAAGAGGAGATGGGTTTGAGGACTTTAGAAGATAGGTCTAGAAGAGGTTCCCTAATTTGCACTTCTTTCAAACCTAGCGAAGATGTGGCTCTAATAGTTGTTGATGACAAGAAAGTGAGTGATGGCGAGGAGGTGAGAAGTTTGCCTCCAACAGAGGTGAGGGAGAAGCTAGCTTTGACCTGTGCCAAAGATCCTTTTGATGCTACCAAAGAAATGACTAAGGCGGTTGCTGGTTCTTCAAAAGTCAATACCACTACTCTTACTTTGCCCCTGGAGAGATTGCCTGATTTGTTTTTTTTTGGTAATCCTTCAAACATCTTAATAGAAAACTTTGTTTTGATTTTGGCCTCCTTTTTTTCTCAATGCTTTTTAGACTTGTATTTGAATGGACTAAGGGTTGACTTATGCCACATTTGAGACCTAATTTTTTTTTTTTTACTTTAGCTCTAATTTGGGCTGGATTTACCAATGGGCCTAAGTTAGTGGGGGAGACGAACTCATGTCTTCCTCATAATGTTTGAAACAACGTATTAGTGATAGTTACACTCTACCTTAACTGCCATGCCATAAAATGAATGACTAATGTTGTTTCATCTCCATGATGCTCTGAACATTAGTCACTCCGCCTCCCTTGGAACTAGTAAATCAACCCAGACTGGTTCCATGAAAAGTTCAGCATTTAAACCCATTTAAAGAAAATAAAAACACCCTCTATTTAAGCTCTTTTAGAAATTTGCATTTTCCACTACCTTCCTCAAACACACTATGTGATTTTCATCTTTCTCATGGATGCCTAGCATCAAAACAGAATCTTCAGCAAACATGCCAAACTTTTCATGGAACCAGTCTGGGTTGATTAACTAGTTCCAAGCGTCATAACGATGGTCAACCTGCTGGCCATTTGGGAACGTTATGGCTTCCCTACTAGAATTCGAGTTGGCGTCCCTAGACCCTATTCCCCCTACAATTTCGTGTCTCCTTGGGCTTGCTTCTGTGAGCATGCCTTCGAGGTTGGCCTCCGATTTCCCCTATCTCCCTTTATAAGGGTTGTTCTCCATTACTTCAACCTGCGCCTTGCCCATATCTCTATGGAGGGATGGGGTATTATTCTTGGTGTAACGATCGTTTGGCGCTTGGCCGGGCTAGGCCATTCTCCTACGGTGCCTAAGTTCATCAACCTCTTCTGCTTGGCCCTCGATTATCACAATTTCTACTAGTTCCTTCGAATAGAAGACATGCTTGAGCTCATCTCTGAACTCCTACAGCCTCCCCTTGCCAGGGAAGGGAGGTTCTTCTATGTCTCAAGATATGGCTGGGAGTTTGAAGGGGCTATAAAAGTCGATCCTCGGGCTCCCCTCTTCTGGTGCCCTTCATCTAACACAAGTAAGTTTTGTTACTGCTTTCACTATGAACTCTTGAATTTTTTTTGCCTTAAATGATTTTTAATTGTTCACGTTTGTAGTGGAGAGGTCTCCCTTGTGACCTCCTAGACGGGCCAGGATTGAGAAGCTTGCTAAAGGAAGACCTAGGCCTCTTAGGAATTTAATTAACCCTATGAGACTTGTTTTCCTTAGTCTTGGTCCCCCACTTTTTATTGGAGAAGAAATTCCTTATGATGATGAGGGACCGCAGCGGCTCGGAGGCTGATGATGGTTGAGAGTGCCACCTTGTGGACGCAAAGCTAGGAAAAGGGATCTTCTTCGTCTAGGAAGTGGCAAAAAGGGGCCAACTGAGCTTCGACCATGCTGCTTTTTGTTTTTTCTTTTTTACAAAAATTATAAATTTTATTTAGTTTGTTAATGAATGAACTCTTTTTGGCCTTCTTTGTTCTCCTCCCTGCCCCTTGACTTTTTAAAGTATGTTAATTTTATAAAAGTCACTTCTAAACTTTATTTGGACTAGTTGAGGTACTTGAAAGTCCCAACATTGATTTTGTTGAGTCAAATATACTCAATTCGAGCTAGACGAGGGGCTTGAAAGTCCCGTCTTTGCTTCTTTTGAGTCAAATAGACTCAATCTGAGCTAAGCGAGGGGCTAGAAAGTCTCATCTTTGCTTCTGTTGAGTCAAATTGACTCAATCTGAGCTAGGTGAGGGGCTTGAAAGTCTCGCCTTTGCTTCTATTGAGTCAAATAGACACAATCCAAGCTAATCGAGGAGCTTGAAAGTCCTATCTTTGCTTCTATGAAGTCAAATAAACTCAATCCAAGCTAGGCGAGAGGCTTGAAAGGCCAAATTTTATACTTGCTTATCATAGAAAAAAAGAAAAAACATTCCTCTTTTATTGAAAATGAGATAAAATTTCTTTATTCTGAAGCAATTACATGGGAGTGAAGATTCCTGTAACTTATTGGTAGAATCTTTTTAGGTGTTCAGCATTCCAAAGATGTGACAATTTTGTTCCTTATAGAGTTTCAGTATGATAAGTCACATGTCTTACTATCTTTATGACTTGATAGGGTCCTTCCCAAGTTGCCCCCAACTTCTCTTCTCTTGGATTCTTGGTGGCTTGGGTAACTTTTCTGAGTACCAAGTCATTGAGCATGAACTGCGTGAGTCTTACTCGAGTATTGTAGTATTTGGAGACCTAACTTTGATATGCTACCATCTTTATCAAGAATTCTTCTGTCTTTTCCTCAAGCCAATCGAGGTTATTTGGGAGTAGCCAATCATTCATGCTAAGATCTAACTCCTAGGTATAATGGGTTGCCATCCCAATTTTTGCCGAGATAACCGCTTCCATTCCAAAGACTAAGTAGAAATGTGTCTCCCTTATTGGCACCTTTACTGTGGTCCTATATGTCTACAGGATAATCGGGAGCTGCTCTACCCAAAGGCCTTTTGATTGTTCTAATCTAGTCTTAATAGTTCATAGTAAAGTTCAGTTAGTTACCTCTACTTGCCTATTTGCCTACGGATGACTAGGGGAAGGGTAGTGATTTTGAGTCCCAAGTTTAGAGCAAAACTCTCTAAATTTGTCATATCAAATTGTTTCCTGTTGTCGCTTATTATGACACCTGGTATACTGAATCTACAAATAATTGACTTCTAGACAAAGTTCTGGATCTTTTGCTCCATTATTGCTGTCACTGGCTTTGCTTCAACCCACTTGGTGAAGTAGTCTATTGCAGCAACTGCGAACTTGTGTTTGACCTTTCCCCATTGGGAGTGGTCTCACAATATTAATTCCCCATTGAGCGAACGGTCATGAGCCTATGATTGGGGTGAGTTTCTCTGCTGGGAGTATTTATTTTTTGGCAAACTTCTAACATTTCTCAGACCTTCGCATAAAGCCCAAAGCGTCATTCTTCTTGGTGGACAAACGTAGCCTTGTCTAATGATCTTTTGGGCCAAGGAGTGACCTCCTGAGTGGTTCCCACATATTTCCTCATGAACGTTTTCCAGAACATAAGAATATTCTCCTAGAATTAAACACCTCAAATATGGAAGTGAGTAACCTCTATTATAGAGCACCTGGTTTAGGATCATGTCTCTTGAGGCTCTTCTCCTCAGCTTCTAACCTTCCTAGGTCTACTAAAGTAGTACTCCGTGATGTAGATACGCTATTATTTCATTCATCCAGCTCGGCTCTTGCTGAATGGAGTTGGCACTAACACTGCAAGTACTTGGCTCTAGCAAAAACTCTACTGATATGGTTCTGGTTAGACTATCAGAGAGTGTGGAGTCTAGTCGAGCTAGTGAATCTACGTGTGAGTTTGGTGACTATGGGACTTGGGTAATTTTGAAGTGCTCAAAGCATGTGATCTTTTTCATTGTAATTTTCAAGTAGGAACTCATTCGTGGATCTCTAGCTTCATAGTTACTTTGAAGTTGTCTTACCACAAGTTGTGAGTCATTCTACACCTTCAAGCTCTTCACCCCTAGTGCTTTACCCAACTAGAGTCCTATGATGAGAGCCTCATATTCCGCCTCGTTATTTGAGGCCTTTAATCCAAAGCATAAAGCATACTCAATCTTCTCCTCAGTTGGTGAGATGAGAATCAATCCAGCTCCGCCGCCATGCCCCTATCTGAATGTCAACGTCATCGACCTTCGGTGCTTCAAGGGCAAACTCTACTAGGAGGTTAGCAATTAGTTGTCCTTTTAAAGTTGTTCGTGGGACATACTGGATATCAAACTTTCTGAGCTCAATGGACCATTTTTCTAATCATCCAGACATCTCTGGTTTCTAAAGAACTTGATGTAAGGAGATGTCAGTAAGTTGTATAATAGGATGATCTTGGAAATAAGATCTCAGCTTTCTAGATGCAGTTACCAGTGCGAAGGCTACCTTCTCCATCACCGGGTACCTTACTTCTACTCCTCTTAGCATTCGACTTACGTAGTAGACAGGATGTTGAGTCTTCTTATGTTGGCTTACTAGAACCACACTTGTTGTTTCTCGAGTCATTGCAAGGTACAAGTACAGGGATTCTCCTTCCATTGGCCTTACCAGAATTAGTGGCTTGTTGATGTACTCCTTGAGTGCTCAAAAGGCATCTTTACCCTCCAAATTTCGTCGAAGGCCTTCCTGAGTTCCTTAAAGAAAGGAAGGCACTTGTCACTTGCTTTGGAGATAAATTTGTTCAAGGCTGCTACTCTTTTTGTTAGCACCTAAACCTCTTTAATGTTTCATGGAGACCTCATATTTAGGAGTGCCTTAATTATTTTTGGATTGGCCTCTATCCTCCTTTGGGTCACCATGAACCCCAAGAATTTTCATGAGGACACACCAAAGGCACACTTAGCTGGATTCAGCTTCATATTGTACCTCTTGAGGGTGTCAAAGTTCTTCTTCAAGTGTTCTATGGATTGGAACCTTTTGACGAGCAAATCGTCAAAATACATATCCATTGAGTGGCCAATGAGATTCCTGAACATGTGGTTCACCAATCTCTGGTAGGTGGCCCACAATATTCTTTAGATCAAATGGCATGACCTTTAAACATTAGGTCACTTCTTCTATAATAAAAGAGGTTTTCTCCTGATCTGGTTTATATATCATGATTTGGTTGTATCTTGAGAATGCATCCATAAAGGAGAGAAAATTGTACCCTGCGGTGGCATCAACCAAAATGTTGATTCTTGGAGTGGGTCCTTTGGACACACCTTGTTTAGTTCGGTAAAATCTACACAAAGTCACCACTTCTCATTTATCTTTTTTACTAGTACCATATTGGCTAACCATAGTGGGTACTGTACTTCTTTGATGGACTTGGCATCCAGGAGCTTGGCAACTTCTTCCTTTATCACATAATTTTGCTTTGGAACGAAGTTCCATCTTTTTTGTCGGATTGGTTTGAAGCTTGGACTGACATTCAACTTGTGTACAATTATAGGGGGATCAATCTCGCTCATATCATATTGTCTCCAAGTAAAGACATCCTTGTTGGAGTTAAGGAACTATATCAATGAAGTCCTCAAGCTCTCTTCGAGCATCCTCCTAATGAAAGTGACTTGTTTGGGAGAGTCTCCAATTTGGATGGGTTCTAGGTTTTCTACTGGCAACAGGCATTCTGCCTCTTCTCCTTGATCTAGAGAATCGACCTAAAAAGTTTCTTGCTACTGCCTTCCCATCATAGAGGATACATAGCATTCGTGGGTTGCAACTTGATCTCCACGCACTTCCCCAACTCCTTCCTTGGTTAGGACCCTCATGAGGAGGCGATACGTTGATGACACCGCCCTCATGGAATTGAGGCTTGGTCTGCCCAAGATGACATTGTATGTTGACGGATAGTCTAAGACCAAGAAATTTGTCATTATAATGGTCTTTCATGGTACCAGCCCGGCTATAACTAGTATAACGATGGCTCCTATGGGGTGAGCTTTTTCCCTTGAGATTACAATAAGTGGAGTGGTTACCGAAGTTAGCCTTTCTCTGCTAATATTTAGCTTGTCAAAGGTTGGGACAAATATGATGTATGTCGAGCTTCCACTGTTTATCAAAACTCCCTTCACAAAATAATTTGTAATTGTTAAGGTGACCACCAATGGATCATCATAGTGGTGCTGAACATTGCCTAAACACTTCTCTGAGATGGTAATTGGGAGATCCACTTGAGGCCTTCTCCCTGGGTTTACCAAGCTCACTTCTAGCTCGAATTTTATTCTCCAAACATGGGCTTTCCTGGTAGAGCTACATTCTCCACCCCTTACAACACCTCCAGAGATCACTATAACTTTCCCAATTGGTTGTTGATGTTCGACCTCTGTTCCTCTCTTGTCGCCAACATTCTATATAACTTTCTAGGTGGCTTTTTTGGATTAGATCTTCTATTTTTTCCTTTAGGACTTGGAAATCTTTTGTATTATGGTTGTAGTCTCTATGGAAACGACAGTATTTGTCCCCAGACCTCCTATTGGGATGAGGCTTCATCTTCTTAGGCAATTTGAAGATCCTATCATCCTGAATCTGGAAAAGGATCTACTCCATGGAAGTGTTCAATGGAGTATATTTTTAAGCTGGGTCAATGGGGTGTGAGGTCTTAAACGATCCCTTGACTAAACACCTCAGAACAATTCTTCTTTGTGCTTCTCCCCTTTTCTTTCTTGTTTGGTGGATCTCGCATCCTCCTGGCCTCTCGTCGATCTTACCTTCTGTCCTCCTAGTTTCTGCAAACTAGGAATATATCTTCAGTGTTCATGTAGCTCTTGGCAAAGCTCAACCATAGATGAATGTGGTTCTTTGGAGAGGGCAAAGGGAAACTGAGTGGACTATAACCCGCCCATGAAGGCAGTCAAAGTTAATTTATCATCGACATTGTCAATTGCAAGGATTCCATAGTAAAGCGATTAACATACTCTTGTAGTGTTTCTCTCCTGGCTTGCTTGACATTGAGGAGATAGGTTGGGGGTCGCTGATGAGGTCAACCCCTGATAAAATGTGAGATAAAAAAAAGTATTTAGTTCTCCAAATGTGCTAATACAGTTCGACGTTAGCTTGTTGAACCAATGCCTCACTGATCCAGAAAAAATGTCAAAAAATAGTACGTCATTTATTCTTTTCAAGTCTATGATTATTACTTCAACAAAATTCCAAAAAGTTCTATGGGTAGGCAATAATTTGTGCATAAATTCATTAGTAAACAATACCGAGGGCAAATAATAGCTAGTGAAACATATTTCTATATCGTAGTATAGTTTTAAACTAAGAAGTGTCATTGCTGAATACTATATTTAGCTTCTTCAAAAATCGAAGTATTAATTGTGAAGTTATATTGGAGACCTTAGCAGCAAAAAAAGGGTAGAACTGAAAGTACTTAGGATGCAATTATAGTGACATCCGAATATCTGAAGAATGATGACTGAGAGCTCATTTTATTTTGGCATAGAAGAGTTGAAAAACTTCTGATAGATAAGAGACGGAGGAGAGAACATGATTCTTACGAACCATCTATTGCTAATCTTGCTTTTGTTGAGTGCGATAGTTGGTAATTTACGTGTTCTTGTTGTAGATTGATGTTTATGCAAATGACTTTTTATTCTTGTTGTCATTTTATTTGTAAGGCTTCTGTCTCTAAGTTATTTCATCAAACATTTATTTCATTAATTGTAGGATATCCAGGTAACAACAACATCAATCTACTTTGTCTTTACTACTAATCTCACATAAAGCAACAACAATTCCTAAGAGTAGATTATATGTAATTCTTTATTCACGACAAAGTTTGTAGTAAACCCCCCCTCCCCCCCAAAAAAAAAAACACACAAACACACTCTTAGCATATAACTATTTGATTTTGACTCCTAAGTCTCTTTTAGCAAAAAAAATGTTCAGTCTTTAAAATAGTTGAAATATTTCTTCAGAGCATATATGTACTTACAAGCAAGGGAATATAGCCTTCTGCAAGAAGGTGAGGAGTGACATGCCAAGCGAGGAAATTGAAAACAATGGTAG
>CAUOFW020001680.1:399997-424924 GCA_963454935.2 Ilex paraguariensis | reverse complement strand
GGTAAAAATAAATTATGAATGATTTAATCAAATAAATAAAGGAAAGAAAAATTATTATTTAATATAGTGATATCAATTTTTTAGGACTCGAATTTTTTGTTTTATCGTACCTTCAGGCACGGGTTATGACTAGTATATATATATATATATATATATATATATATATATATATAATAAAGTATAACGATTTTGAATTCAAAAAAAAAAAGTGGTTCAGATCATTTCGAGATCAAAAAAAGCATCATCCAAAGGCCGAAGATATTTTAAACTGTCTCAAACTATTGATGTATCAGATCGTTTCGATCTGACATACCATATTAATTCTTGAAATTTTTTGCCACTCAAAACTTTTAGTTTCCAAAACTAACATCTCTAAATTAATTTCCCAATCCAATCAAATCCCGCAATTAAGTTATCTCTCATTCCTCAAATCTGTCTCTCTCTCCCTAAAATACAGATTACAACTCTTATCATTATTTTCCTGATTTTATTTCCTATGTTAAGGGATCATTTTCTATACTAAGACATTGATTGTCTCTCACACTCTTATCTTTCATGATTCTCTTTCCAAACTGAGACACATGTCGCCCCAAAATTCTATCCTAATGCAGTTGCTCTTCATCTTTACTGTTCATATCACATACACATCTTTAATGTACATATATATAGTACAAAGATAGAAGACATATTATATCTACATGTAATATCTAGGGAAAGTTTCATCTAAACACCATGTAGTTGAGTCTAAATTCAATGACAACTCCTGTAACAATAACTTTTGTCTCTATTAATAGATAAAATAATGATTTAACTAAATATTTTATAAAAATACTAAAATTACCCTTTATTATGTGAATAGACTAAAATGTCGTTAATTCTTTCTCCATTATATATGCGCTAGTTAGCCAACAAATGTTATTTCAATAATTATATTATTCCAATAAATTTTTTATTTTAAAACGTTGTATTATAACTTTGTTATAATATTAGTCATCATATTATAACTCATTTGGTTACATAATCAAGTTTTTATAATTTTTATATTTTTTAATCATAATAATTTTTATAGTTAAAAATAATTTTTTTATAATAAAAATTACAATCGATAAAGTCAATGTCAAAATCTCATCCATTTCTATTTCCATTGCTATCATATATCCGCTACAACGTCGCCCGACCGCTCCTCACACATCATACTTCATATATAAAATTTAATATTAATTGAATAAATTTGATCTTAATTTTGATAAATTTAAATATTAATTTGATTGAATTTAATGTTAATTGAATAAATTTGAATATTTTCTTAATAAAATTAAATGTTCATTTGGTGTTAAATTAAAGAAATGACATTAATTTGATAAAGTTAAATTTTAAATTAATGAAATTTAATATTTTATTTAATAAATTAAATAGTTTAATTTAATAAAATTGAATGTCAATTTGATGTTGATTTGATAAAAATAAATAATAACTTAATATTAAATTAAAGAAATAATATTAATTTGATGAAATGAAATATTAAATTAATATAACTAAATGCTAATTTGATAAAATTAAATATCAATTTTGTGTTGATTTGATGAGATGAAATGTTAACTTAGTTTAAATTAAATAAAAAAATNACAGATTACAACTCTTATCATTATTTTCCTGATTTTATTTCCTATGTTAAGGGATCATTTTCTATACTAAGACATTGATTGTCTCTCACACTCTTATCTTTCATGATTCTCTTTCCAAACTGAGACACATGTCGCCCCAAAATTCTATCCTAATGCAGTTGCTCTTCATCTTTACTGTTCATATCACATACACATCTTTAATGTACATATATATAGTACAAAGATAGAAGACATATTATATCTACATGTAATATCTAGGGAAAGTTTCATCTAAACACCATGTAGTTGAGTCTAAATTCAATGACAACTCCTGTAACAATAACTTTTGTCTCTATTAATAGATAAAATAATGATTTAACTAAATATTTTATAAAAATACTAAAATTACCCTTTATTATGTGAATAGACTAAAATGTCGTTAATTCTTTCTCCATTATATATGCGCTAGTTAGCCAACAAATGTTATTTCAATAATTATATTATTCCAATAAATTTTTTATTTTAAAACGTTGTATTATAACTTTGTTATAATATTAGTCATCATATTATAACTCATTTGGTTACATAATCAAGTTTTTATAATTTTTATATTTTTTAATCATAATAATTTTTATAGTTAAAAATAATTTTTTTATAATAAAAATTACAATCGATAAAGTCAATGTCAAAATCTCATCCATTTCTATTTCCATTGCTATCATATATCCGCTACAACGTCGCCCGACCGCTCCTCACACATCATACTTCATATATAAAATTTAATATTAATTGAATAAATTTGATCTTAATTTTGATAAATTTAAATATTAATTTGATTGAATTTAATGTTAATTGAATAAATTTGAATATTTTCTTAATAAAATTAAATGTTCATTTGGTGTTAAATTAAAGAAATGACATTAATTTGATAAAGTTAAATTTTAAATTAATGAAATTTAATATTTTATTTAATAAATTAAATAGTTTAATTTAATAAAATTGAATGTCAATTTGATGTTGATTTGATAAAAATAAATAATAACTTAATATTAAATTAAAGAAATAATATTAATTTGATGAAATGAAATATTAAATTAATATAACTAAATGCTAATTTGATAAAATTAAATATCAATTTTGTGTTGATTTGATGAGATGAAATGTTAACTTAGTTTAAATTAAATAAAAAAATTTAATTTGATAAAATTGAATATTAAATTGATTAAAATAAAGGCTAATATAATATAACTGAAAATGAGTGCATTGAAATTTCAGAATCAAGAGAGGGTGTTGTTAAATCTAGGTCTATTTATAAGAGGAATGAATAAAATTTACTCTATAAAATACTGAGGGATATTTCTATAAATCAATCATTGTCATTAACGGTGTAACCTAACAATCACTAACAGGGAGTGACAGTGAAATTTCAAAATCAGAAGGAGGTGTCATTAAATTTAAACTTAACTAAAGGAGGTTTGGATGAAATTTTCCCTTATATCTATACAAAAATCTATATAATAAAACACATAGGAAGTTGAATTTTATCCCCTATACATTTTTTTTCCTCCAAAACCATCATATAACTCATTTCTATCACATATTCAATTATTTAATATTTGATTAATTTATAATATAACATAATTTTTATTTCAGATATTATTCATACACGATAGTATAGATCTGTTAAAAAAATTTATCGAATTACATATTTTGAGAAAATTTTATAAATATCTTTTATAAAATAATGGGTAAAAATAAATTATGAATGATTTAATCAAATAAATAAAGGAAAGAAAAATTATTATTTAATATAGTGATATCAATTTTTTAGGACTCGAATTTTTTGTTTTATCGTACCTTCAGGCACGGGTTATGACTAGTATATATATATATATATATATATATATATATATATATATAATAAAGTATAACGATTTTGAATTCAAAAAAAAAAAGTGGTTCAGATCATTTCGAGATCAAAAAAAGCATCATCCAAAGGCCGAAGATATTTTAAACTGTCTCAAACTATTGATGTATCAGATCGTTTCGATCTGACATACCATATTAATTCTTGAAATTTTTTGCCACTCAAAACTTTTAGTTTCCAAAACTAACATCTCTAAATTAATTTCCCAATCCAATCAAATCCCGCAATTAAGTTATCTCTCATTCCTCAAATCTGTCTCTCTCTCCCTAAAATACAGATTACAACTCTTATCATTATTTTCCTGATTTTATTTCCTATGTTAAGGGATCATTTTCTATACTAAGACATTGATTGTCTCTCACACTCTTATCTTTCATGATTCTCTTTCCAAACTGAGACACATGTCGCCCCAAAATTCTATCCTAATGCAGTTGCTCTTCATCTTTACTGTTCATATCACATACACATCTTTAATGTACATATATATAGTACAAAGATAGAAGACATATTATATCTACATGTAATATCTAGGGAAAGTTTCATCTAAACACCATGTAGTTGAGTCTAAATTCAATGACAACTCCTGTAACAATAACTTTTGTCTCTATTAATAGATAAAATAATGATTTAACTAAATATTTTATAAAAATACTAAAATTACCCTTTATTATGTGAATAGACTAAAATGTCGTTAATTCTTTCTCCATTATATATGCGCTAGTTAGCCAACAAATGTTATTTCAATAATTATATTATTCCAATAAATTTTTTATTTTAAAACGTTGTATTATAACTTTGTTATAATATTAGTCATCATATTATAACTCATTTGGTTACATAATCAAGTTTTTATAATTTTTATATTTTTTAATCATAATAATTTTTATAGTTAAAAATAATTTTTTTATAATAAAAATTACAATCGATAAAGTCAATGTCAAAATCTCATCCATTTCTATTTCCATTGCTATCATATATCCGCTACAACGTCGCCCGACCGCTCCTCACACATCATACTTCATATATAAAATTTAATATTAATTGAATAAATTTGATCTTAATTTTGATAAATTTAAATATTAATTTGATTGAATTTAATGTTAATTGAATAAATTTGAATATTTTCTTAATAAAATTAAATGTTCATTTGGTGTTAAATTAAAGAAATGACATTAATTTGATAAAGTTAAATTTTAAATTAATGAAATTTAATATTTTATTTAATAAATTAAATAGTTTAATTTAATAAAATTGAATGTCAATTTGATGTTGATTTGATAAAAATAAATAATAACTTAATATTAAATTAAAGAAATAATATTAATTTGATGAAATGAAATATTAAATTAATATAACTAAATGCTAATTTGATAAAATTAAATATCAATTTTGTGTTGATTTGATGAGATGAAATGTTAACTTAGTTTAAATTAAATAAAAAAATTTAATTTGATAAAATTGAATATTAAATTGATTAAAATAAAGGCTAATATAATATAACTGAAAATGAGTGCATTGAAATTTCAGAATCAAGAGAGGGTGTTGTTAAATCTAGGTCTATTTATAAGAGGAATGAATAAAATTTACTCTATAAAATACTGAGGGATATTTCTATAAATCAATCATTGTCATTAACGGTGTAACCTAACAATCACTAACAGGGAGTGACAGTGAAATTTCAAAATCAGAAGGAGGTGTCATTAAATTTAAACTTAACTAAAGGAGGTTTGGATGAAATTTTCCCTTATATCTATACAAAAATCTATATAATAAAACACATAGGAAGTTGAATTTTATCCCCTATACATTTTTTTTCCTCCAAAACCATCATATAACTCATTTCTATCACATATTCAATTATTTAATATTTGATTAATTTATAATATAACATAATTTTTATTTCAGATATTATTCATACACGATAGTATAGATCTGTTAAAAAAATTTATCGAATTACATATTTTGAGAAAATTTTATAAATATCTTTTATAAAATAATGGGTAAAAATAAATTATGAATGATTTAATCAAATAAATAAAGGAAAGAAAAATTATTATTTAATATAGTGATATCAATTTTTTAGGACTCGAATTTTTTGTTTTATCGTACCTTCAGGCACGGGTTATGACTAGTATATATATATATATATAATCTATGCATGCAAAACCAATAAAAAGAGACTAATTATAATCTTTTACAGAAAAATGACTAATTACAACTATTTGTAATTGATCTGGACAAATTTTCATATATTAAAAGCATTACATGATAATTTCATTTTCAACTTTAATAAAAAATATGTTTCTCTATATATGCATTCAAGTTCTCAATCATTCATCGATCACTTATTTAGTTATGTAGTTCAATTTTCACAGTCTTCAGCGCTAAAAAATAATTTTTCTATAATAGAAAACACAATATTATTATCAAAGGCATAAGTAATATATTTTTATTGGTCTAAACTATTTTTTTGAGCAAGATCACTAATTTTAAGGTGTTTGAAAAGTCAATGCTAGAGCCCCAATGCAAAATCCCAGTGCATATTGCAATTTTACTTCTCTAGAATTAAACAAGAAATTGGTAGTCTTGATACAATTAAGAACTCTAAACTTACGAATTTAGGTCCTTTTTGTAAAAATCAAACTACGTGTACAATTTGAAGTTGTGTCCCCAATTATTTATATGCACATAGAATAATTTTCGTGATTTATTTTACAATAATCATTTTTTTTGTTTAATAACAAAAAGACTCTATAATTATTTTTAAATATTACTCAATAATTCATTCCAAAATATCCAGAACTTATTCTGGATGTGGCTGTCACTCAAATATTAGCCTAAATTAGAGTAAAACTTTGAGTTTAAAGTTGAAGATGGCATTACCTTGCCTACACTGGGCCGTTGAAGCCCATAAAATTAATTGGATCGGCCCCTGTGGTCATTAGTGCCCGAGTATTCGAGACTGCTCGTTTTGACTACTGACCCAAATTAGAGGCTCATGATTCTTACCGATAGTACTGGGCATCAACCTTTGTAACTTCAAAAATACCCAACAACTCATCCCATCCCAACATAGCATTCGATGAGGCTCACCAATCTCTGAAACACCACACTCAAATTTTCTTTCAATTCCACAAGCAAATCGAAGATGTCGTTGGTTCGACGCTTTTTGGATGGCCGACGAAGCGAAATTGAAGAACTTCTTCGCATTCCCTTCTTCTTTTCTTGAATCTGCAGGAGAGGGGTCTCCGTTTGTTATTGCTCGAGTGGACCAGAAGGAGACTCCGGAAGCTCACGTGTTCAAGGATGACGTTCCCGGGATCAAGAAAGAAGAAATGAATGTCGAAATCGGAGGAGATACATAGGGTTCTACGGATTAGCGGAGAGAGAAGCAGAGAAAGTGTAGTAGCGGATAGTTCAGGAGGAGTTTTAGGCTGCCGGAGAATGCCAGGGTAGATCAGGTCAAGGCATCCATGGAGGGCGAAAACGTCACAATTACTGTTCCCAATGAAGAAATGAAGCACTCTGATTTCTAGTCCATTGAGATTTCTGGTAAGAAATTTTATGGATATGTTTTAAAACGTATTTATTATGTGATTCTTTGGATAATTCCATATAATGTAATGTGTTTGATGTAATGACAAATGATTTTGTTTCTTCCAATTTTGATTTCTTTTTTCTGTGCAAGAAAGTAAAGAATTTTCAATCAAGTTGGATTATATCATGGATTAGCCCTAAGCCCATTCTTATTCGCCATAGTTGTGGATGAACTCACTAGGTACATTCAAAATGATGTCCCACGGGGTATGCTGGAGATATTGTCTTAGTAGATGAAACTCAAAAGGGATTAACAATAAACTAAATATTTGGATCTATAACCTCGAGTCAAAAGGGTTTAAAATTAATAGGATTAAGGCTGAATACATGGAATGTAATTTTAGTAAAAGAAGAAGTAGACATAGTGAAAAAGTTAAGACTGAAAATCAAGAAATACCAACGAGGAAATAATTTAAATATCTATGATCGATTATTAAAAATGATGGAGAGATTGGAGACGATGTAACTCATAGAATCAACGCTGGTTGACTTAAGTGGAAGAAAACCTTTGGTATATTATGTGATAGAAGAATATTAATAAAATTGAAAGATAAGTTTTACCAAACGACTATAATGACAACAATATTGTATGAGACGAAATGTTGAGCAATTAGAAAATAACATAGTGACAAAATGAGTGCAATAGAAATGAGAATGTTAAAGTGGATATGTGAAAAAACTAGATATGAAATGACTGTATTAGAGAAATAGTAGAAGTAGCTCCAATTGAAGATAAGTTAAGCGAGAATAAATTAAGATGGTTTGGTCATGTTTAACGGAAGCCGATAGAGGCATCGGTTAGAAAAAGTGATATAATTTCTTTTAATGATATTAGGAGTAGGGATAGACCTAAATTAACATTGAACGAAATAATAAAAAAATATATAAAAATACTTAAACTTAAATGAACGTATAGCGCATAACCGAAATGAATGACGAAGACAGACTCTTATAGCCAATCCCAAATACTTATGACGTAATGCTTGATTTGGTTTTGTTTTGGTTGGACTTTCAAGATTTCCCTACACTGATGCTACAAAATTTTAGGTGAGGTGAGAACAACAGAGCCGTTTTATTTGGACAATGTACTTTTTTGAAAATGAATTCATCTCTTTCTGATCTAAAATCTGAATTTTGCCACAAGGCATTTGCCTATTGTTCAACCACATTATGAATTGCATTCTCATCCATACCTCCATGAAATCAAGCATTGGCATAGGTCTGAAAAATATCTAAAAATATCAAATTTAGATATTTTGCACCTGTAGAAGTAAGGAACCAGGGCATATATATTTGGAATAGATTATATTGGGATGGTAATATGTCATAAAACAGGGAGTTCTAAGGTTTAGAAGAAATTTAAATGGAAGTTACTACTGAAAATCACTCATGTTGAACGAGTTCCTACAAGTCTTCTAGATATTCTTGGAGTTCTAATTATTTGCAAAGTAATATCTACATGGGCTTTTAAGTACTCTTCAACAAAGTATCAGAAGTTATTACAAACAAATGGTACGTGGTAGTACCTAGCATGCTTTGCTGCGGGAATTTGAAACAGGGTATTCTTGCTTAATAATGGTATAAGACGTAAAGAGCGTCTAAACACATAAAGCACATAAAATAGTCGTTATAAGATTATTTGATGCTCTTGCTTCAACTCTCAAGCGACGTGGCCATGTCTTTTTGGCAGTCAGGATGACTGTGACAAGATGAACTCTTCTAAGTCATTCAAGGTATTGTATGACGAACCACCTTTTTGCACACAACTTTTGATTTGTTGGCCCATATCAATTGCTCTTTGCCTCATTTCTTCACCTTCTTTCTCCACCATAAGTCTCCTTATAGCTCTCTCAATTCCTCCGCTGTCCATTACATCCTCTATTTCAAGGCCAACCCTCCAGATATGAGTGAGGTACCTAGCATTCACCTTTTGGTCTGCAAAAGATGGCCTGCATATCATTGGAACCCCTTCACATATACTTTCTAAGGTAGAATTCCACCCGCAGTGGCTCCAAAACCCTCCCACTGCATCATGCGCGAGCACCTCCTTCTGAGGTGCCCATGTTACTATTTGACCTCTTTTTCCGACTATTTCTTTGAAACCTTTGGGGAAGAGCTCAACCCATTGATCTGAGCCCTTAACCAAGCCTGGCCGCACAACCCACAAGAAGGGCTGGTCACTGTTTGCCAGTCCCCAAGCTGTCTCAACTAGTTCTTTGTAATCCATGATTGCTAAGCTGCCCATGCTCACATATATGACTGAGTTAAGAACTTGCTTGTCAAGCCATGCAAGGCAATTGGTGTCCTCCTTTAGTAAGCTAGTGGTTGAAGCTGGAGTTATTTTGTGTAGAGGGCCTATTGAGAAGATTGGAATTTGGTATTGTTGTTGGAGCTGTGAAAGTACTGAATGCTCAAGGAATTCGATGGTGTTCCAGACAACGGCTGCAGAAGATCTTATATTGCATAAATCTGCAGTGAACTGCATCACAACTTCTGAGGATGCATCAAGGGGCAGATCCTTGAACCTGAGGGGATGAAGCTCGGGCACTAGCTCATTCGACAAAGACTCTGTAATCACATCTTCAATAATTTTAACTGTGATTGTGTATGGGAAAATAGAGAGAAGAAAATTTCTGCAACAAAGAATGCACACTTCCTTCCTCGGGAAAAGTGTTACTAAGCAGCATTACTGCTAACTAGTTCAATCTCATGTCCATTCATGTAAATGCACTTGTAGATCATAAAGATAGGGTGAGTAAGTATTATTAAACATTAAAACAATATTTAGTTACACTTTCTTCAAACCTAATGACTTTAGCTTCTTATGGGTGATATGGGGTTTCATATAAAGACGAAAACATGCATGTGCTATCAACAATCAGAATATACATGACAGTTATAATAAGATACAATGGACAGGGACTTAGGCGGGCAAAGGTCTAGTGGTCTAATCAAATGATATATGACCTAAATGTACCTACATTGGACCACCAGTTACCTCAAGTTTTGCAGTTAGAAAGTTCAACGACCTGAGGTCAGATTGGATTTAGGTATGATTAGCATATTAGTCTTTCCAAGTTCAGAAAGTGAAAATATAAAATAAAAAAGTTATTATTGTTTTAAGTTCTGTCTAAATACCAAAAGCACAGAAGTAAAGAGAGACATTTTATTGACTATCAGATTATTGTCTTCCTTAAATATCAATGAGAGCGCTTGTTAGTTTTGTCCGTAGAGCTTGATTGTCAATTCAATGCCTAAACTACTATGTTCTTAATAAACTCATCCAAGGTTAGAATCGGAATACTATCCTGGCCCAGCAGTCATTTTTACCGTTTAGTAGATCAAATATGGTAAAAACGACTTTTTTTAATCAAGAGTAAGATTATTTGTTCAAGAAACTATCTAGTTCTATGGATAGTCAGTTATTTGTGTACCATGTTGCGATCAAACAATGTTTAGAGTAGATAATGGCTCCTGGAGCCACACTACATTGTCATACAGTGTATATAAGAAATACCACTTGCCAGATAATGCGATTAGCTTATTCAATAATCAAAACTATCAATGAGGTTATGTCGGAAGGGAAAAGGCAGAAATAGAAGTTCTTGATATGAAATTAGCTTATTTTGTGTTAGCATAAAAGAACAGAATCAATAGCAGCACAAGCACTTATGATGTATGAGAGATCGATATAACAATTTGGAATGAAATAGCTTGATTCTTAGGAACTGTATATTGCTAATCTGGTCTTTCTTGAATGACATTGTGACTAATTAGGTGTTCCTAATCCAGTAATCCTGGTATAGATTAATTTTTGGTGATTCATTGTATTTGTGAAGCTTGCTCTAATTCATTTTATCCATGCAATTAAAACTGTTCATGATTTAGCTTAGTTTTTGGACTTATAATTTACATTTCTAGTTTNTTTAATTCTTAACCAAGCCTTGCAATTGACTATGCATGTCAAAGACTCAATCAATCAAGTGTGACAAGTATGCTTTTATTTGTATATTTTTTAATTTATGTTTTTTTTTTTAAAATTATTTTTTATTTACTTTTTTTATTTTATTTTTCAGTTACGTTTTTTTTAATTTTATTTTTTAATCATATAAATGCTTTCAAAGATGTCTTTAAGGATTGTTTAGTTCTTCTTCTCTGATTGTCAAGAGATTCTTAATTTGTTTTTCTTTTTTTATCTTTACCATCACAGTTTTTCATTACTTATTTTTAGTTATTTTNTTTTTTTTTTTTTTGATGTGGGAGATCTCTACATTTTGTTTCAAGTCATTTAAATTGTCACATGTCTAGCACATGACTATTTAAATGAGGTGAAAGTTAGATTATATAAAGATGGAGACACCTAAGCTTTTGAGGAAGGGGATCCTGTTGAGTTCTTAACTTCAGAATCGGAATCTTTTTTTTTGTCTAAAAAACACAACGGGTTTCTTTGTCTGCTGTTTCAAAAAATTTCATTTTTTTTTCTAGTGATGTTTTTGAAAAATTAACTTCATTGATCGATTCAGAACATCTGGTCCTCGATAGTATATATCGATACTTTCAAAATTAGAAGAAAGAAGAAATCACTCAATTTCGTCGATGACAAAATATATATTTCTGTGGATTAGATATTATGCAAATCTTTTGAAATCTAGGGTTCCCTCTCTTATAAATAGCCTAACTCCCCGAAGGGTTCAGATTTTTGGGAAAGCGTTTGACATTGGCTGCTGCCAGGTTTTCTTCTCTCTCCCCTTCTCTTTCTTGAGTCTTATCTTCTCTTTCTCTCCTCCTCCTCCTCCTCCTCCTCTTCCTTTCTCTTCTTTTCTATACAATTTATCTTCTTTAACTACTACATTCTCTTCAAAAGCTTATTTAGCTGGTGGTTCAAATTTCTCTGCATAGCTGGTTGTAGATTTCTCGGTTTTAACAGCTCCTATGGCTTTCCAGGTAAGATGTCTTCCTTATTTCCTCGCTTCTTCTTGCTGGCCTTTGTTTCCAAAGCCTATCCCTTCCATTTACCAGCAGCACCTGCTGTTCTAGGTGGCTGGAAATTTGCATAAACCTTCAGAAATTTCATTCCTTAACTAGAGCTGAATTAAAAGACCTCAGAACCTTTAGCCATCCCTTATTGCTTATTGTAGTCTATGGGCCATTTTGAGACATTATTGCTTCACCATAAACTTGGTTTAGTTTCATGATGGTTACATTTGCAGCTTTTTTCACATTTACTTACTGTGTTTGTGTGTGTTACTGCTTGTTGTTTGGTAGCCATTTTAATTCCATAAGTTCTCCTACATCCATTCTAAAACTAGGGCTAAATTTGTTCATCAGAAGTTAAGTTCATTTGTAAGATATTCAGGCAGCAAAATTGTCAAACTTCTCTGTCTTCGCTGCATCTCAGATAAAGGAACTAACAATTCCTGTCGCTCTGAGTATATAGTCTTATGATGTTTTATTCACGAGCAAGTTTAAAGTATTTTCCCCTCGATTTTCTGAGCATCGAATAATTTATCAATAAAATTTAGGTAAAATAGGATTCTTTGTTATGGGATTTTAACTCCTAGTGGTTCTCTCTCTGCATAAATCTCTCTTCTATGTATAATTTTTGAGATGTTTCTTCAGGAAAGTACCAAGAGATATACCTTGCAAGGGAATGTAACCTTCTGCTTGAAGCCGAGGATTGGCATGCCAAGCTAGTATATTGGAAGCACAGGTAGTGCATAAGACAATACTTGGAAGCTTCAGATGGTTAGCCACTGCATCTGTGAAGTACATGATTGTATCATAGATGATGCAGCAGACTTGATCTTGTGGCTCCGGTTTTTCCATCATTTGAACCAAGTATCTCTGTAGTGGCGCTTTGCAGTGGACATTAATAGCTGTGATTACTTCTAATAGATTCCAGAAGGAGTTATCATAGTCTGATAAGTTGGCCGGGAGCGGTAGGAAGAAGAATTCCGGATGTTTGGAAGAATCAGGGGCGTTGAATTCAGCGTGCGCGACTGTGATGGTGAAGCCCTTGGAGTGAAGGATAGCACCTAGCTGAAGCATAGGAGTTATGTGCCCCTGGAATGGAGGTAGAACAAGCACCACCCGACGTCTTCGTGCTCCTTGCTTTTCCATTTCTCTCCCTCTCTGGTACTCGTGTTAATTTCCTGGGGAGTTTACAACTTGCTTATAACTGAACCTCTGTAGTTTATCATTCGGCTATCAGTCATTGTCTGATGAAACAAACAAGAGAAAGAGAGCTGTTCCAGTTGTTAAATAGTTGGTGATTACATTGATGTCATCGACTTAATGTGAAGCATCCATGGCGGCTACGGCTAACTGCTTGGATGCTCCTATGTGAAGTGAATGAAATTCAGGCCCTATTTTCGGGGTAAATATTAGGGGTAAGGGTGATATTACATTACCATTTTCACCTGAAATCACCATCTCATAACAAGTCTATAATATCTAGGGTGATTATTTGTTTATATGTTGGATTGTTATGAATATTGATACCGCATGTAACGGTATTAAATATTTTCTCTTTCTCTTTGGGAGTAAATTTGGGTGTAACGGTAACACCAGATCTCCTATTTTTTTAGAATAATGTGATTATGTTGGTGACAGTTGGACGTTGATTTATAGTTGGGTTAATAGTATTTTTGGTTATTAAAATATATACGGTTTGTTAATTTGGTCTCTAAAATATTTAATTAATATTTAAATAACCGTTAAGTTTTTAATTAAATGATCATGTCTCAATCGTCTTCCTTACGGAGACAAAAAAACAAGTCTCATAAGTTGGAACGGTTGAGAAGATCGCTGAATTTTCCTACATTTGAGTATGTGGAACCAGAGGGGCTCTCAGGTGGATTTGGCTTTGTGGTGGAGAGATGGGATCAATCTGCGAGTGGTCGAAATGAACAAGATTTAGATTAATGCTAGAGTTTGTTTGCAACAGCTTTTAAAGGAGTGGCAATGTACGCCTGTTTATGCTGAGAAGGAAGACATGGGATATTTTGAAGACCTTGGCTAGGACCACTAAGACTCCTTGGCTGGTTGCTAGGGACTTTAACGTCATTGGAGCCTTGAAAGATAAAGAAGGTGGCTCTGTTAGTAATATAAGGAGAGTTGAGGAAACACGACAATTTAATTTTGACTATTGTCTAATGGAGCTGAGTTTTAGCTAGGTTCACTTGGTCAAACGATAGGCTAGGTTCAGCCAACGTGCAAGAACAACTAGACAGGGTTCTGGTTAATCCTAACTGGAGTGATTGCTTCCCCCTCTACACAGGTGACCCATGAAGCTAGAATGGGATCAAATCACTATCCAATTGTGATTGACCTTGGCTTGAAAACAAAGAAGGTCCCTCACTTCTTCAGGTTTGAATGTATGTGGTTGAAAGATCCCAAATGTGAAGAGGTGGTCAAAAGCAACTGGAGCACGAGACATCCAAATTCTGCTTTTCAGAATGCTTTTTCCAACCTAAATTTATGAAAAGCTCGTCTGCTAGCTTGGAGCAAACTTAAATTTGGAAACAATAAAAAGATCATCCAGGAATTGGGCAAAGAATTAACCTATGTACAAATGTAGGAGCCATCAGAGGAAAACCTGATTAAGGAAGCGGAGCTGTGTTCCCAAATTGATGCCTTCAGAAGCAGAGAAGAAAAATATTGGCTGCAGTGCTCCAGAGTTAATTGGCTGAAAGAGAGGGACCAGAACAAAAGATTTTTTCATCTGACTACCATCCAGAGACGGAACTGTAACTAGATTCGGAAGCTTAAGACTGAGGAAACTGAGTGGATTGAAGGGGATGAAGAGATTAACTCCCACATTAGAGATTATTTCCAGAAGTTGTTTAAAACTATGGGGGAAAGAAATTGGTCTGATGCATTGAGTATGGTACAAAAGAAGGTTACTGTAGAGATGAATCATGAATTATTAAGAGCCATTACTGAGACAGAGGTGCAGAGTGTAGTGCGAGATTTGGGAGCTCTTAAGGCCCCTGGCCCTTATGGTTTCCCAGATATATTCTTTCATAAATTCTGGCACATTGTGGGCCTTGACGTCTTTTAGTTGGTAAAGAGTTTTTTTGAAGAGGGCCAAATAAACAGGGAGCTGAACCTTACTAATGTTGTCCTCATCCCCAAAGAAGTTGCTCCAGAATTCATCACACAGTTTAGACCGGTTGCTTTGTGCAACTTTTTGTACAAGGTCATCTCAAAGTTCATGGTTAATAGAATGAAGGGAATGACAGGAACTATTGTCTCCCCAAACTAGGCTACCTTTGTTCCTAGCAGACAGATTCAAGATTGCATAGTCATTACAAACAAAGTATTTCATCATCTCAAGGGAAAGAAGAGAGGCAAAATCCCAAAAATGACAATCAAAATGGACATTAGCAAGGCCTATGACAGAGTAGAGTGAGATTTTCTGGAAGCGACATTAATCAAGTTGGGCTTTGAAAGTCGTTGGTTCCACCTTATTATGCAGTGTGTAAGTACTGTTTCATTTCAGTTTGTTTTGAATGAGGAGAGAATTGGGGAGGTTAAGCCACAGAGGGGAATTAGGCAAGGAGACCCATGGTCTCCTTGCCTGTTCATTCTGATTGCAGATGTGCTCTCGGCAATGCTACAAATAGGATTTGAAGGGAGGAATCTGATGGGGATCAAAATCAAGAGAATGAGCCCTGTTATCTCCCATCTCTTTTTCGCTTATGACTCCTTGTTTTTTATCAAAGCAAAAGAGGGGGGTGTTATGGAGCTCTTGAGGATCCTTCAAAGTTACTGTGAGGCGTCTAGGCAGTGTGCAAATTACCAAAAATCTGGGATTATTTTTTTTAGCAACACCACAGAGGAACAAAAGACCTTCTACTGCCAACTTATGTGGATGATGGCCCTCCCTCATTGTGCGAAGTATCTGGAAATCCCTACTGCTTGAGGGAGATCCAAAAAGGAGGTCTTCGGATTCCTACTTGAAAGAGTTGCAAAAAAACTCCAGGGTTGGAAAGGCTGTTGTCTCTCACAGGCAGGCAAAGAGGTGCTGATCAAGGCAGTGATCTATGTTATTCCAAACTACACCATGTCGGTGCTGGATTTTCCAAAAAACTTTTGTGATAAATTAAATTACTATGTAAGAAACTTTTGGTGGAAAGGGAGTGAGGACAGAAGGGAAATCTATTGGAGGAAATGAGATAAAATGATAGAGACTAAGGCTGTTGGAGGGATGAGTTTCAAGGATTTTAAGCTTCTAAACCAAGCTCTTCTGGCAAAACAATGCTGGAGGTTGATCCACTAGCCCGAATCTTTCTGGGCTAAGTTTATGAAGGCAATCTACTTTCCTAATGAGGACTTGATGAAGGCAAAGCACGGAACTAGACCATCATGGTTTGGAGCAATTTACTTCATGGGAGAGAGTTGCTTGAAAAAAGACTCATGTGGCAGGTAGGAGATGGTAGAGATATATGTTTCTGTGAGGATAAATGGATTCCCCTCCTACCAAGCCAGGTAATCCATTCTCCTAAGCCCCAATACTGCTCTTTTACTAAAGTCTCGGATATCATTAAGGAGAAACCCAAAGGATGAAATACTTCTATTATGGACAGTGTGATTTCAAGGGAGGAGGTGAAAGCTATTCAAGTTATCTCATTGTCAATTAGAGGGGGGAGAGATAAGAGAATTTGATGGCCTAACAATAATGGGGTCTATACAGTCAGGTCTGGGTACAGACCGGGAAACAAGCCAGTCCTGGGGCAATCGGAGGGCATCTCCTCCTTTTCCCCTCACCCTAAGTTGTGGTTGTCCATTTGGAGCATGAAGGTGGTACCAAAACTTAAGCACTTTTGGTGGAAAGTTTGTCTGAACATTCTTGCCACAAGGAAAAACCTATTTAGGAGGAGGAGTGCCCCATCACCTCTTTGCCAGATTTGTTTAATGGCTCTAGCGTCTACTGAGCAAATATTGTTTGAGTGCGAGTGGACCAAGAGAGTTGGGTTTGGTATGGACCTCAATATACAGGGGGAGGATTCATCCTTTATGCCAGTGGCCCAAAGATCTTCTATGCTCTTATAGATGGTGAAAGAGGCTCAAGGCAAACTTGATATGTTGGGAAAAATGGCTACCATGGGATGGGTAATCTGGAAGGATAGAAATTAGTTCATTTTCAATAGGGAAGAGGTTAATGTCTATGCCACTGTCATTTGCGCACAAGCTATGTGGAAAGATCAGCTCAAAGTTGGTGATGCTAAAGTTTCGAAGGATCAAAGGGAACCACCAGTGGTGAGGCACAAGAGTGCACCAGAAATTGGTTTTCGTATCTTCTGTGATGGAGCCTTTAAGTCTGTTTCAGCTAGGGCTGCATGTGGAGTGGTGGTATGTAAGGAAAGAGGTGTTCTTGAGTTGGGCAGTGCTAAATCTTTTCCAGCAAGATCTAGTATTTTTTTTTCTAAAGTAAAGGCTGTGAGACAAGCTTACCTCCTTGCTGAAGCCCATCTGATCACAAATGCCACTATCACAAACGACTGTCTCAATATAATCAAGCTTAGCTTCAATGAAGATGTTTCCCCGTGGAAAATTAGTACTATTGTTGAAGACACTAGACTTTATGATAGATTATACAACCTTAGCTTTCTACACAAGTTTAGAACCTACACCGAGGCTGCTCATTGGGTTGCAGCTTCTATGTTAAACAATTCACTCCCCTTAAATTGGTTAGGCTCCCCCCTTCGCTCCTTTATGGCTTCTTGACTGATTGTAATCTCAACTTTCCTACTTAATGAAATGCTTACTTTGCTTGTTTTGATGGGGAAAAAAAAATCATGTGGTACCGTATAAAAGAATGACATGTGATCACTGTTGTCAAAAAATTTAACGAAATGGCTGATTAAGAACCAAAGTGGCACGACTTGAAACTTTAAGGACTAAATTGATAAAGTTCATATAATAAGGACAAAACTAATAAATTAGGTATCCTTTAAGGACTAAAAATGTTATTAACCTATTATAATTCTTCTAGTTGTTTTCAGTCTTATGGTATTTCTAACGCAATATGTCTTTGTTTGTTCATGATTCCCAACTGAATATGAGAACTGTTAACATCTAATTCTATTGAACAAGAAGAGAAAATCCGTGGGGAATAAGTTTGAAAGGGAAAACATTCAACTAGACGTTTAACTAAATCGATTATAATTTGATCTTAAATAATAAAGGGGTGGTCTCGTCTTTATAATTTTAAAGTGGGAAGGAGATTTTTGTATTTTCAATAAACCTCAAAGGGTTTCATTGTGTGTGTTTTACGAGTAAATATTCAATGTAATGGTAATATTATATTAATATCATTATATAATATTATTAATTAATAAAATATCAAATATGGAAGATTAATTTCACTCTGATAGTTATTAAATTACATGGAAGGAGAATATGCAAAGTTATTGATTTATATGAATAGATAATTATTAATTTATGTGGGATTTATTTTCTTATTTATCTAATTTTTAGTGATTAGTGAAAGCACGTGACAATATTGACGTAGTGTTACTGTTGCAATAAATATTTTCCCATGTTTTATGTTTTTCCCCTCAATTTTTGGGTAACAACAGAGAAATCATATAGATTTCCTGAAAAGGGTAAATCTGTACTTTCCACTAAACAAATAAGAAGTTCTATATACTCCTCATTAATTTAGGCACGATTCACGAATTTTACAATAAATTCAGTATAAAATTAGTAAATTTGAGTTTAGTATTATCATAAATTGCTGCATACATCTCCTTAAACTCTTGCAACGGTACTACATAAATAAGGTAAAATATGTTTAAAATTTAAATGTATTCTCTTTGTTTGCATTAAAAGTTTGATTGCAATAATTTTGCCAATTTGTTTTTTCTTTTGATCAAAATAATTTTGTCAGTTGGCCAACACAAATTATAAGATATAAGCATCTCTAAGCATAACTCAAATTTTTACTCAAATTTAAATTAGTATTTGAGTAAAAAGTTTGATTTGATACAAATGACTTAAATTGACAAACTCAAATTTAAAGAAGGAAAAAATTAAATTTAAATGAGGGTAAACCCAAAATTAAATAAGAGTAAAGATGATTATTGGATCTTTAAAAGAAAGTGAAATTCACAATTAAAAATTTGGGTAAATATTTAAGTCTCCCTTAATTTGAGTAAAAAAAGAGTCTCCCTTAATTTGGTATAAGTTTGAGCAAGAGTTGGAGCAAATTTTTTAGATTTTTTTTTATTCAAATTTAAATTTGAATCTAAATTTGAGTCAGGTTGGAGATACCCTAATATACATCATGCTAAGAATAGAACTAACAAGACAAGTATTTGGAGCTAAAAATATAATCTTATTTATTGATATTATGATGATATTATTTCGTTAGAATTATTAGATGAAAAAGCAAGTTCTAAAGTTTAATAGGACTCACTGTCAATCCAAAGATCAAAGTAGATTAGGTTAATAAAAGAAGTCATTTTTTTAAGTTCAAATCCTAACAACATAGTATAATCACAAATAAGTAACTAGCGAGTGGGATAGTCCATTGGGGGTACCGACCAAACTTTTTACCCTAAGGTTGAAGGTTCGAGTATTAGACTCCACATTAAGGCTTGGTGGTTAATCACTATATTAGCATAGAACGTGGTCAGGGGCCTTATAATTCTATCAGTAAAGACCCATCGAGAGCGCCCTCTATTCTTTGCCCCTAGCCTTTTTTTGTCATTATCAAAAAAAAAAAATACAAATAAGAGCAATACTATTGTAATTTATCTTAATTCACTGCAATTATTAGATTGACTATAAATTCTATCAAATATTAAATTTTTATGTTAATCTAATGATTATAATGAAATCGAGTTATCAAATTAGGAGAAATTTTTAAATTTAAAGAACATTTGTGATACAAAAATGGCAAGGCAAACACGCAGCTCTACCAAAAATAACCATATAAACACACAATTGTTCCAAACGGCAAGCAATGATATACATGTCTCAATTAACAAGGTTAGTGAATACCATCTCCATATAGTGTCAAGGCTTATATGCGAGGCGGGGAGACGATTTTCTTCTGATGTGGGACTGACTCTCAACGGGCAGAGATGTAAAAGCTACTATCGAACGCGCGTAGGTCAGCCAAAATCTTTCGGTGGGTGGAGGACATCCCGAACGCACGGATAAATCCCCTACAATATCCCCAATGTCTTTTGGTCTTCCTTTAGTATGGAACTAATTACATTTAATTTTGTTAATTACCTCTAAAATGTTTATAACTCATTGTCTCCCACAATAAATAAATCTCTATGCTGATCTATACTACTTTAAAATATCAGTATACATGAAAAATACTCCCTCCGTTCCTAAATATCTGTCATTTTACACAATTTTTTTTATTCCATAATATCTTTCGTTTAATGAAACCAAAGTATAACTAATATTTTTTCTTCCAAATTTACCCTTGACTTTTTAATACATTAGATTAAGTGGAGGCTAAGTGTCTTTCATATTCTTTTCATTCTCAATACGTATTAAATAGGAGTATTTTAATCTTGTGCAATTATTTTTTACTCATGTTAAATCTATTTAATAGTTTTCTTAATTCCTGTGTAAAAATCTTAAACAACATATATTTAAGAACGAAAGAAGTATTTTTTTCTACTTTTACCTTTCAATATTACGACTATATTATGCTTATCCCTAGATTTAATGTCATAATAAATCCATCTTCTAACTTTTGGTTATCTTGTTCTAAATATATACTATATATAAATGTGCCTAGTTGAATTCAATTAACTCCTTGGCTTTTCATCTTTTTTTTCTAATACCTCATTAAGTGGTCATTATGTTGATTATCACAGTAAGCAATAAACTTTAGAAAGCTAATCCATCCGACACTATCAAATTGTGAACCCAACGCACGTCTCTCTTCTCTCTCCTATGCTTGTCTATCTTCTGTGTGGATTAATCAACTCCCACATATCTCTCCCTCTCTCAAGTCTCAACTCCCCAAAACTTGCTTCAGCCTCTCTTAGAATTTTCAGGTTTGATTTAGTTGTTTTTTGTCCCCATTTAACCGATTCGTGTATTTTTATGACATTCATGATCGTACATTATATAGATAGATCTCAAGTATCAATTTCCCAAATTTTGGGTTTCAATTAGGGCACTTTTTGAAAACACTGTTGTGAATTCGAATGCACCGGTGCAAGAGAAAGCTTTAGATGTGCTATTGCGTGCCTAAAAGGTGTGTTTGCATGTCTTTGTGTCGAGACATTACTGTTTTCGGCCTGTGAACATACCATTTTTATGCTATTCACTATGCTTTAAGTTAGATTATAAATTTGACAGTATTCTGCTTGCGCCTATTTTGACTTACATTCATTCAAATAATTAGTCTATTGTTATTTTTTTGTTAATTGATAGCTTCTGCATCATTGTTGTTGAAACAACGCTGTATACAAATACTTCAATATCAATTATTGGTTCTTGTAACTAAATGGACCTATGCAGCTTCAAAGAACTGAGAATTCTATTCATATGCTTGCGAAGTGGCATGTGCAATGACTACAAGAGTAAAGTAGCAGGACTTCATAATCATTGGTATTGCCATTTCTGAGTTTTTGTTTGCTTTTGTTACTTTTTTTTTTTTGTCTTATATTGTTCTACTTACACCTACATACTGTTTGTATTTTTTTTATAAGGAAGAGATTTTCAAAGTGCTATGTCATGTACTTTTTTTATTACCATGATAAAAAAAAAATTGTTGACAACTATTTTTGCAGCAATTTTTTTATTTGTTTTAATTTTATTGAGAGAAAGAAAAGCAAAATCTGAAGCACGTGCTCGTACCATATTCCTGGGTGTAAATGTGTGGATGTGGTATCCTTCGTTCATTCTAATGCTACATTTCTTATGACATATGTATTTGGGGGTTAACATAAAATAGATTGAAAATTGTTTGGCTATGATTACCAAAGAAAAAAAAAGTTGACATAGATCAGCCTATAACATCAGTGGTTGGTTGCATGATCACATGAAACATGATTCCTACATGGATTTCATTGATTTTTTGGGCTGCTACAGTTTGGCCTATTTTGTGGACATCAAGAGGATATTATCCTACCAAAGGTGAGTTGTGTAGTTCTTGTCTCATGTTGAAGGCTCTGGTTGTCACACTGTTGGCCAGAGCTTGGAAAGTGCAAAGTGACTTAAGTTGACAACTTGTTTGTTTACACTGTTAATTCAAAGCATTTCTAATGGATGTGGTTGGTGAAATTTTCAACATCTAGACAAAATTATTGAAGGGAAGAGAGTAAAACTAGAAGGGTCAAGGGATTGCTTTTTTATTTTCACATTTGTCCTATTAATATCTAATATCGGGCCGCTATATGACAATTGTGAAACCATACTGAAACATTGGGCATATTCAAGAAATCCTCAATTGTTTATTGATATTTTTTCCTTTTTGCCACCCTTGGCCCTCGGTTATGTTAGAATTTCGGCACTCACATATCATTTTAGTTAGATTTTAATTTGCACGAGTCATCTCTTTTATGATATTTTGTTGGATGAAGCTAATAAGTATCTTTGGATGTCCTCGCATGCCTTGATTTTTTTATGACTATACTTGGATGGAATTTCAGTGTTGAAATGATAACGATTATGATTTGTAGGTTATGTTGGCCATCTTCCCCAATTGGGGCTGGATGGAAGGATGGTGATTTGGTTTTCACTGTGTTACCCTTCATGGCACTTGTATATAGAAGTTGAGTTTGGTGGTTGCAATGCAGGTAGCATATTTGTATTAACTTGGAAAAGACAAGGAGATATAACATGTATGTTGTTGAAGACCACCAATTCTATTGAGTGGTCAAACATAGTGACTACCCTGGCTATGCTTTCATNTTTGGCATTTCTTCCACCTGCTGTCTATTGATTTGTTGTGGGTCGTATGATGTGATCATGTTTCACCTCAATTGTTTTACTACAATTCAGAGGGGACAATAGAGGATAGTGTAGTGGAAGAACTTTGTACTGAACTAGGATTCGAAAAAAAAATAGGAGCTGTCAGAATAAACTGACAACAAGAATTTTGTTGCACTCTGTTGTGTTAAATTGTATACAATATTTTAAATTCATGTGCATCTAGGTCCCTACTGAAACTTTAAATAGCTAAGAAATCTGTCTTTGAATATGGAATGTTGTCAGCCAGGTATGCAGAAGAATTTAATATGGAATGTNCCTCAATTGTTTATTGATATTTTTTCCTTTTTGCCACCCTTGGCCCTCGGTTATGTTAGAATTTCGGCACTCACATATCATTTTAGTTAGATTTTAATTTGCACGAGTCATCTCTTTTATGATATTTTGTTGGATGAAGCTAATAAGTATCTTTGGATGTCCTCGCATGCCTTGATTTTTTTATGACTATACTTGGATGGAATTTCAGTGTTGAAATGATAACGATTATGATTTGTAGGTTATGTTGGCCATCTTCCCCAATTGGGGCTGGATGGAAGGATGGTGATTTGGTTTTCACTGTGTTACCCTTCATGGCACTTGTATATAGAAGTTGAGTTTGGTGGTTGCAATGCAGGTAGCATATTTGTATTAACTTGGAAAAGACAAGGAGATATAACATGTATGTTGTTGAAGACCACCAATTCTATTGAGTGGTCAAACATAGTGACTACCCTGGCTATGCTTTCATTATAGAATATGTTTATAGTGTTAGACAATGTTTCAGGTAGTGTTTATCTATCTGAATGTCAAAGTGTTTATGCTCTAGGTGGAGTTGAATGTTGTTTATCGTTTTCTTTTGTTATATAATTTAATAATGTAGTGTGCTTTCAAGAATGATATTTAGAATGAGATCAAAGTGATTTTGTTTCAGGAATATAGTTGGTTTTACTTGGTAGCAATTGTATTGTGCTGAAACATACAGAGGAACTTACAATAGATTGTCTATTTTTCTCTCTGTGTTCTAAAATAGCGGAGTAGAGCTAATCAAGAAATATATCATTTTTTAACATTTTGTTTGATGATAAATATTTGTTATTCTAATTTTCATTGGAGTTGGAATATATGGCATTGAATGTTTTATCTTTAGGTCGCTAAAAATTTGAAACGAAAAGGTGTTTGATGCTTCTATGCTTTTCCCAATTCTTTATGAACTTGATTTAGTTTGTTCGGTGGAGATGAGACAAGGAAGGAAAATGTTTTTCAAAAAAAAAAGGACATTAACTTGAAAGTTGCAAATTGATCATTTTTTATGTAGACATGATGTTCAGGATGATGTCCTAACCATGGAGGATTCATTGTGTTATGGCAAGTCAGTGGTGTGATTGTCGATTTAAGTGGGTCAACAGCTGAAAGAAATTATTTTTCACTTGATTGTTTTCATCAATTTTCTGTTATGTACAAAAATATAAGAATGAATTCCGTTTTCTATTTACTTAACACTTTCTTCTTTGAGGTTCTACATAAATGAATAATTTTTTCTCTATTGATGTTGACATGTAAATCATGGAAACCCTGTAATCATATCTTTTACCTTTATTTTGAAAGACCAAGAGCAAATGTTATTTTTCCTCCCTCCCCCCCCCCCCTCCCCTTCTTCTTCTTCTTCTTAAACTGTATTAGCCTTTTGGAGAAGTTGGTGACTTTGCAGTTTTAGGCCATGTTTTTGGCATTTCTTCCACCTGCTGTCTATTGATTTGTTGTGGGTCGTATGATGTGATCATGTTTCACCTCAATTGTTTTACTACAATTCAGAGGGGACAATAGAGGATAGTGTAGTGGAAGAAC
>CAUOFW020001680.1:353517-398921 GCA_963454935.2 Ilex paraguariensis | reverse complement strand
CCCCCCCCCCCCCTCCCCTTCTTCTTCTTCTTCTTAAACTGTATTAGCCTTTTGGAGAAGTTGGTGACTTTGCAGTTTTAGGCCATGTTTTTGGCATTTCTTCCACCTGCTGTCTATTGATTTGTTGTGGGTCGTATGATGTGATCATGTTTCACCTCAATTGTTTTACTACAATTCAGAGGGGACAATAGAGGATAGTGTAGTGGAAGAACTTTGTACTGAACTAGGATTCGAAAAAAAAATAGGAGCTGTCAGAATAAACTGACAACAAGAATTTTGTTGCACTCTGTTGTGTTAAATTGTATACAATATTTTAAATTCATGTGCATCTAGGTCCCTACTGAAACTTTAAATAGCTAAGAAATCTGTCTTTGAATATGGAATGTTGTCAGCCAGGTATGCAGAAGAATTTAATATGGAATGTAAAAATATTGATCCAAGGTGGTAGCTTTGAGAAATTGCCTTTTCAAACTTGGTTTGTTGGTGTTTTCCGTATATTTTGAAATGTAAACCTCTTACTAATGGCTCTTTCAATTGGCTTAAGAACACTCAATCCTAGGTAGAATGTCGTTTTTTGCTTGTATATATGCTTGAGACCACTTTGGTTTATTAAGATCTTAAAGATTAACAATCTCAAAATATATACAATAATAATATACTTGAAATGATTGACGTGCAATGCACATTTGGATGAACTAGTGTTAACAAACATCAAGATAAGAGTAGAAGACTCGTGCACTCGACCGTCTTTGTTTTCCGTACAACAGCAGAATGATAAGGACAACACCGTTCTTGTAAATATCGAATAATAACCACGTCTCAGCCGCTGATATCAACAGACCTGGCCTCAGGTTGCTTCACCTCTCGATCCTTTGGGACCGTCACAGTAAGAACACGATTTTCCATTGACGCCTTCGTTTCCTCAACCTTAGCTTTCTCCGGCAACCTGAACCTCCTCAAGAACTTCTTAAGCTTAAAGCTTCCTATCGACACGATGCCACTTGTCCTCTCTCTTGTCTTCCTCGGTAAGGGCGGAGGGAGGCATGGGCCAAGTGGGCAAGTTGTCTACCTCAATTTTTTTTTTTTATTAGTTAGGTATATATTTATATTTGTATAATATATTATTTGTGTCCACCTAAAATTGAATATAAAAATGACAGGCTCATATTATTTACTCAAAAGAATTAAAAAATCAAGTTCATTTAAAGCAAAAAAATTTGAGTCCACCACTATCTACCAATATTTATTAAAGAATCAAATCTTTAACTTTTCACAATCTACCAAAACCTATTAAAAAAATAGAATTTTTGGTCACCGTTAACAAACAAAGTTTTTGGCCCACTTGACAGACATGAATAACACCGATCTTATTAGTTATTTTTTTTTTCTCTCTGCCTCACTCACTCTCAGCTACCCAACCAAAAAAAACAGAGTAAAGCTTCTTCCTCAGTTCCTTGGATTTTTTTGTCCTTCATTGCACAATTGATGGGTTTAGTAGAGAGCATGCCGGAGCCCGCATATGCCCTTAATTAACACTATAAAACCAATCTTATCCTTGATTCAATGGCTGTAAGTTGCAGCTAATTGAAGAATACATTAGTTAGCCAGTGGAAGTTGAACCATTTGTGACTTCTTATACTTTTCTCATTGCAGCTATCAATCACAGCCAATATATCTACAATTAGGATACCAGTTACAAGAATTTGAACCATTTCGTCTTCTTGTGCTTCTTTTATAGGCAGCAAACACAGCCAATAAATCTGCAATTAGAATGATGCAAAATTAGAACCTGGATCATTTTAATTCAAGCACTTAATACCAGCTGATAGGCAAAGCTTACAAACCCATTCAATTCCAACACTTCACCCCCCCTCTCTATCTGTCTTTCTAAACCAACATGCTGCTTCAGTGGTTTCGATTTGACGATTGACTATCGGGTTTACCTTCGTTCGCTTATCCAACTTTTAGCCAGTCAAAGTCAGTGATGTTTTACTTGCTTATAAACACTGAACAATTGCATCAAATTAATACATATAGATTTTATAGTATTCAATCAAATGCATTCCATCAAACATGATGGTGCTCAATATTTTTTGCACTCCATTTTTCCTTAATCTCAAATCATCTTTAGCACCAAAAAAAAAAACTTTTCCTGTACTTCTTAGCATTTTATTGCTTTCGGGATATTTTTAGTTTGCAATTTACGAGGTTCTCTGTGTGTGTGGTGTATTCAAGGAATTGTCGTGTGCAAGTATGACATTTTGATTTCTGCCTCTTATGGGTCTTTATTTTATTTTTTGTTCTTCTTGATACTTGAATCTCAACTATTGTTGAGGATGTTGATTTTAGGGAATTGATGGTTTTGTTAGTGAAGCATGTTGGTAAAGCCACTGTGAATTTGCCCAACTCTCGTGCTCTTTGGATGCAATGTAAGTTTCCATTTTAATAAGTTTCTATTTATTTTTTGTCCTTTTTTCTTTTCATTACTGACATCTAAGCAAGTTTAAAAAGCGTAATAAATGAATTTTGAGCATACTTTTTAATGTGTAGAAGGCATAATTATTTGATTTCTCCTAATGGAGATGTAGTTTATAGCACCAGTTCATAAGTTAGTGATTTTAGTTTGAGGAACTTCTCAAAAATTGACTTGCCAAAAAAAATCTCCAACATTGATTGAAGTCCTAATTATGTGTTGGATTTCTTTTAGGTTACAAGACCAAACAATTTTGTTGAAGGAAGGACAACTCTCCCTTAATGGAAATAGAAATTGCGATTCCTGTAGAAAAAATAGACACAACAAAAATTTTGTGATCTCTTCATGTTTCACATGATCCTTTTTTATCATAATAAAATGTTTCACAAACCTAGTTATAAAAATACTAACAAGGTAGGTAGGATGAATTATGGTTCAAACTTGTCTAATAAACTATAAGTTGTCCCTCTGGTTTGCATTTTGTACACTAAGTAAGTTTTTCTTAGAAATGATATGTCATACTCATGTATTTAATAAGTTAATATATCAACTACACGCAATCCTAATTAATTGGTGTTTGCACTTACGCGAGATTTGGTCAGTGAGTAGCTATTTTTTGATGAAAGGAATAAAAATTGAATCTACTTAATTCATCTAAACTTTGGTCTCAAAGAGAAATAATTACGCTGGTATTGCAAAATGCAAATTATACAATTGAAAATTTTTACAATTTGTTTGGTTGTTGGAGGTTCTTAGATTGGACAACATGAATATATATTGCATAAAAAATAACTCTTTCAAAAATTCCAATGTTTTATAGCAATTTTGGAAAAATGGCTCTCCTTTCTCTCTCTCTCTCTCTCTCTCTCCCTCCCTCTTCTCTCTACTCTTCCATCCAGTGGCTTTCTCCTTCGCCATAGTTTGTCAGTTTTCTTCATTTCATAGCCTCTGATTCTCGTTTCCAGTTCTATCTCTTTACCACCCTCACCCTTTTGTCTTTTCCCATCTCATTAACTCACACATTTTTATATTTTCTTCCTGTTTTGTTGTCACCTCAAGCTTGATCTCTTTTTGTTCTTCCACCTTTAATATTCCTGCTACTCACTTCTTTGTCCTTAGTAATGGATACTTCCAGCTCAGCAGCTAAACAAGCTATTCCAATAACAAACCTGGAGATTGTTATTGGCAATCAGAAGAACTATATCCCTCAAGGTAGCAGTTCACAACCACTGGTTAACTCCATAGCAATAGCCCTTGCTGTGAGTCAAGCTCCTAGTTCATCTCACGTTAGTCAAGGTGAAAGTTTGATGAGAATATAATATTGCATATTTTAGGTCTCATATCATTCATCTTTGCTATGTTAGTTACATATTTCCCTTGTTTTAGTTTAGTTTTGTGTTTTATAGAAAATATTCGTGTTTGTAGGAAAATTAGAGCAAAAACACGGTTTTATACACATTTTAACGCTATGGAGGACTTGGAGTATGAGTTAGGAGATCTAGGAGTCAAGCCAAGGGCATTACACACAAAATTGAGAAAAAAACAAGTTCTACTGGTAGGTCTTCTACCGGTTCAACAACAAGAAGAATTACATTCTACTAGTAGAAGTTCATACCTACCGGTAGAAGTGAAATAGAGACCTTTGCTACCGGTAGGGCTTAAATAAAAAGAAGGTTGTTCTACCAGTAACTATGAAGAACTATCAGTTCGTTGAAAACAAAGAGCAGTTCTATCGGCAAGTCATTTTGTGCTTCTTACCGGTAGGGTAGTGTTTTTCTGCCATGAGGACTCTTTTGGAAAACTAATCTGCTAGGATTTAAAAGAGCTGTGATTGGTGGATTAAATGAGAGAATATTCAGCAAATGCTCTTCTATAAATACCCAAGTCTAGCAAGAGAGAAGGGGGGTTAATTCATCGATCAAAAAGCTCTTTAGACGTTTCGTCTCCTCCTAGGTCTAGAATTAGGGTTTCTCTTGTTCAAGAATTTTTTCCATTGTCTTCAATTCCAAACTTTGTTATACTTCTAGTTCTTTAACTCTTTAAAGGCAATTACTCTCAATTCTCTTTTCTGAACGATTTACATTCTTTGCAATTTATTTCAAGGTAATTTCTTTTACTCGCAATTTCAATTCAAGTTTATTTCTTGTTCAACTACAATTATGTTTTCTTCAATTACTTTCGACTTCAATTTCATTGTGAGTGAGTAGTCGTTTCTCGGTTTGATAGGACGATGGATTCTCATCCGTGAATGGGGATTTTAATCAAATTAGGATTTTTTTTTTCCAAAGAATGAGGTATTTGGTTGTTTGAATAATTAAAGTTGAAAACACATTTGATATGTATATTTTCTTGCTTACTTGTAGATAGTTAAGTTTGGCACAGGTAAATCTTGGTATCACTACAATCGATATGAATATAATTCTTTCAAAATTAGGTAAATCAACTTAAATATACAATTGTTATTTTCAATGGGTGTTAATTGAATATTCTCTGCTTGAGTGCATTTGAGTACAATCTTCAGTGGTCATAAAATTGGGTCAAAATATCTGTTCATGGTGAGATGAACTTTGCCGATTAATTGGTCTTTTCTTTAATTGTTATTTCTTAAATTCCTTCAACCAATCTTTAAAAATTCAACGTATTTTCTTTTCTTTGCTTGTCACCTTTTTGAACCACTCGTTTTCCTTCAAGAGATTACCTCGGTAAATCGACCAAGTTATAATACGATAATCTTTCTATGGTTGGAAAATCTTTGATATTTACCCCCACTCTTGGGGCACAAGCATTTTTGGCACCGTTGTTGAGGAAGACATTTTTGATTCAAAGAGGTAATTCAAACGAGTGTCAAACAAGTCTTGTGATTTATATCACGAGTTTAGGTGCATTCTCCATTGTACTGTACTTTTAATTTATTACTTTTCTATTTTTGTTTATAGTTTTAGTTTTTGCATGTGGGCACGAGACACTATTCACAATAGACTTATAAAACTCGACCCCACAAACACTATTGAAATGAAAGGATTGAATAATGAAAATACACCGAATGTGGGGAGCCAGGGAAATAATTTTTCACTAGTTCTTCCCACTCGCAATCTTGAGAATGTTGGAGATAATCTCCCACCAGTTCCTCCTATAAGGTCAATGAGAAAATACTTCCAATCCACTCGCTCCTCTGCACCTTCCTTCATATTTTTACCGGTGCAAGCAAAAAATTTTATAATCAAAACTTGGAAATGCTACAGTTGGTTCCACAATTCCATGGTGTGGATAGGGAATACCCCTACTTGCATATGAAGGAGTTGAGGAGGTATTTAACACATTCGTTGAGCAAAATGTGCACGAAGAGGTAGCAAGAATGAAATTATTCCCATTCTCTCTTAAAGACAAGGCAAAAACTTGGCTAAACTCTCTTAAGTCCCGAACTATGGCTACTTGGACAAATTTATAGAAAGAGTTCGTTAAGAAATTTTTTCTAGTTCATAGAACAACTACTTTGAAGAAATAGATTCAATTTTTTTTTTTTTGAAGAATCAAATGAACATTTTTATGACTTTTGAGAGAGGTTTAAGGATCTCTTAAATGCTGTTCCACATCATGGCTTTGTTCATTGGAAGTTGGTGAGTTTCTTTTATGAAGAAATTACACCATTCCATCGTCAATTCATAAACATGGTGTGTAATGACGAGTTTTTGAGCAATGAGCCTGAAGAAGCTCTAGATTACTTTGAGAACTTAGTAGATAAGGCCCAAACTTGGGATATTTTTGATCCCGCTAAGCGCTCAAAGCAATGTATTCCATCCCAGTTTGTTAGGGGTGAAAAATATGCTTTGAGAGAACAAGACAAGTAGTTAGCCAAGATTGCGCAATTGTCCAGAAAAGTGGAAACCTAAGAGGTCAAGAAGATGGATGAGGTGGTAAGTGCCACAAGAGGAGCCTTGTTCTATACATGAGTCGATTGAATATTTCGTTAAGGAGTGCCTAACCATACCAACCTTCAAAGAGGTGCTCCATGAGCAAGTGAATGCCTTTAACCAGCCAAGGCAACAGATTTCTACCTACTCTGACACATAAAATCCGGGTTGGCATAGCCACCTACATTTTAGTTGGAGAAACAACACCTCGGCTCAACCTTCTACCCCTATGTCTTATGCCCTTCCAAATCAACAAGTGTCTGGTCCTAGTCAGTCTTTAGGTCACCAGTCTATGCACCCACCATCACAATAGTTTGTTCAAAACTAGTATGCATAAGGGTTTGCTCCCCAAGGAAAAAACAATGTACCTCTTTACTAGCCTTCTCACAAAAGAAATCTTGAGGATGTCTTCTATTAGTTCATTTAAAGCTATACTACTTTTAACAACCAGACCAATCAAGCTTTGAATGATATAAGAACTCAAATAACCAAGTTGAACAACAACATAGGTGTGATGCAACAAGAGAATGAAAAATTCCTTGCACAGCCCCAAAAGAATTTGTAGGGTCAACATGGCACTGAGAGTTCCAATGTCATAAAATATAATGAAGAATAACCGAAGTCAATCACCACTCACCACTCTTAGGAGTGGTAAAGAGGTTGACAAAATCATCTTGCCTAGGGTCTTTAAGCTTACAGAAAAAGAGACTCAGGGCATGTGATGCCCCAAAATTTCGAGGGTCCTAATTACCCGTTAAGCTTAGTTAATTAACCTAAGGCATTGGTCTTGATGAACCAATCCCAACGGAAATTCGATAGGGTCTCCTTTATATGAGGAGATCCTTATACATGTTACCTGTGTTCTAAACTAACACAATGACCATTCCCAAGGTGCCAAACCAATATTTAAGTATTTATATATTCACCAACGATTCACAGTGTAAAAATATATATTTTTCGTAAGAATATATACATAAATTCCTTCAATATACAATGCCTTTACTCAAAAAGAGGTACAAGATTTGTATAACCAAAATAAAAGGCTCACGATAAATACAATGCGACCTAAGCATCTATATATCCAAAATGAAAACTCAAAATTCGACTTTGTTGTCAAGCCGTACCCATGGGAGGGCCATATGGGAAAGCACGAGTACCTTTTATGTTCCCACAACGGAGTGAGCCGAAGCCTAGTAAGGTATCCCTATAGAGAATAACTCACAATCCCAATACATGTGATATGAATGTACATCCAACACAACAAGCATATAACACGAGTAACATTTAAATTATACTAAGCATGTGAACCATAAATGATGTCTCATGAATGCATGTCAAACCACGAACCCACTCCCAATTTCCCATTCATGACATGTAATGCAATGCTATGACATGAACTGGGCATTCCAAGCCCCTGCCTTGGGTTATACACATCCTATGACTATTTATTAATTTCGGTGTCTTTATGGGGGTAGGTAATTCTTGGACTTCCACCAATGAGCTACCAAACTGACACGGAATTTTGAGGGCATCCCATCTCTCGTTCCGCTTACATCGACACAATTTTATGAATTCGTTACATCACCGGCTAATGTGTGACCGACAAAATTGAGCCTTGCACCTGAGGGAAGATCTATCCCTTCTTGTTATACCCCCGACACACTTTTATGCAAATCTCATGAGACTCAGTCCGACCTTGGTCCAATTTTCTTGAACCCCACCCATCTACTCACCTATGTGGTGATTGATTAAAAAACCCATGCACAACACTCACAATCATGATATGTTTCAAGAATGTAGTGTGCCCTGTGCACATGCAATGTAATTTATCATTGCAATTTAATTGTAAACACAATGTTAATTATATCCACACATAATTTACATGTTCAATATCCAAATCAAATAGGAATTTGTTTGACATGCTCATCAATTCACCAATTAACTCACTAGCTAAGCTAGTGATAAGCAAATCATATGATTAGATACATTTACCCAAACCCATCTTATATAGAAACCCTAGATTTAAAGTAATTCTAAATAAGAGGAAATTCTCACCTCTTGTAGCGTGAATAAGAAAGAGAATGCTAAAAATAAGCTCCTCCGAGGCCTAGCCCCAAACCCTTAATTTTCAAAAATTGTAAAAAATGGTCATTGATGGTGTTGTCACATATCCCTCGTCGAGTAGAACATCATTTGTTCTTAGTTGATCGAATTCTAATGGTTTGATTTTGAGATATTTGGAGAAGAAGAAGAAGAAGTTTGAAATCTTGGCTCTCTCTCTCTCTCGATGGAGTCAAAGGAAATAGGGTGAAAAATGCTACTTTTCCACCTTTTTGTCTCCTTTTTACACTTGGTCATAAGTGTGCCACTTGCCACATTTTGATTAGTTGGAAATCTCCAAAGGGCAATCATAATGCGCCATGTATCATAGTGGATAAATTTTTTTGAATGGTCTTTTAAATTATATTATGGATCCTGTGAATAAATCCTCGTTGCTATAATTTTAATTGCGTATCACCAATTTACCTCAAAATGCGTGAAATTCTAACTGTCTCGGAATTCAACGAAAATTGATTGTCTAACTTAATTTTGCAAAATGAACCCAACAGTGAGGTCTGTTTCATCATCTAAGCTACGTAAAAATTTAGGTTTTTAACCTGTGCTTAAAAGGCCTAATTATCGTATTACCCATTTTTTTTATTAAAGCTTTAAAATTTTTGGGTTTTACAGGGTACCTCCACGGATGGTGAGTTACTTGAGTTACCTACGGTAGTTCAGTCTGTTGATGGAATATGTCACATTCCTACTCCCTACCCTTATCCTTTAAAGATGCCTGCTAAACAAGCTAACCAAGTTAAAATTATTGACTTTTTTAAGCAGGTGAACATTAACATTCCTCTCCTCAATACTATTCGACATGTGTCATCATAAGCGATGCTTTTGAAAGATCTACGCACCATGAAGAGGAAGTTAAATATCTAGAAAAAGGCATTTCTGACACAGTAAGTGTGACAATATGATATTCAGAGACTAGAAATTGAATCAGGATTTGAGGATCTGCAGTTAGGGGTTCAAATATGGGAAATTTGGACTGTGAATCGATAACTCTAGAGCGTTGCATAGGTGTTCTGGGGATGGTTAGGATATCTATTATATGTGGGAAGGTGACGGGTTAAGAGAAAACGGGCTGGAAAACACAACTGGACAAATTAGGGTTAGAGTGTACCTAAGAGTTAGGGATGCAGGAGTGAAATTCGAGGGTAAAATTGGAGGTGATTTAAAACCCTAAAAATTAAAGGGATAATTTTTTAGGGCATGTTTTAATGTATATTTGATTATAAAAAAAGTGAACAAAAGTTTAATTTCAAATTTTGAGTTATTTACAAAAATGAGTTGAGGGATCTTTATCCTTCCCTAAGCTTCCAGAGGCACTGAGAAGATGCCCACGTCTTCATCCAAAGCCATGGATAGGATATGACTCATATGTAGTGAGAGAAACTAAAGAGAGAAGTTAGAGAGAGATAAATAAAGTGTGGCAAAGAGCAAAATTTTGGGAGAGGCTTGCTCGAGCTAAAACGGGTATCCTTTTTACCTAATTAGGACCATAGGAGTTTGATTATGGTGTTTAAATTTCATTTTGAGCACTGTTTATGCATGAATTTTAGTTTTGAAATTTTGGGCTTAAAAATGGGTTGAAATGGGTTTGATCATTCTTGAGGTTTTAATGTGATTTGGAGATGGGTTTCTGGGTGTTAGAAAGGGTGCTGGGTGGTGATTTGGAGGATCGTCGTGGTTGGTGATGGTCCTTTGAGGTGTGAAACTGAGGAAGGGTTTCAAGGGTTTTGGAAAAATCAAACCTTTTTAATTTTTGCATTTTAGTGTTGGAGGGCTTTATGGTCTTAGAATAAAATAGACCAAAGGAATCCATTTCCGTCGTTAGATTTGAGTTTAGAGGTTGTCAAGGGGGTTAAAACTCAAGTTTTAGGTCTAGCCATGTTTAAAAAACCTTATTTTTCTCCAACTTCAGTTCAATATTTGGATTGGTTAAAGGTTAATTCGAGGTGTCTCACTTATGGGGTTTCCTAGAGGGGTGTGAGGTGAGTTAGTAGACTCTAAAAACAAGTGAAATGATGTACTGAGCAATGAGAAACAAGACTGAGAAGTAAAAGGGTTAGAACTAGTAGGAGGACACTTGGGGTTTCTTGGGAAAGATGATGAAGTAAAGAAATGTACACCAGTGCACCCCGTCTGCGCATGAGGGCGCGTTTGATGTCTAATAGGGTTCTAGTTGGTGTCAAAAGTTCTGCAACATCTGTGCGGAAGTCTTGCTAAAATATCGACTCAATCTAATGGCCGGATCAAAATGACAGTTTTGGCCTCTAGGGCCAATTTGACCCATTTTTTGGGGTATTTTTGTTAAAAAATATTATATTCATTTATAATTAGTGAAATGGATTACGTAGGTTGAATTTCATCAAAAAATAATATTATTTAATTAGGGGGCGGAGCCAATATTTTATCTTGGGGGGCAAATTTAATGCGCAAAAAATTCAACCAATAAAAATTTAAATTTATATCAGACAAGATAATATAATTATTACAAACAATCAAAGAAATTTCACACTTAGAGGTGATAACTAACTATGAGCACCAAAAATATTAATCAATTGTGAACTAATATTGACTCAAATGTGCAAAAAAAAAAAAAAAAACATCTTAATATATCAAATGTTTACAATCAAAGAAATAATAAGATAACAATGCTTTAAGTTGGAACAATGGATGTAACTCGGATTGAGTAATGTTATTAAGACCTAAAAAATTGATCATATTCCCTCCGTTCTTAAATATCTGTCGTTTTACACAATTTTTTTATTCCATAATATCTGTAGTTTTATGAAACCAAAACATAATAAATATTTTTTTTTTCAAATTTACCCTAATCTCTATTTTTCAATAAGTGCTTAATAGATTAAGTGTAGGCTAAGTGTCTTTCATATTCATTTCCTTCCCAATACGTATTGAATAAGAGTATTTTAGTTTTGTGTAATTATTTTTACTCATATTAGAACTATTTAATAACTTCCTTAATCTCTGTGCAAAAACCTTAAATGACAAATATTTAGGAACGGATGAAGTATTTGTTAACCTAAAAATGTGGCAGTGATGTGATTCAATAGCGTTGTTGTGACGGTAATTATTAGACTTATTTCTTGAGACTCCATCACTTAATCATATTATTTTGTGAATAAATTAAATCAATTTTTTAGGTGTTAATAATATTATTCTCTTGCTTTATTAGGTGATGAAAGATGAGTCCAATCAAGTTGAACGATGTTATCTAAATTTTGAATGTCTGTCGGCAAATTTTTAAAGAGTAATATTATTTGGATTTAAAAATTTGACCTAATTTGTTAACATAATGATATGGCTTCAGCAGAACCATTAGATCGACACAAAGTTTCAATGATTGATGGGCCTCATAGTCAATCAAAAGGTTATAGTGAATTAGGCCAGTAAATTAAGTTCTAATAGCATTGCTCATTTTAAAATTTTGTTCAAAATATGTAATAATAGAGCACCCACTTTTTTTTTCGTTTTTTGATTAGTTAGAGGATATATAGCGTTTTTTTGTTGAAGTCACACTACATCGGATTCTGAGAATATTGAAAGACCAATTAGTCCTTAACCCATTTTTCCTGCCTCCTAGATGTTGAAAAATGGGTGGTGATAGATTCATAGAACTATTAAAGTCTCACTTGGTAGGCAATACGGAATTTTCAAGACGGAAGAAATTAAATATTACTATCTCACTTCGGTTGCTGTCTTCTACTATCTACTAATACTATCTCTTAGAATCTCATGGGCGGCTCCAACAGTACCCGAACAAAGTCGGTGGCTCAGACCCCAATTTTAAAGAAGGCCCAATTTCATACATTTTTATAATAAATTTTAAATTAAAATTTAATCTCACAAAAAAATTATCATAAAAGTCTAATTACAATAAAAAAATCTAAGGCTAATTCCGAAAAGTTATATTTGACTAAGAAAAAAAATTTGAATCGTATATGTTCCACCTTTTCTTTTACTATAAGCATATTTCTTTCGTATAACAATATAGAACTGAAAATCATCACCACTATCATCTCTCTCTCTCTCTCATTTGAGCACTTAAATAATATTTTTTAATTGAGTTAATAAAGTACATAAAATTTCAAATTATTTTTGAATGCATGTATCGATGACAATTTATTATGGGCATTATGTATTTATTACTGCTGCTACAATTTAAATGATCCAATGGTTCAGATAAAAAGTAATAGTTCTTTATTTATTTTATTATAAATTTTTATATTTATTAAGATTTAGTGTCTAGTCAATAATTATACTTATCAAATTCACAATTTAAATTCAAATAACATTTTTCTTCCCGGTTGATTTGACAATGTAGTTTCACAGTGGGACAATCCATTTGACGAATCGTTCTCGGTCTGGATAATTAGTTCGGATCTCAACAAAATATGAATCGGATCACTAGATAAGCTGCTTTTTGTCCGTGTAAATTCACAAAATTTCAAGACGGAAGAAACCTTCTCTCACTTCGTTAATGGCTACATCTCTTAGACCTCTTCATTTCTTGATATTCTTCATTATATCCAAAAAACTCTTGGCCTTGGATCAAGATGACACCCAGTTCATCTACCATGGCTTCCGTGGAGCCAAATTGTATCTTGATGGTCTCGCTGAAATCCGTCCCAACGGCTTGTTGCAGCTTACCGATACTTCAAAGCAAGACACTGGCCATGCTTTCTACCAAATTCCTGTGAAATTTAACAACTCTACCTCATCTGGGTCAGCTCAGTCTCTCTCATTTTCCACCTATTTTATCTTCGCCATAGTTCCTAAATTGGGATTACCAAACGACCACGGCTTTGCCTTCACCATATCAACATCTCTGAGCTTCACCAAGGGAGGCATGACAGACCAGTTTTTGGGCGTTTTCAATTCTTCAAACAACGGACTCACCTCGAACCATGTACTTGCAGTTGAGTTTGATACTCTGAAGGACCCAGATACTGAAGATATAGACGGCAATCATGTGGGAATTGATGTCAACGGCCTCAAATCTGTAGTATCAGCTCCGGCGTCATATTTTTCCTATACAGAAGGGATCAAGAAGAGCTTGGATCTTACGAGTAAAACCCCAACGCAGGTTTGGATAGATTATGATGGAGTGAAAAAGATTATCATCGTTACAGTAGCTCCCATCAGAATGGCGAAACCAAATCAACCTCTCTTGTCGGCGTCCATTGATCTCTCTCCAGTTTTCGTAGACTCTATGTATGTTGGTTTCTCTGCAGCTACAGGACCAGTTACAATTTCGATAAGCAACCACTATATTCTGGGGTGGAGCTTCAACAAGACTGGGCCAGCACGAAGCCTAGACCTATCAAAGCTTCCTTCAGTTCCCCTACCCAAAAAATCAAACCGAAAAGTAGTTGTAGAAGTTACAATCTCAGCCGCAACAGTACTAATTGTGCTGAGCATCACAGTGACTGGGATTGTGTACATAAAAAGGAGAAGAAAGTTCGCAGAAATACGAGAGGATTGGGAAGTGGAATATGGCCCCCACAGGTTCTCTTACAAGGATATCTACCAAGCAACCAACGGCTTCTGCCACAAAGAGTTTCTTGGAAGAGGAGGTTTTGGAGAGGTTTACAGAGGAGTACTTCCTTCTTCCAATGCACAAGTCGCAGTGAAGAGAGTCTCCCATGACTCAACACAAGGAATAAAGGAATTCGTGGCCGAAATTGCCAGCATGGGAAGACTAAGGCACAGGAATTTGGTGGCTCTCCTCGGCTACTGCAGGAGAAAGTGGGAGCTTATCCTGGTGTATGATTATATGCACCACGGAAGTCTTGACAAGTTTTTACACAGCTACGAAAAGCCAAGCCTGAACTGGCCTCAACGTTATCGAATCATTAGAGGAATAGCATCAGGGCTTCTATATCTGCATGAAGGGTGGGAAAAAGTTGTTCTTCACAGAGATGTCAAAGCTAGTAATGTCCTTCTGGATGCTGATTTTAATGGGCGGCTAGGAGACTTTGGGCTTGCAAGGTTGTATGATCATGGCGAAAATCCTAAAATAACCCGTGTGGTTGGAACTTTTGGATATCTTGCACCAGAGCTTGTTAGAACTCGCAAGGCAACTACTAGTACAGATGTTTTCGCTTTTGGGGTTTTTATGCTTGAAGTGGCTTGTGGAAAAAGGCCTCTAAAGGTTCAAGGATTGCCTGATGATATGATTCTGGCTCAATGGGTTTTGGGGAAATGGAAACAAGGAGCAATCCTTGAGGCAAGTGATCCCAGATTGGGAGGTGACTTTGTGGTAGAAGAAATGGAGTTGGTTCTGAAGCTTAGTCTTCTTTGCTCGCACTACAATCCAGTGGCCAGGCCTAGCATGAGGCAAGTGATGCAAACTTTGGATGGGGATGCCTTCTTGCTGGAAGTATGTTTGGATTCATTAATGGGGGATGAATTATCAAATGAATCTGTAGTGACATTCCCTTCATCCTTACTAGGGAATTCTTCTGCTAGTGCCCTGTCTGGTACAGAGTCACTCCTATGGGTGGGACGTTAGAGTAGAATAAGTTTCATGAGTAAAAGATATGTCGGATGGTTGGTTTATTGTGTTTCATTAAATTATTTCATGTGTTTCGGGAACAATTATAGGTTGTTGATAATACAGTTTATTGAACTTTTTATCAAATCAGAATGGTTTAAAAAAAATTATTAAATCCATGGGGTTTTGAAACTATTTCTCGAATCCAAGTAGTTTCAAAAATGTTACTCCAATTAACGTCTTTGACTTAAAAAAGATTAGTTGAATTGACCTTTATATACTAAAGAAATTAGTTCAACTAACATTTTTAGGGCATGCTAGCTATCCTGCAAATAAAAACATTAGTTTGACTGAAGTTTTTAACTTAAAAAGTTAGTTTGACTAACATTTTTTGTTTTTTTTTGTTTTTCCCCTTAATCATTTTTTAGCATTTTAAGTCTTTTTTTTAAGTTACGACTTACATAATTAATTCTAATCTTCATTTTTATGGATGACACAAAAATTGAGACATAAGAAATATTTTTTGGTATTTTTAACTATTCAAATGCAGATAATGCATTTAATTATGTGACACAAATTTTCACAATCGACTTTAACACAAATTTTAATAATAAAATAGTTAATTTATTTATATGAAATAGAAATAAAAATGATCATGTTCATACAACATGAAACAGACATACAATAAACTATATTTTCTAATGAGTACTATGTTGCCAACAGCATAGTGGTTACTAAGTGCGCACAGCGTAGCGGGCAGAAATTGTTCAAAATCATCGTCATTTAAGTCATTAAAGTCCAAAAGTTCATAGTCAAAAGACAGCAATGGATCCCCTTATAACATTAATTGTCTCGTCAGGATCAAAATATTCTATCTTTACATATTTGATGAAATGGAATCAATCCGGACGTCATTGCATTTGATCATTCTCACATTCAAGTCTTACTACAATATCATCATAGTTGTCTGTGCACCATTCCACATACATATCAACTGAACGTGTTTGAAATAATAGTTGTATGTACACCGTAATCTATGTCAACAACAATATATATGTCAACGACACCATAATCAAGTACAACGTGCTTGAAAGCTCATAGTGCTTGAAGTAAAATTTCATCCATCTTGGTCCCAATAAAATGGTAATAGAATTGTCGAGGCAAAACAGTAGTTACAGGTCCAATAATCACATGGTCGACATCTGTGTAAGGGTCATGAAAGTTGATTAGCTCATTTAAAAAGTCATGCAATCGCCCATATCACATTGCACTACTGAAATTTGTATAGTTTTCATGTTCTAATATACTGAATGACGACGAACTTTAATGTTGGTGCACACCAAGATATTGGTGTTGGTTGTGTGAGGATGATCCATCGTTTGTTCGTCTCGAAGACCAGAATGATGACCTTCTAGGCATTTTAGTGTAGGGTTTACATTGTGAACAAATGCATATATATACACAAAAGTAATAACTAGACACAATATTGATCAATAATTTAAAAAAATCACTGAAAATAACCACATTGGATAGTCACTTATTATATTGACAATACTTTGATGAATAAACATTGACACTGACAACACACTGAAGATTTGAGAACTATGAATCATTGGCATAAAGTATTCAACATAGATGCAAGTGCCAAAATATTCATGGGTACAATTGCACTGCCTGGACTCATCCATTTCTTGCATCCTCACAAGGGTGGAACATTCACCCGTCACCCCAGAATGTAGAAATGTCGAGGTATCAATTTCTCTTTTGAGCAAATCAGTGTAAGACATGAATTTATTGATGTCCTCTGACTGCATGTATAATCAATACTATTCATCATCTAGTTGTTAAATACCACATTAAATATAGCATCCACAAGTTCATCGCTCAAAGTTTTCAATTGGACATATGTAGTCATATTTGGTACCAATTTAGTGGGATATCTACAAATCAACCTCAACTTGTAGTGAGACATGTCCAACCACTTTACGGTTTAAGTTTTGTTCAACAACTCCTGGAGTGTTGTGCCACTGTTTATAACAGTGCCGCCTCAAGGAGGAGAATCGTAGCTTAACCCATCCGATTCGTAGTACATTTTCCTACCCCAAGATAATATTGTAGTAACTTGATTTTTTGCCATGTCAAACAATATTGATATGAAAATCCAACTAAAATAACAAGTACCTACAAGTTATTAGAGCAATAACGTTTAGCCAATACAGTTGGATACAAACTACAAATGTCTAACTCTTCCAGATTAACGTGGTTTGTCTCTACTTGTCCTAAGAAAAAGAAGATAAAAGAAGTTGTGGTCCAAGCGGGAGGAAGAAAAAAAGGAATTAAATAATAGTCTAATTGATTTGAGATTTGATGATTTTATGGACCATTTGCCATGTAGGGTGGATCTCGAAAGATATGAAAGATCTCCCTCCAAGCCGTACATACGACTTTCATCGAATACGACTTTCCGTAGAATTCTATCTACGGTTCCATCTATGATTTATCATTCATAGACGTTGATAAGATCCATCCATTTAGCATCTGTTATTTTGGCACAAATTTTTTTGGTTCTTAAAAAGAAACAGTTCAACAAGGTTCAATTGTCCGAAATGAATTTCTAGATTCGTGGATTTATCGACATCAAACTCATAAAAAGAACCAAATTCTTTTTGACGATTATGTATGATAAAAAAAAATGAAATTTTGAAAAACATCTTGCTTGTACAATAGAAAAAAGAGAGATTTTTTTTATTCTTTATTTACTATATAATATAGATATTTAGACCTATATACATATTTTTAGAGATAAAATTCTTGCCAGGATTCCTAAACTAATGCAAGGTCTAATTCTTTGTATTTCGATTTTCCGAATTCTTTATTCAATTATGACATAAATGAAATGTGAAATTCTTGAGTAGTCTACTTCCCCTCGAATGATGAATCCCTTAATTCTTAATTCAAATTAAAGGATAAATGCAGGGAACAAATAATTCTAAGAGTGATTATTCGTCTTCCTAGTCTTCGACACAAGAAAAAAAGGGTGTGAAAAATGCCTTTTTTGTGTCGAAATAATAATAATAATGATTCTTGATCATGCTCGTCAAAGATTCCTATTCTTAGTTTTGTTTTTTTCCAGATGTATTAGAACCCCAGAACGGACGGATCTTGTAGGATTCTCAAGAAATTTTTCGATTTCTTCTGGAAATAGATGATTAATTATCTGCTTCTCACGTTCCGTGAATAGCCGAGACATTGAGGAATATCCAGAAAGGCATTTCAAAAATTGATCTGATTCTATTTTTATTTTGAAATGTCGATGTAGCAGGTAGGAAGGGTTAAATCAAATTTTAAATGTATACATAAGGAAAGTCGTGTGCAAAATGCAAGTACGATTTGGGGTGGAGTTTTTACTTATTTAATAAGAAAATTAACTACTCCATCCGACTAGTTTCAAACTAGCCCATCATATTATGGATATGATTCAACATGCCAATTTTTTTTTTATTTGGGAGGGGGAAGGGGAAGGGGAAGGGGAAGGGGAAGGGGATTTGAACACTTGATCTTAAGAAGGCGAAACCTTTACATGACAAAGAGTATCATTGGACCAAAAGTCCATTAATATTCAACATGCCAACTATTAAACAAATTATTAGAAATACAAGATAGCCAATCCGAAATGTCACGAAATCCCTTGCTCTTGGGGGATGCCCTCAACGTCGAGGAACATGTACTAGGGTGTATGTGCGACATGATACTTTATCAACCCATTTCATATCATGGGTCAAGCATTAAAATCGGTGAGATTTACTATTTATTTTGTTTCTTTTCGAAATTTGCAGAAGTGCCCATAGAACTTCTATCAATAGCTCAATCAATTATTTCTTCGAAATGCTAAAAAAACAGATTACTACGTGTTTTTCTTAAGATATTCTCATTCCAAATCTGTAAAATCAGAATTTCGATCAAATCACACATCGCAGTATACTAGGCCTTCTTTCAGGGAATGATTGGTTCGCCCGAAACGAAAACTTCTGGTCTGTTACTATTGATGATATAATTTTATGTTTCATTTTATCCTATCTAGATTGGACTTTGCGATCATATGATTTACATAAATCATCAAAATATATTGGATATTCACTAAAACATCAAAAAAGCTTTTAAGTACAAGGACTTGACTATGAACGTATCTCCTCCCCCCCCGCCCCCCAAAAAAAAAAAACCCAACTGACACATTCAAACAAGAGTCGCAATTGTCAAGTTTTTTTTGGAGCTCAAGTGTGTTCAGATTTAATACAATTGTTACTAACCAACTACAATTGCAAAACTTAGATTTTTGCTCATACTTGATTTAATAATTTTTTTGGGGACATTCAAGTTAAACTCTAATTTGAAATCAATCATCAAGCTAAGGTAGCTATTTTCAAGTCAGAAATAATTAATTCCTCCAAAAACTATCAAATAACACCTTTGGGCGGAAATTTTAGTGACAATTTTGTTCGATATGAAACTTAATCACGACAGTTGTTTTGTTTGCCATATGGACCAAACACTATTTTAATTCCCATAGACAAAGACAAATTCCCATAGAGATAAATTCTCATAGTTGATTACAGTAGGGTGTTGTAACCACACTGATCAGGTAACTACATCAACTCACTCATATGAATTCAATTATGTTTACTTTAATATTCTATATTCTTTGCATTACTATGAGTGAGTAGTCTTTTTCTAGATAATCTGAAGAAGGATTCCTAACCTATGAATTAGGGTTATACTCTAAACTAGGGTTTTATCGTTTATGTGATTGCTTGATTAAAGTTATGCTTACAAAAACCTATTTGGTTTGCATACTTTTTGATTACACGTATACAATTGGTTTTGATATAGGTAATTAGTGATGTTTTCTGCAACCAGTAGAATACCGATTTTTTCATCATAAACTACCTCTCAATGACTATTTTTGATTATTTTTCAAGTGTTTAGTTGAAAATTATCCGTCTGTACTAATTTGAATACGAAAATAGATGAGTTATAGATTTAGAGTAGAATTTCTCGTTCACAGGTGGGATGAATTCCGAAAATTATCTATAGTTTTTTAATTATTGAATTTCATTTTTATTAGTGATTAATCTTCCCAGAGGAGATGACCTTGGACTTTTTATTCAATTTATTGCACGATACTTTTCTCTTATGCTTGAAAGCTTTCATGAAAATATAACCCCTTTGGAGAGCAAACATTTATAGCCTCGCTTTTGGGACGCTAATAGTAATCTAAGGCTATATAGATGTATTCAGGTAGGTCTTGATCACAAGCCCAAGTGTGTATCTCCGTTGTAATTTAATTTTTGCTTTCGTACAATTTTAATTTTTTTTTTTTTTAGGTTTCATAGATTTGCATGTGGGGTAGAGACCAAGTAGACGGACTTGTTAGACTTACACATAATTTACCACCAGTTGTTGGTATGACTGCCCAGAATAACAATGATAACATTGATCCACCCATTATTATACCAGCAGGGGGTAATGGTGAGAATAATCTATAGCTCTGCCTGGTCGAACTATGAAGGATTATCTTCAACCGATTTGCTTTTCCTCACCATCTTGCATTGAACTTCTGATGCAGTCACACCAATTCATTGTTAAACCAGAGATGCTCCAATTGCTCTCTCACTTCCATGGAATGGCAAGTGAAAACTGCTATCTCTATCTCAAGGAATTGAGGAAGTAGTTAGTACATTCCTAGAATAGAATGTGTGGGAAGAAATGGCTAGAATGAAACATTTCCCTTTCTCACTCAAAGATAAAGCAAAGACTAGGCTAAATTCCTTGAAGCCATGGACGATCTGTACTTGGGATCGAATGCAAAAAGAATTTTTGACTAAATTTTTCCCCGTTCGTAAAAATACTACTTTGAAAAAATAGATTCAAAATTTTGCCGAGAAATCAAATGAGCAGTATCAGTTAATCAACAAGATGTGCAATGGAGAATTTCTGCATAAAGAGCCTGGGGAGGCTCTTGATTATTTTGATTGTTTGACAGAGAGTACCCAGTCTTGGGACATCTCAGACCCTGCTGAGCGATCAACATTATCAACAGTCCCTTAATCGTTCGATGGAGGAAAATACTTGTTGAGAGGTTAAGATGATCTCCTAGACAAGACTACTAAACTTTCAAGGAAACTGGAGAGTTTAGAGTTTCAAATGGTCAACAAGGTGCCCAAGGTTAATGACCCTTGCTCGATTTTTGAGTCCATTGAGCACCCTACGAATGACTACCCAATTATTCCTATGTGTAGGGAAATGCATGAGCAGCTTAATGCATTTAATCAGTCAAATCAGTCATTTTCTCCATACTCCAACACTTACAATCTGAGATGGCGATACCATCCCAACTTTAGTTAGAGATTTGACAACACTACCCAGCCTCAACAATATCCTTTTTCCACATATCAGTCATCACCAAATTATTATGGTCCTTCTAATGCTCATCAGGTCCCTCTAAAAGGACCTCCATAGCATGGGTTTGTTTAGAACCGAACACCACCACCACGGCCACAAGTTCAGGGTTTTGGCCATCAAGGTCAACCCGCAATACCATCTTACCAATAACTCCACAAAAGGAGTACTGAAGATTTGTTACAACAATACATTCAAAACCAAAATAACAATAACAATCAAAATTCTCATGCTCTAAATGAAATTAGGTCATAAATCGCAAAGATTAACACGACCCTAGGGGCAATGCAACAAGAGAAATGCAAATTTCTGCTCAACCCTAAATGGTTAACACATGATTGAGACCTTCAAGAATGTTGAACAGCTAAAGTCCATTACTATTCTTAGGAGCGGTAAAAAAGGTGATAAGACTATTCCACCCAAGGTTTTTAAGCCTATAGAAAAAAAACGTCAGGTGACCTTGAGAAAACTAAGCTATCAGACACTACTAATAATAGTTGTCCTATCCTTGCTCCTGACCCTCATAGACTGCGTATGTCTTCTAATTTATCTGATACATCTGAAATTCTTTAGATTTTTAAGCAGGTGAAAATTAATATTCCTCTTTTGGATGCAATCTGACAACACTACCCAACCAAGTTTTTGAAGGAATTGTGCATAGTGAAGAGAAAAATTAATGTGCAACAGAAATTTTTTCTCACCAAGCAAGTAAGCTCCATCTTAAGGAAGAACATTCTGCCCAAATACAAAGACCTCGGATATCCCACCATCTCAATCACCATTGGGGACTTCAAAGTAGAGCAAGCATGCTAGATTTGGGTGTGAGCGTGAACCTCTTTTCCTATTCCTTATATGTGCATCTCGGATTAGGAGAATTGAAACCAACATCCATCACACTCCAGCTCGCCGACAGAAGTGTAAAGATACCATGAGGAATAGTAGAGGATGTTTTAGTCTAAGTGGAACAATTTTACTTTTCGGTTGATTTCATCGTTCTTGATACTTGTCCTATTGTTAATCTGTCTGTTTAGACCCTTGCTATTTTGGAATGACCATTCCTTGCAACCTCTAATGCCTTAATTAATTGTAGGACTGAATTTATGAAGCTGACCTTTGGGAATATGACCTTGGAGCTAAACGTGTTCAATATTGGAACGCAGCCCGGGGATGATGGAGAGGTACATCAGATGAATCTAATTGACACCATCATGGAGCAATAGGAAAAGGTTTCAATTGGAAGATACTTGGAGATCCTGTCTGAGGAAATAGCTATTCAAGAAGAATAAGCTTTTGTTCTAGGTTCGTGGGAGCTTAAGTTTGAAGAATTGCCACCCATGGAGAATCATGCTCTGCCATCAACTATTCAATCATCTAAACCTGATTTGAAGTCACTTCCATCTACTTTGAAATATGTTTATCTGGGGAATGCATATACTTTTCCAGTGGTGAGCAGTTCATTCTTGCTATCAGAGCAAGAATGAAGGCTACTACAATTGTTGAAGGCCCACAGGGGAGTCATTGGGTGGACCACAGCAGATTTAAAGGAGACCAGTCCTCTCATATGCACCCATAGGATCTATCTAGAAGAAGGTGCGAAGCCTTCTCATCAACCACAGTGGAGATTGAATCTCATAATGAAGGACGTGGTCTGAGCTGAAGTTCTAAAGTTGCTTGATGTTGAAATCATCTTCCTTTTTGCTGATAGCATGTGGGTGAGTCTTACACAAGTAGTTCCGAAGAAGTCAGGAGTCACTGTGGTTGCTAATGAGAAGAATGAGTTGGTTCCAATAAGGACAATGACCAGGCGGAGGGTTTGCATCGATTACAGAAAGTTGAATTTATGTACTAGAAAAAACCATTTTCCATTGTCATTCCATAACCAAGTCTTGGAACGAGTTATGGGGCATGCATTCTACTTTTTTTTAGATGCGTATTCGGGCTACAATCAGATTGAGATAGCCCTTGAAGATCAAGAAAAAACAACTTGCACGTGTCCCTTTGGAATGTTTTCCTACAAAAGGATGTCATTCGGCCTTTGCAATGCTCCAGGCACGTTTTAAAGGTGCATGATGGGATTTTAGCGACATGGTAGAGAAAGTTGTTGAGGTTTTTATGGACGATTTCTCTGTGTTTGAGGATTCATTTGAGAGTTGCTTGAAAATTTTGGAGTTGCTACTACAGAAGTGTGAAGATAAAGTTGGTGCTTAACTGAAAAGAAGTGTCATTTTATGGTGACTTAGTGGATAGTCCTTGGTCACATTGTGTCAAAGAAGGGAATAAAGGTAGATAAGGATAAGGTTGAGTTGATTTCTAATCTCTCTACTCCCAAGACTATTAAACATGTTTAGTCATTTCTTGGTCATGTCGGGTTTTACAAGTAATTCATAAAGGGTTTTAGTGTCTTGGCACGACCTCTATGTTATCTTTTGGCCAATGATGTTCCTTTTAAGCGGACAGCTGATTGTGACACAACTTTTAAAGACCTAAAGAACATGTTCATTTTGCTTTCAATCATTCAACCACCCAATTAGAGACTTCCTTTCGAGTTCATGTGCGACACGAGTGATTACGCGGTTGGTGCAATGCTAGGCCAATGACAGGATAAGAAAGTCCATGTCATCTACTATGCTAGCAAGACCTTGAATGAAGCTCAAATGAACTACACTACCACTTATTAGGAATTGCTAGCAATATTTTTTGCCCTTGATAAATTTTGGTCATACATTATAGGATCACCTATTGTTATTTACACTGACCATGCTGCTTTGAACAATTTTATGACTAAGTAGGATGCAAAACCAAGGTTGATTAGGTGGATTCTTCTCCTTCAATAATTTCACATCATTATCAAGGACAAGAAAGGATTGGAGAACGTGGTGGCTGATTATTTGTCAAGGCTTATAATTGAAGACATAGATGCTCATATCCCTATTCTTAACTTTTTTTCCTGATGAACATTTATTTGTTTTGAATACAACTGTGCCATAGTATGCTGACATTTGTGAATTATCTTATTACAGGGTAGCTACCAAGTTAGTGGAGTTCAAAGGAACATGAAGACCTATTACATTTGTGAATTATGTTATTCTAACATGAAGACCGCTTGACATTTCTAAAATTGCATGTCGAACCCCTGAGATTTAAAAATATGACACAAACACACCCTTTCGTTTTCCAGATGTTAGTCTGACTAACAGAAAATAGTGATGTCAGGAAACAAAATGTATCTAATTTCAAAATTACCCCTTTATAATATGCTCACCATTTCTAAGATAATCTTGTCCACTAATTATCATAATTTACAATTTTAACAACATTAATTATGCAATTATAAAAATTAATCAAAGATTAACATTAAACCATTACATTTTGATTAAAATTAATCAAAAATTATCATTAACTAGGATAATTAGCTCCACCATCACCACACTATTTTGTTCCTAAACTGCAACCCTAGGTCCACCATTACATAACCGTTCACCACCTCCACCACCACCACCCCCTCACCTCACCTCACCCCCGCTACCCTAATCATCTCTATCTGTAACGCCCTAAACTACACATTAGACGACATTACTATCTAAAATCATTCACATCATGAGAGCAACTAATAAAATCCATCAATAAAAAAAAATTTCATTCACCATATACAATATCTACTACATCATCCCAACGGAATTTGTCAAACTATGACAATTACATTCAGAAGAATCAAATTTCATCTTGCAGCGGAATAACAAAAATATTAACAGGAACCTTATCTCAAAAGGAATTTCCTAGTCTAGGACATAGAAATAACAATCCTAGATATCCCCCTCCAAATCCATATGCCCATCCACTTGAGCTTCCCAAGGTACCTGCTCATCGACTTCGATTTCTTTCTCTAAGCTGTAATCTGAAAAATATGATGTTTGTAGGGGTAAGCACTAAACTCTATAGGAAAATCCTCCCAAACTCGAACAAGATTTAGAAAATATATAAAAACAAGTCGGTCTCCTTTCGCAAATATCATATATCAATTTTTAAAAAAAAAACTGAGACATTTCAGTAGACCTCAAGTTTATACAATAACAATAATTAAATGAACAATAAAATAAAATTTTCAAAAATAAACCATTCTAATATTAAACCGCTCCACAATGAGTCATTTCAACAATAAACCATTTTTAACATTTGTACAAGGTTATGGACCACCATTTATAATCAACCACAACCTGTATCTCTATCTCAAGTATAATGCATGATTCACACGAATAAACACATCAAGAATATCCTGGCCTACGCACGTACACCCAAATCCTCGCAAGGATATCCAACCTTTAGGAAGGGTGTATACCAACTCATGGCAGTGACGAATCTAACCCAGAAATAGTATACTACCCCTTCTTCTCAGTACCCGTGAGCGAATAGTGATTTGATCTTCACAAGGCACCAATCCCACTACGAGTGGTAGGAAAAAATTCAAACCCTCCCGGAGTAAGAAACGCATCTACCCACTCTACGATACCCAGTCAACGGCCACTCATGGTCATCCAAACACCCACAAGAGATACCATAACCAACCAATTTCTTCAAATCACAAGCCAATCCAAAATCCCCAAATCTCACATGTAATATTACAATAGAACCATTTAAAAAAATATGCAAGAGATCATCATAAACATTATTTTATTTTTCAATATCAAGCACTAGAGTTTTGAAAGTAAGAACAAAGAAAAAATCAAGATAAAAAATCAATTTCTCTTGAAAACTAAGGTTTTGAAGATGAGAAAAAAAAAGCTTTAATGCCAACTATAACATTGTTTAAAAACATGGTAAGAATTGCAAGAATAGTAAGAATCAAAGATTTTATAGTATACATATATGATTTAGAGTCAAAGAGTATATATATATATATATATCTATATATATATATATATATACATATATGCCCTAGCCTCAATGTAAGAGAATTGGAAGAAAACTCCTACATTCTTCTTCTTTGGTTTTGTGTGAAGAACTTGAAATTTGATTTTTCCCTAACTTGAATCCACTCTTAATCTCTTATTTTTCTCCTCCTTTCTTCCTCTCTAGGACTTTCTAGGGTCATAAGTGTTGAAATGGGGATAAGGGAGGCAGCCTTATATATTTATAGGGTGAGAAAAAAGTTCAATTGACATAAATTTGATGTCTGATTCGCTGCTCACGTTCGAACGTTATGTGCTCTCAGTACTTTTGTTTTTCCATCAAACAAAAAGTACTGAAACACACTGTCGTTCAAACGGATTTTCACGTTCGAACGTAGATCGTTCTTTCACGTTTGAACGTACATCCTGTTTCTGCTGAAACTTTCAGTGCAGTTTTGGCCTATTTAGAGGTCGATTTGAAAATTTTTCATGAAATACACTTTTGTAGCCCTAGAGGTCTACTATCTACTGTCAACAATTTCAGATCAAACAGAAATCAAGTTAAAAAGTTATAGTCCAAATACTAAGGCAGTGTCTAATTTCTTCCTACCCGAATTCTTTCTAGAAGGTGTCTTAATTCTGGGATACTTCCTAACTTTATTACACCCCATATTTTCTCTCCCAATGTTTCTCGATCTTCTGAATTCAATGGACATCTTATTTTGACCTAAAAGTATTTAAAAACTCACCTACAACCCCTTCCAAGTTTAAACACATTCGAAACTTAAACTTAACAATCAATTTGTATCCCAAATATTTATTTCTACTGTTATAGTCTATGTAATTTATTCTTACGTTATTACATATATTAGAATTACTAAACAATTATATCATTATATTAATATAAACATATGAGGGTTTACACTCTCTATTTATAGCAACTCTTTTATGTGGGTTTTGCCTAATTTGAGAGAGAAAGTGGCTGATTTGAGGGTGTCAACTCACCCAATCTTACGGGTTTTATAGATCTAGAGATAAATGTGATTGAGTCTTCAGATTTGGAGCTATTCAACTAGAGATGCACAGTCTTGAGCGGACGAGAAGAAGGTGGTTGGTATTGGAGGGTTAGGAGTGGTGGTGGTGGTGGTGACAGCTAGGGTTGGGAGGGCTTGGTTCAGTGGGGGTGTAGTGGGGATGGGGGCAGGGATCTCTGTGTGTGTGTATGAGAAAAGGAGAGGGAAAAGGAGAGAACGAGAAAGAGAAAGAGAGAAGAGGGGGTTACGGGTGGTGGGTTTGGAGAGGTGGTGGTGGTGGCAGTTGGGTTGGGAGGGTTGGGTGCAGAGGCTTGGGGGTATCTCTATCAGAGAGAGATGAAGGGGAGTTGTAGGTTTGCATAGATAGAGAGGAGATGAGAGGAAAAGGGGTGGTGGAGAACATGAAGGATACATTCAAACCTCCACAAGACCCACGATCTAGGTATTTTTAGGAGTAGTTTTAGATTAGTTTTAGGAAGTAGCTACTCCTGCAATCAAGACTGTTAATCTAGTCCTTTTTGTAACCGAAGTCATTTCAACTGAATTAATAAAGAAATTATCTTTTATTAGTTCATTGTACTGTGTGATTATCCGATAAAATTCATCTAAGAAAGTTCTTAAACAAGACACTTAAACCCATCATAAACAATTGCTTGAAAACTATCTGTCGATTGAGTCTCCTCTGTCGATAACAACAAATTTTGGTGCAACACACATAAAAAAATAGATTTATTTGATTACTTGTATCATTGATCGGGGCGTGGAGCGGGTGATGGGGCAGGTCTTGTGTTATGGAGGGAGTTGTGGATCATGGGTCGAGTCGTGTGTATTTTTAGTTTACTAATATGTGTATTTTTTAATATATTAGTGTGTGTATGTGTGTGCGCATTTTTTAGTATATTTATTTAATAGAAAGATAAATACTCAACCCAATTGGTATCCATTTATAATCTTTTATTAATCCACTTAAATATTAATATATGTATCTAACTCATTTATTTATAGATGAGTTGGGTTGATTAATAGGTAATGAATTAAGATTAACACCTCTGGTTTGAATGAATGATAATCGTGACAATTATTGAAGTTGCTCATGGAATTGTTATTTGGATTTAGGCATAGGTAATGGATTTGTATTTTAGTTTGGGATATATTTGAGTTTGATTTAATTTACTCAATAAATGAAGGACAAAATAGTCTTTTTATTAAAAATGTTACTGCCTTCACACGGTAGGGGCCTCATTGTATTTTTTAAAATGTGAGGGTGTGTCTGTGCAATACAGCCAAATGTCAGGAGATGTGAGTAAAATTTACCCTAAATATTTTTTTGTATATCTAAATCTAGATCACCCTGTAGGAATAATTGATGCCCTCGAATATGCTGTGTTCATGACCCAAAAAAGATACCTTGAATCTAGCTTATATTCATAATGAGCGACGTGATTACAGAGATAATCAGAGGAAAAGCATATCGGATGGATCCATCATACCTTGTTCTTCGAGCCTCTTGGGTCTTTTTTTTTTTTTTTTTTTGGGGGTGGGGGGGTGGGTAGGGGTTCTGATTGCACCCCTTGAATAAAAGAATAATACTATACAACTCAAATAAAATCAAAAAAAGTTACAACCCAAATATATATTTGGATGAGTGGGTTCTATCAATTTTTTTAGTGAAACTCACTCATTCAATACTCATTTAAAAGATGGTATGCATTTATATTGTAATTTTTAAATTTCATTTAAATTATATAACATTTTCCTTGATAGAAACGTAGTAGCTACGACAGCCATACATGTCCAAGGTCATGATATCTAGATAACTTTTGTGATGCAAGAACAGAGAAGTCCAGGCAGGTTGAACGTTCAATGCAAGAACAGAGAAGTCCATAGTTAAAGGGAGAGTCTTGCTATTGTGACCAAATACAATTCAAAATAATGGATCACATTAGCACCTAGTCATTGAAGTTGTTAACTATTATGCCGAAAAACTATTGTTTCGAGGTCTAATTAAGGAATTTATATCCACTTTAATCTTACAATAACACCCATCCCAGAATTTAGAAAGACCAATTATGTCTTGATCACATTTCCACGCCCAATGACGTGATGTTAGACCTGGTTAGCCTTTCCTCAATAGTTTGATCATAAAACATTTTAGGTCATTCAAAACTACGAAATTAAAGAACAATTATGTTTTAATAACATTTATCACGAACAATGGCGTGATGGTAGACCTTGTTACCTTTCCTCAATAATTTGATCAAAAAATATTTAGGTCATTCAAAGTTACAAAATTAAAGACCAATTATGTCTTAATAACATTTTTCACGCACAACGACACTGATAGTAGAGCTTGTTAACCATTCCACATTTTTCACGTACAACGACAGTGATGGTTGAGCTTGTTAGCTATTCCTCAATAAGATCAACATTTTGTCCATTCAAAAGTAACAAAATTTCAAGACGGAAAACTTTTCTCACTTCTTTGATGGCTACACCTCGAAGGTGTCTAAGTTTCTTGATCTTCCTCCTAATATCAACCAAATTCTTGGCCTTAGATCAAGATGGCACCAAGTTCATCTACCATGGCTTTCGTGAATCCAAAATGTATCTTGATGGGCAAGCAGTAATCCATCCGAATGGCCTATTGCAGCTAACAAACACTTCCAAGCAACATACTGGCCATGCTTTCTTCCAAATTCCTGTGAAGTTTAACACGTCTTCCTTATCTGGGTCAGCTCAGTCTCTTTCATTTTCCACCTATTTTATCTTTGCCATTGTTCCTAAACTGGGAAATCCTAAAGGCCACGGCTTTGCCTTCACCATCTCACCATCTCTGAGCTTCACCAAGGGAGGCATGACAGACCAGTTTTTGGGCGTTTTCAATTCTTCAAACAACGGCCTTGCCTCGAACCATGTGCTTGCAGTTGAGTTTGATACCTTACAGCACACTGGGTTTGAAGATATAAATAGCAATCATGTGGGAATTGATGTGAACAGCCTAAAATCAGTTGTGTCAGCTCCGGCGTCATATTTTCTCAAGACAGATGGGATCAACAAGAGCATGGAACTTGCGAGTAAAACCCCAACACAGGTTTGGATAGACTATGATGGAGTGGAAAAGATTATCGCCGTTACCTTAGCTCCGATCAGAATCGCGAAACCAGATCAACCTCTTTTGTCGGCGTCCATTGATCTTTCTCCAATTTTCTTGGACTCTATGTATGTTGGTTTCTCTGCATCGACAGGATCAGTGTCAGTTAGCAACCACTACATTCTGGGGTGGAGCTTCAACAAAACAGGGTCAGCGCAAAGTCTAGAACTCTCAAAGCTTCCTTCAGTTCCCCGACCCAGAAAATCCAAACAAAAATTACATCGAGATGTTGGATTCTCGGCCTCGACAGTACTGGTTGTGCTGATCATCACTATGGCTGGGATTGCTTACATACAAAGGAGAAGAAAGTATGCAGAAATACTCGAGGATTGGGAATTGGAATATGGACCTCAGAGGTTCTCCTACAAGGATCTCTACAAAGCAACCAATGGGTTCAACCACAAAGAGGTTCTTGGAGTAGGAGGTTTTGGACAGGTTTACAGAGGGATACTTCTTCCAATGCCCAAGTCGCTGTGAAGAGAGTCTCCCATGACTCAACACAAGGGATGAAGAAATTTGTGGCTGAAATTGCCAGCTTGGGAAGGCTCAGGCACAGGCACTTGGTGACCCGCTGGAGAAAGGGAGAGCTTCTATTGGTCTATGATTATATGCCCCATGGAAGTCTTGACAAGTCTTGACAGCAATGAGAATCCAAGCCTTAATTGGGCACAACGCTATCGAATCATTAGAGGGGTAGCATCAGGCCTTCTGTATCTACATGAAGGGTGGGAAAAAGTTGTTCTTCACTGAGATTTCAAGGCCAGTAATGTCCTCGTGGATGCTCATTTTAATTGACAGCTTGGAGACTTTGGGCTTGCTAGATTGTGTGATCATGGTGAAAATCCTAAAACAACCCATGTGGTTGGAACTTTTGGATATATAGCACCAGAGCTTGCTAGAACTGGCAAGGCAACTACTAGCACAGATGTCTTTGCTTTCGGAGCATTTATGCTGGAAGTGGCTTGCGGAAAAAGGCCTCTAAAGGTACAGGGATTGACTGATGATATGCTTCTGGTTCAGTGGGTTATGGACAAATGGAAAGGAGGAGCAATCCGTGAGGCAAGTGATCCGAGATTGGGAGGTGACTTTGTGGTGGAGGAAATGGAGTTGGTTTTGAAGCTAGGTCTGCTTTGCTCGCACTATAATCCGATAGCTAGGCCTAGCATGAGGCAAGTGATGAGGTATTTGGATGGGGATGCTATGCTGCCCGAAGTATTTATGAATATTGCAGAAGTTGAAATGATTGCATTATTTGGGAATGAAGTTTCAAATGGATTTGCAATGACATTCCCTTCATCATCATTGGGGAATATATCTGCTAATGCCCAGTCTGGTATTGAGTCACTCCTTGACATTGGACATTGAGACCAGTAAGTTTGAGGGGTAATTCCATGTATTTCGGTATCAACTTTTGATAGTCATGTTTTGTGATTGTATTTGTTTAAACATTCTAGTTTTAATCATGTAGATAATATATAAAGTCTTCGGATTTTTTTCCATAGTATTGTTCTTATTAGAGTGTTATTTGTATTATTCTTGTATTATTCATTAAGGTTAGTTTTGTGAATACACAAATATACTCTTATATTTACTAGTTGATACACACGTGCAATACACTTGAACCATTTTGATTATAAATTATGTTTTGTAATTGATGTAAAAAATAGTAAATATTTCTTTATTTAGAAGTTTAGAACTTACCAAGAGGTATGTAATTACAATATTACTGTATAGTGAGGAAATAATTCATCTCGTCCCTTTCTCTCTCCCCCTTTTCCCTATTGTTTTGTAGAAAGAGTCATGTAAATTAAATAAAGCTGGTAAGAGATGATTTCTTCTTGCATGATCAATCATACATGGTTGGCAATCTAGGTAGTGTAAGTGATTGATGATAAACACTTCCCTATCCATATAATAAGGGACAAGACAATTCAAATCCTAAAGATAAATAGTGGTTCATATCATTTCAAGATAAAAAAAATAGTCATCAGACAGATTACGTTTTCCTGGCCCAAGATAAAAAAATGGTTCAATCATTTCAAAATTTATTGATCCGATGAACCATAATGAGTTTTGAAATTTTTTTTCCACCTATTAACACTTTCCATTTTGTGTGTGTGTATGTGTGTGCAAAATATGTTAAACTTAAAGCATAAGTGTAGAACTCCATATGGGGCACTGTCTTAACAAATTGTTCTGCGGATGTAGTTTGCTCGTTTATCATGTTTTTTGTCTTTATGAATGCTTGAGTCTTTACATTTTTCACATTGATGTGTAATTTTTTTCCTGAGGCATGCAGCAAATTGTATTTATAGTTGATAGTTTGACCACAAAATTTATTCTTTTTAAAAATCACTTGGAACCCTGGAATATTTTGGCTCTCCTCTTACTTTGGTTGTACTGTCGTCTAGGATGAGGGTATGGGCGTTTATGTTGGAATAGATGTTTGAAATGGGGGAACGATAACCTTTCTTAATTCATGCCTTCGTTGATCGGGCCTAATTGGTTGTTTGCTTCTAAATTCTAATTTAGGTTTTCCAAGTTATATTACAAGAAAATATGACACTTTTTAAATGTTAAGACAAATAGATTTGAAAAGTTATTTTAACAGTGGTAGACATTTTAATTTTAAAATATCAAAATACCTTTAAAGAGTTCTATTAAGCTCCTTTACATGGCCTAATAGTCCCGAATAGGCTGCGTTTAGTATTAAACATAGATGCTTTTCAAGTAGGTTTTAATTGAGACAAAATGTAATTCGGTGATCCTATGCTTAGACCACCTACTAAGTTTTAGCATATTTAATTTTCCAAAGAAGCTTATACTTTTTATCCCCCATTGATCAATCCTTTCTCTACCAAGCATGAACCAGATGAAATTTATGGGTTAACTTGGACATATATCTCTTGATGGTAAAACCATTACACTAATGTGTTTTAAGAGTTTCAAAAAATGGTTTATTTATTCTTTACTAAAAAAATTATTTTCAATTTCCAAAAATGGACATACTATTAGTAGTTAAAAGAAACATAATGGTATGTGCTGAAAAAAAGAAGTGATGTTTCAATGCTATATAATTTTTATGGTTTTATATGGTCTAAAACAATAAATATAATATGGTGGGCATGGATTAGGTGTAGTTTATATGCTAAAGTAACTTGGAATATTGAATCAATGTAATGGGAATCACCACTGATTCGCAATTTTATGCATTACCTATTGATGATAGCGTGGAAAACTTACTAAGAGACTTATCCAAGACCTCATCATGCCACGTACCTTTCATCGTTACCGAACAGAAATCAGAAATGTTATGGTTTTTTATTCATTGAATTCTATATTTGTTGGCCTTTTATAAGTTTTTAGGAAGCTTTTAGCATTGTCTTTTTTTTTTTTGTTAGTTTTTTAGCATTACCCAAATGTTTTAGCATTGTCTATTGCTTTTTCAGGATGATTGATTCTTTAAATTGAATAGTGGTAAGGAAGTCACAGACAAGTAGATTATATGAATACGGACCATTAATTCTGAAGTCTAAATATAGTATTGGTATGGTCAATATATCAAACGCCTTGACTCCATGGACAATCTCCTAAGCTATGTTAAACATCTAGGGTCCCAACTTCGGAATTGTTAGTTCAAGAAAATTTCCTACACACCCTTGATGGGTTCTTAGAGTACTTCATAAGTAACTATAATTTCTCTCATAATGTAAATTCCTATCTAAGCCAGCACTATTTTTTCATGTTATATTTTTATACAATTTTCAGTGACCAATGTCTTGGCCTCAAAAAATAACAAAAATGGTGGATCAAAGATCCCACCATAGATATAAAACCAGTGAAGTACTTAACAGAATAACAATTACCATATCAATACAACACCTATAACTCTAATCGGGATTTAAACAAAGATTAAAATTTTAAATCTAAGAATTGAGGCCAAACCAAAAGGACCCTAGTTACATCCCAACTGGCAAAACTAGTTATATTTGAATTCAATCATCACTTTAAAATGATCATAGGTGAACATCAATTTGGCGGGAGAAAGATAAACATTATGTATCCTCACTACAACATGCAAATCTACATCCAATTCCAAGTGGCACATCTTGTCTTAAGCATAGGAATTTTGTGCTTTATATATACATATATATAACACATTAATTTCTAGATAATCAACACTACCTAAATCAAAACCATAGAAATTCAATTCACTCAAACTAAATTTTAGTCATAAATCAAGATCGCAATATATAGGATCCAATACATTTCATTTATAAAAACATCAAATACAAAACCCAACCCACAAGACTAACATAGAAAATCTATGGTAAATTGATTTACCATGACATATACCACTTAATTGGGACAATCTAAGAGACCCAACGAAAAATCAAGCATGATATTTGATGGAACAATTAGGAAAGAAAATACATACGTCAGAGGGCTGATAGCCCAGAGTTCAAAACTCAATTCTCGAAGTGCAGCAAGTGTCAGACTTTGGTCCTATCAAAAGAAACTGAAAGTAGAGGATCAGCGTGGTCCCAGCCGAACCATCTCCAATGTCAAAGTTAGTTTGGAAGAATCTATAAATTGTTTGTTTTATGAGAGAGAGAGAGAGAGAGAAAGAGAGAGAGAATTTATTCTTGTTACCTACCTTAAGCCTTCATTTATGAGGGATTTTATAGTGTGGGTTGAGTGCGTTTTTAGTTTTAAGAGTAATGATTAAGAGTAATCATTCATGGTTGCTAATGTCATACAAGAGCCTTTAACACTAACGTGCGCCAGGTATGCTAAAGCCCATGTGTGGTGTCAGGAATGTGAAGTCAAGTGTTAACTTCTTTCTAAATAGACACATGCAAGTGATGGTTGATGTACCCCGATCATTTTATTTAGTTGTGGCTGATCAATGACCTCTAAGGTTCAAACTATATCCATCAGTAGCCCCCCGATTCCTTATGACCTCTTGGGTCATTGAGAATTCATTTGTTTGGTCCTATATCCTCGGAGCTCGCTTTCGACAGTTGTGATGATTAATCTTTTTTGGATTTTCTTAGATTTTGAAATGATGATTTTTGGCGCCTTTTCGAATTTCAAGGGAGGCGCATTCATGACATTGTATTTTCGAGTGGCGCATGTTGGCTTTTAACCGTAGCCACTTCTCACAACCTCTGGTATTCTTCAACCCTTAGGCTCCCCTTCATTGGATTAAATAAATAAGGCCCCTTGGTGGTGGGTATAAATGCCCTCTTCCATCTCATTCTTTTCCTTATTCCTTTCATTTTGGATTTTTCTGCACTCACTTTCATAGCTTCATAGGCGAGCATTTTTAGGCGTTCCTTGCTTTTCTCCTGTTTTTTTCCTCTTTATGAGCATCGAACCCATATTGGTGTATAGTGATGGTGATCCAGACAGTGTCGTCAGCCCTTCCAATCCCCTAGATTCTTCTAGTAAGTTTCTTCCAAAGGCCCCCAATTTTAGGCGATTGCTCTTAAAAGGTTTCCCCTTAGGAAATTGCAGTGGCTATTTCTAAATGTCGAGGTTTAATTGGTCCTTTTGTTCCTTATACAATGCAAATTCAGAGCGGACTAAATCTGCGAGTCTGGGGGATGAACACTCTTTTTCCCTTTATATTGATAGGTCTTCCCTTTGGAAGGCCCACGAAATAGAGTGTCGTTATACTGAGATTAGTCTGGAGTCCATCAAATCTCGGTATAACCTTCCTGACTTTGTAAGGGTTCAATTGCCTTCTACGCAAGAGTGAGCGTGTTCTCCTTTATATGGAGATGTATGTTTTCATAAGTCAGCCATACAAGCAGGTCTTCGGTTCCCCATTCCCCTCTTCCCCCGTTCATTAGGTCTGTCCTCTCTTGGCTAGCTCTGTCCCCCTGTCAACTGGTAACTAATGTATGGAAGACCCTTATCGGTCTGTTGGCTTTATGGAGACTAAGTGGTGGGGGACACTATTCTATCACCTTAGAGGAGTTCGTTTACTGTTATAAGGTGAAGGAGTGTACCCATAATAGTTATTTTTATCTGAACACATAGCAAGGGATCCCCAAACTTTTATGGGGGCTCCCTGACTCAAACAAGAATTTGAAACCCTAATTTTTCTATTTATTTGGGGATTGGGAGTTGGGCCCAGATGAGGGACAATCCGGAGATTGCACTTTAGTGCCTAGAGTTTGGGGCGTATCAGTCCCTTCTGGTGAGTTCCCTCTTTTAGGTTTTGTTTGCAATTTCGTTATCCACTGTTTTTTAACCTGGTTTCTTTCTTTTTTGGCGGCGAGGACAAATCTTAGCGACGATCTTCTAAAACGAGTTGAGCGTGCTTCAAAGTTTCCTTGCAAAGACTTCAAAGTTCTTATGGCTAAAGAAAGAGTAGGTTTTTCTTATTTTAGGGAATGTGACCTCTTTTAGGGAATCTCTTCTTGTTTTTTGATTTGATTTGATTTATTTTATTTTTAATTGAGATTTTTCTTTTCTTAATTTAGGATCCACTAGACAGCCTCTGGACAAGAAGGCTACAATGGCCCTAAGAGCCAAATATGCCCTAAGGGATCAAGGGACCTGCCTCCTTCAAAAAAGGTGAAGATCCTGAAGGGGAAAATTTCATCCTCCAGAGCCTGGTCTTTGACAAAAAACTAGAGTACTAAGACTCGACTCTAAAACCTATAGACAAAGAGAAACTAAGAAAAACAATCAACTAGCAGCCTCATCATCCGAATCAGAGAAAGTAATTGGGTGATAGATACTAGATCTTGCATACTCATGGTCTCTAAAGCGTTGGGGTCGGACAATGGAGAGTCTCCAGAGATCTTGCCTTCTACGACAGTAGTGACGGTTGGAAACAAGACTCCAACCCCAATAGTCTATCTATCAAGGAAAACTAGGGGAAGCGGAACTATGGCTGCCTCCTTGACTGTCGGTCATCGAAGAGGTTCCTCCAAATTTAGGGTGACCCTTCCCTCTAGTCCACTGGACAATCCTATAGCCTGGGTTCAGAGCCGAGCAAATCTAGATAGGCCATTGAGAAAATAAAAGAGTTAGGCCCTCTTGAAATTTAAGCTCTTGCTTGTCAAAAGATGAGCGAGGTATGTGTTTATTTTGTTGTTTCANGGCTTTATGGAGACTAAGTGGTGGGGGACACTATTCTATCACCTTAGAGGAGTTCGTTTACTGTTATAAGGTGAAGGAGTGTACCCATAATAGTTATTTTTATCTGAACACATAGCAAGGGATCCCCAAACTTTTATGGGGGCTCCCTGACTCAAACAAGAATTTGAAACCCTAATTTTTCTATTTATTTGGGGATTGGGAGTTGGGCCCAGATGAGGGACAATCCGGAGATTGCACTTTAGTGCCTAGAGTTTGGGGCGTATCAGTCCCTTCTGGTGAGTTCCCTCTTTTAGGTTTTGTTTGCAATTTCGTTATCCACTGTTTTTTAACCTGGTTTCTTTCTTTTTTGGCGGCGAGGACAAATCTTAGCGACGATCTTCTAAAACGAGTTGAGCGTGCTTCAAAGTTTCCTTGCAAAGACTTCAAAGTTCTTATGGCTAAAGAAAGAGTAGGTTTTTCTTATTTTAGGGAATGTGACCTCTTTTAGGGAATCTCTTCTTGTTTTTTGATTTGATTTGATTTATTTTATTTTTAATTGAGATTTTTCTTTTCTTAATTTAGGATCCACTAGACAGCCTCTGGACAAGAAGGCTACAATGGCCCTAAGAGCCAAATATGCCCTAAGGGATCAAGGGACCTGCCTCCTTCAAAAAAGGTGAAGATCCTGAAGGGGAAAATTTCATCCTCCAGAGCCTGGTCTTTGACAAAAAACTAGAGTACTAAGACTCGACTCTAAAACCTATAGACAAAGAGAAACTAAGAAAAACAATCAACTAGCAGCCTCATCATCCGAATCAGAGAAAGTAATTGGGTGATAGATACTAGATCTTGCATACTCATGGTCTCTAAAGCGTTGGGGTCGGACAATGGAGAGTCTCCAGAGATCTTGCCTTCTACGACAGTAGTGACGGTTGGAAACAAGACTCCAACCCCAATAGTCTATCTATCAAGGAAAACTAGGGGAAGCGGAACTATGGCTGCCTCCTTGACTGTCGGTCATCGAAGAGGTTCCTCCAAATTTAGGGTGACCCTTCCCTCTAGTCCACTGGACAATCCTATAGCCTGGGTTCAGAGCCGAGCAAATCTAGATAGGCCATTGAGAAAATAAAAGAGTTAGGCCCTCTTGAAATTTAAGCTCTTGCTTGTCAAAAGATGAGCGAGGTATGTGTTTATTTTGTTGTTTCAATGATTTTAGCAACTTGTTACTTAAACGTTTTTAACGTTATATTTTTTTTTTTTTTGGCAGTTGGTTGAACTCCTGTCCTCGCTGAGTGTGGAGAACCAAGCTTCAGGAGCTTTTACATCCAATCTTCGTAAGTCTAAGACTTCATTATAATCCGAACAGATTCACAATCAAACATAGTACTTCTTGTGATGTTCCACATTCCATGGATAAGGGAGTACTTTCCCTTGGGAGGACTTTAATTGATAAGTCCCTGGTCGAACCCCTTTGACAGTGATATACTGCCCTACCCAGTTTGGGGATAACTTCTTTTCTTCTACTGCTCACTCCCTCTTGAGCACGAGGTCCCCTTCCCTTAGCTTTTTCTCTTTTACCCTCCTATTGTAATAACGAGCAGTCCATTACGGGTAAGAAACTATTCAGAGAACGACCTTATCTTTGGTTTCTTCTAGAGCATCGAGGTTTGCCCTTAGCTTCTCTTCATTACTCTGGGGTCATGATGTTGGAATCTATGTGAAGGAAGGTCTATTTCTGTTCAGTCTCAAATGCCAACATGAAAAGGCTTTCCCCTGTGGCTTTCTTGGGGGTAGTTCGATATGCCTATAAAACTTGTGAGGAGCTCAACCCATAGACTTTACTTCTCTTCAAGTTTGGTCTTGATATTCTAGAGCAGTGTTTGATTGGTTACCTCGGCTTGACCATTGAACTGGGAATACCTAGGAGTGGAGAAATGATTTCTTATACCAAGGCTAGAGCAAAAACTACGGAAGCCACTCAAGTCGAATTGTTTCCCATTGTAAGAGACGATGGCCTAAGGAACTCCGAACTAACATACAATGGATTTTCAGACAAAATCTACAATTTTCTTTTCAAAAATTGTGCCTAGTGCTTTGGCTTCTGCCCATTTTGTAAAATAATCAATAGCTATTAACGAAAAGTGACATTGACCCTTCCCTCAAGGTAGAGGTCCCACAATATCAATACCCCACTATGCGAGGAGCCAAAGATTGGAAACCGAGCTTAGATCTTTGTGAAGGGGCATGTTGGATATTTTTGAACCTTTGACATTTGTCATAATTTTTGACGAATGCCAGTGCATCTTTAGCCATTATGGGCCAGAAGTATCCACGTCGTAGCACCTTATAAGAGAGTGACCGTCCTCCAGAGTGATTTCTACAAATGCATTCATGTATCTCCTTGAGAACATATTTCACTTCCTATGTCCCCAAACAATGGAGGTATGGGAGAGACAAACTTCTTCTATGGAGAATGCCTTGGATGAGCACATATTTAGCCACCTGTAGGAGTAACCTTTTGGCTTCTAGTCATTCTGTCAGGAGATCACCATTTTTGAGGTAGGATATATATTGGTCCATCTATGTTGATGTTTGTACTTGGAATGTTTCCCCCACTGGTTCTCCTTTGTTGATTATGGGCTTGTGCAGGTACTCTAGGGGAATACTTCTCCTTTTTTGTTTCATGGTCCTCTGTTGAAGACGCTACTCGGGCCAAGGAATCCATATGGCTGTTGTCTGACCTCATGATCTACTAGATAGAAAAGGTTTGAAACTGAAATAAGAGAGATTGAGCATTGGTCAAGTATGTCATCATCTTATCATCTTTAGCTTCGTATTGGCCATTGACTTGATTGACAATAAGTTGTGAGTCACTCTAAGCTCAGATGCAGCGTACGCCGAGGTCAATGACGCGTATTCCAGTGAGATCAAGATTAACTTTGCCCCATTTTTGAATTTGTTGGATGATCTGTCAACAAACAACGACTATTCCACTGAGGTAGGGTCGGGTTATGTAGTAGGAGGGATGGAATTACCTTCTCATGTGGGAGTGAACTTTGCGGTAAAATTAGTAGCAGCTTGTCCCTTAATAGCTTGGCAAGGTTAAAACTGAATATCAAACTCCTCGAGCTTCATGTCCCACTTTATCAACCATCCTAATATCTCTGGTTTGTGAAGTATTTGTCGAAGAGGGTGGTCAGTTAGCACAAATTCTTAGTTGTAGGGTATCTGTCCTCTGCTCCTCGAAGTGCTTAGCTAGTGTCATAGATTGGTTTCTCAACCCGTTCCTCCTCCCTTATCAGCACTGAGCTGATAGCCTCGGGTGATATAGCCAAATGAACATATAGATGCTCCCATAGATTTGCAACAAATAAGAGAGAAGGCGACCCCCTGTATTGCTTTAGCTACTGAAATGTTTTCTCGCACTCCTCTGTCCACTTGAAGCTTTGTTTTAGGACTTAAAAAAATTGGAGGCACTTGTTAGTTGCTAGAGAAACGAACCTGTTCAAGGTAGCCAGCTGCTAGACCTCTTTGGTGGATTTTGGTGACTCCATGTTGGTCTAAGGCATAAATTTTGTCAAGATTAGCTTCGTTTCCTTAGCTCGTGACCATTAAATTGAGAAATTTTCCTGAAGTGACCCCAAAAGTGCCCTTGGTAGGATTCAGTTTGATCTAGTAATTTAGAAGAACTTGGAAGGTTTCCTCCAGATGTTGGACATGTAGATCGACTTGTAGGCTCTTACCAACATATTATCCACGTAAACCTCCATGGTTTTGCCTATTTGTGCCTCAAACATCTAGTTTACTAGTCGTTTGTAGGATGCTCTTGCATTTTTTAGATCAAAAAGCATTACTCAATAACAAAACGTACCTCGATTAGTAATGAATGAGGTCTTTTCCTCATCAGTCAAGTCCATGAGAATCTGATTGTATCCTGAATAAGCATCCAAGAAGTTGAGGAGCTCGTGCCTGGTAGTGGCATCAATGAGGATATTAATTCTTGGCAAAGGATAATTGTTTTTGAAACATGCTTTGTTGAGGTCGGTAAAGTCAACACAAAACCTCCATTTGTCACTCATCCTGTTAACCAAGACAACATTGGCTAGCCATTCGAGTTATTTGGATTCTTTGATCTGGTTAGCCTTTAGAATTTTTTACATTTCTTCGTTGATCACCTGGTCCTTTTCTCGAGTGAAGGTACATTTTTTCTATTGTGTTGGGTTGTGCTGGGAATTGACCCTAAGTCGATGAATGATGACCTCTGGGTCTATATATGTCATGTCAGAATGCTCCTCAGCAAAGATATCCTAGGCTGCACTTAAATAATTCAAGAGACGTCCTGTGGGCTCTGGGGTAAACAAGGTGCCCAAATTAACAGTGTGTTCGAGCTTTATAGGGTCTAAAGCCACTTCTTCCAAATCCTCCACATGAGATCCTTTTCTGTCATCTTCCCTTGAATCAAAAATCTCGATTTGAATGGCTTCCTTGGAGGCTTTTTATTTCATCGATGTTGCATAACACTCTCTGGCCGCCAATTGGTCACCCCTGATCTGACCTACGCCCCCTTGAGTGGGGAATCACACCATTAGATGATAGGTTGAGGGGACGGCCCGAAGTGCATTGATGGATGGTCGACCCATAATAACATTGTTGGATAAGGGTGAATCCATGATCAGAAAGTTTACCATAATGTTGGATTACCAAGGAGGTTCTCTAGCCGTGACTAGGAGAAAAATAAAACTTAGAAGGAAGCTTATTTCCCATGAGAAGCCAATGAGAGGGGAACTAATCACCACCAGTTTCTCTCTCCCAAGACCGAGCTATTTAAATGCTTCTAGGTATATGATATCTGTTGAACTATCACTGTCAACCAGGACCCTTCTGACCTTGAAATTAGAAATGGTTAATGGCATTACTAGGGGATCATCATGAGGTACTTGGATTCCCGCGAGATCCTGGTTGAAAAATGAGATGGATTCTTCAGTCCTAGGATACTTTGGGGGTCGATCCTCCGTTTGGATGTTGTAGACCTTGAGGACATCCTAGCTCTTTGGGAATGATTTTTCTTAGCTAAGGAGGACTCGCTACCACCAGCAAACCCTCATGCAATGACCTTGATCTCGCTGATGGGGTCTTGATGACCTCAGTTTTCGTCCTTCTGCTGTCCTTCTTCAGGTACCTTATGGTTATCTTTATGGTCATTTGAAACAAAATGCAACAATCTTCCTCTTCCGATTAAGAACTCTATTTTCTCTTTCATATCTCTGCATTCTTTAGTATTATGGCCATGATCTCAATGGAAACAATAATATTTCTCCGAAGACCGTTTTTCGGGGGTGACCTCATCTTGCCCGGCCATTTAAGGATCTGGTACCGTTCCAACAGGGTGTTGACAAGTGTGTACCTGACGAAGTGGTGAGTTCGGGATTTATCTTCCTATTCATGTTTTGTGGCTTTCTTTTTCTTGGGGTCTAGCTGGGCGGCTATTTTAGGTGAGTAAGATCTCCTCTTCTCCAGTTGGCTAACGAAGAAAGATCTTGCCAGGCTCTAATAGTATCTTCAACATTCATGTGTTTCTGGGTTTTACGGAGTAAGTTAGCCATGGTGTTTGGGGAGTCTTTGCAAAAGAGTAGAGAAAGGTAGGGGTACTAACACCCCCTAGAAAAATAGTGAGGGAGACTCGGTCATCAAGGTCCTTTACTTGTAAGGCTTCATTGATAAATCGTGTAACATAACTTATGAAGGATTCATATTTCTGTTGCTTAATGTTTAATAAGTAGGTGGTTGGTTTCCTATGTTTCTCTCCCCCCGCAAAGTGTGACACAAAAGAATGACTTAACTGGGAGAAGGTGGAAATGGAAGTTGGTTGTAGCTTACTAAAACACCTATAGCATTCCCAGTAAGCGTGGTTGGGAATGTTCGACACATGATCTCGCCTGGGAAGGCATGCAACGTCATCAAATCTTTAAACTTTTGAAGGTGATTGGCTAGGTCTTTGCCCCCTTCAAAATTTTTCATATGGGGCATTCAGAAGCCATAGGGCAATGGGTAGGTCACTGCAGTAGGAGTAAAAGGGGTTACTTCTCTTTGGGTTGCTGGAGCAGCTTTGTTGTCAATAGCATACTTCAAGTCTCCCAACTGAGCTCTGAAATCCCTCATCTACCCCCCCCCCCAAATCAAGTGAGATGTCCACTACTTCTTCCTATGGTTGCCTGTGGTCGTTTGAGTCCTATTGGGTATCCTCGTTCTGCCGAGGATGAGAGGGATCATCATTGACACTTGTTGGAGTATAGATAGTCTAGGTTTATTAGGATTTCTTTTCCTAGGTTTATTAAGATTTCTTTTCCCTTTAGGATTTCTTTTCCCTTTTTTACCTTTACTATGATTTTTATATTTTGCCTATATATACGGGGTTTTACTCTTAATTTGAGTATCTCCTTTTACTCACAATTATTTCAAGTTGGTATCAGAGCAAGGTTAGGGTTTGGGGTAGGGTTAGGTATGGCTCTACCAGCCATACCGCCGAAACCACCCTGGCCATCAACTGCCTGAAAGTTGAATAGGAGAGGTTAAAGTGACGGCGCCGTCGCTGTCCGCCTTGATCAAGCCGTCGCTTCGTCTTGGCCCTCGTTTTTGCCCAATCTCTTCCGTTCAATTTTAGGCCTTAGTCTTGTACATTCTGTTGATCTGCCCTTGATGCAGTAGATCACTTATTTATATATTTTGGATTTCTGGGCACCGTGACTTGATTATTTGGGAGCTTTTTGGACCTTCCCTATTTGTCGCTACTGTTCGACTGAAGGTATATTGTTCTCCCTTATTTTATTCCTCTATTTATCTTAGAGTTATTTTTCTGTCACGGGTGCCCCAGTATTGTTGTTGATATGGCTACTACTGAGGGATTTGAGAACCCTACTGTTGACACCTCTACCGTTGAGACAATCTATAATGAATTTTGATTGTGAATTGAGTTGAGTTTACTCCTCTTGTTCTTGATTGAACTTTTGAATTTATCAAAGGTAAATCACATCCTTTGTGGCGTTCTTGCTTGTAATTTGGGTTCTTCAGACGGGTCTAGATTTTAATATAATCTAGGTTCTTGGAACGAGATCTCAACGGGTCTAGTTGCATTACCAGCATTACCGGGCATGATCTCTCAAAAAGGTTACGGCACAATTGTTGAATGGTCGTAACTTCGCTGAGTGGTCACGCTCATTCCAGCTTTTCTTAGGACGTGTAAGGAAGCTTGGTTGGCTGACAAGATCTCACCCAAAGACAGCTGATGCCGACCCTGGATATTCTGCATGGTTCTCTGAAAACTGTGCCATTCTTGGATGGTTATTTGGCTCAATGGAGCCCTCTGTTTGCAAGATCCACCAGTTTCATAGCTCTGTTCCGAAGCTATGGAGCGCATTATCAGAGATGTATTCTCAGTCAGGACGGGGAGTTTTTGGCCCCCAATTTTGGGCATCCATGTTTGGTTTTATTCTCTAGATTAGAGAATTTTGTGTAATCTCCCTTTGTTGATAGTGAAACTTTGCTATTGCGTTTCACCCGTGGAAGCTACTTGCTGGAAGCTTCATCCAGAACTTAAGCCACCTTCTCGCAACATGATCGCCGTCCAGTTGATCGATATGGTTGGACCGCAAAGATTTTATATCCGATCTCTGCTTATGTTTCTTATGGTAATCTGTCTCCCACATTTCGAGCTTATACTATGGCCTTATCAGATACGCTGGTTCCTCGCTCTATTTCGGAAGCTATGCGGGAGC
>CAUOFW020001680.1:230902-352710 GCA_963454935.2 Ilex paraguariensis | reverse complement strand
TCGTTTGTGGGGACCAGTGATCAAGTTGCGGATGTTTTTACCAAACCTGTCACTCTGTCTATTCTTCGGGACTCCGTTGTCAAGCTTGGCTTAGTTGACATTGTTGCGCCTAGCTTGAGGGGGAGTGTTGGAGTATAGATAGTCTAGGTTTATTAGGATTTCTTTTCCTAGGTTTATTAAGATTTCTTTTCCCTTTAGGATTTCTTTTCCCTTTTTTACCTTTACTATGATTTTTATATTTTGCCTATATATACGGGGTTTTACTCTTAATTTGAGTATCTCCTTTTACTCACAATTATTTCAAGTACACTATTTCGTGCTGAGCTGATTGGTCTTTGAAAGTTTTGGGGGTTCGGCAAGGTAAACGGTGACGGAGCAGGTGCTTGTTGCTACTGTTGGAGGAACACTTTGAGGGCTTCGACCATTTCTTTCACTTGTTGACTCAAAGCGACAACCTCACCCTATATACGTTCAACAGAGGCTCAGTCATCAGGTTGGTTTTCAAAAGGGTTAGCGGCTATGGTGTTCTTGTCGGTTGGGACATGCTTACTCAGGCCTGGAGGGGAGGCCATGGTTTAGGTTGTGAAAAGTTTGAAAAACAATGTTTTGAAAGGATTGGAAAAAAAAATTCTCACAAACGGCGCTAATTGATGGAATAATCAGTAAAGAAAATCTGTATGTCAAAGGGCTACGATAGTCCACAGTTCGGAGCTCAGTTCTTGATGTGCAAAATCTGTCAGACTTTAGTCCTGTCAAAAGAAACTGAAAATAGGGGATCGATGTGGTCCCAGCCGAACCACCTCCAATGCCAAAGTTAGTTCAACAAAATCTATAGTGTTTGTTGGATAAGAGAGAAAGAGAGAATTTCTTCTCAGGATTTTGTTACCTACCTTAAGCCTTCATTTATGAGGGCTTTTATAGTGAGTTGAGTGCGTTTTTAGTTTTAATAGTAATGATTAGGAGTAATCGTCCATGGTTGAGTGTCTAGAAAGCTAATGCCATGCAAGGGCCTTCATCACTGACATGTGCCAGGTATGCTGAAGCCCATGTGTGGAGTCAAAAATGTGAAGCCAAGTGTCAGCTTCTTCCCGACTAGACACATGCACATGCAGGTGGTGGCTGACATACCCCAGTCATTTTATGTAGTTGTGGCTGATCAATGACCTCCGAGGTCCAGACTATATCCATCAATATTCATGAGCTTGACTTGAGGATTGAAGAGGCCAAGACTAACCGGGTATTTCCTACAAGTGACAAGTTCGATGCCAAGTGCCTTTTGTTTCCTTCAACTTTTTCAGTAACCAAAAACAATCCCAAATTATCACACATAGATGCATATACAAGACTATGTATATATGAATTTTGAAAATATTGTTATTGAAAATATTAAGCTGCTGCAATTGAAAATATTGAACAAACCTCGATTATTAGGTGTAGTCGAATGATGTTAATCTGGTCAAGAAACCAATCTTCGAATGAGAAATTCATGTACATGATTAATCATGCTCTTATCACCACTATCCAATTAGTTTCTCTTGAACAAAGTCAGAATTTGAGAGAAATCAATAAATTCGACTGGAAACACTCCAAGCAGCTTGGACAGTTTATCAATTTGATGGTGTGACACATGATAACAACTAGCCTATTAGGATTTAAATTTTTGATGTTCCGCTTAAAACTAATTCTTTCCATCAATGGTTCTTTTCATTTTTGCGTTACGGCTTACTCTTCCACACTTTGCAGCTGTGTCTTTGTGATAGTGTACAAACATTGGCATGAAGCAGCTGCATACTACTTTTTTTTTTTTGGTTATTACATGGGAACCGATATCCACAACAGAAAAGTAAAATAAGTAAACAATGAGCACACAAAGAGACACCCAAGTTTCTAAATGGAATCGAAAAGTAACAATCCTTTTTAGTACCAATGAGGGGTCCTGATGAGATACACCTCGCACCCTTGAGTGCTTTGCCTTGGGCCTCTTGTTTTTTTGGAAAGTGAGGAACCCATTGTTGATGAGTCTGTTACTCATTTGATATATAAATTTAACTTCATGAAATCCACCAAATTCACCTAACTTTCATCCAAACAAAATCCACACCAAACAGATCAATTTAAGAACATTATGCAAATTTTGGTCGTCAATTCTTAGCGGCTGTCGCTCTTTGATGGTGGGGTTCTTCACTATCAAAATGGACAAACACTAATTAGAAAATGAAGGAAATGATAATCAAGCTTACACATAGGAAACACACGTCGACACACAATATATCACACAATGAGAAGGTTAAAAAAATTAGATAGAAAGACTGGTGCAGTGGAGAGAGAAAAGAGAAGCCACATAATTAAAGAGTCTACATGGACTATGGAGTCTTTTGGCATTTTGTGCATAGTTATATGAGAAAGAATGGAGACTATAAAATACAGAGAAACTGATCCCATGTGTCTATCACCCATTGATTGAATGTTAAATAATCAGTGTTAGAATTTGGAAGGCCTAAAGTAAAATTAGATGTTTAAATGGATGACATTTATAAGTGTTATAGATATGAAGGAGAGAGAAACAAGAGAGAGAGAGAGAGAGAGACGATTGGAAAAGGAGAGAGTGGGAGAGAGGCAGGTGACGGCGGGGATTAGGGAATAAGTGGAATTAGGGTTTGTAAGTCATTAAATATGAAAGATATGGATGACATAATTATATGTTTGAAGGGCAAAGATGGAAAGAAAAAATTTAATGTATTTTGGTATTTTAAAGTAATATATAGATAGATAGATAGAATCATGCTAACTCATGTTCAAATCAATGAATACAAGTTTTATTCAAACAAATAACATGAGCATAATGAGTTTAATCTAAATACAATACATTTCAATGAATGACATAGGTCAGTTTCTTAACCGAATTCATTAATAAATCAAAACTAAGAATCAAGGCAGACAATAGTAGTCCCACTCCATTTTTTCTCTCTACTTTTATTGTGCCTTGTTGTGTCTAATTCCTTCCTTCTCTTTAGTAGTTGAACGTCAATCTGAAATTAGAATCAAAGAATTTTTTTTCTTATTTTTCCATTTAGTAATTTACCAAACACATGAAAGTGCTAATTCTCTATTGATGGTCATAAGCAATCATTTTCCTGCATTGAACATTTGATGAACAAAAAAAAATTCTTTCGGTAGTTTGTATTATATTACCCATTGGTTTAATGATACTATCTAAGCACCAATTGTACGATCCCATTGTGGTGCAAAGCACATTCTTTGGCAAAACTCCACAAAGTAAAAAATAAATTTCAAACAAAGAGAAAATCTATACATCATATATGACTTACAAACAAGTACAAAACTAATTTAACTTAAGATTTATCAATATACAGAATAACACATATGGTGGCAGTCATAATTTTGAAGCATTGGCGAAAATTCGAGTACCTTTGCAAGGTTTGTGATTTTGTATTTTGAGGTGTTTTCATAGTATTGGGCAAGGGCAGAATAGATTGTCTCCTTCAACCAACAAAGGCAATTAGATCCTTGATGTCGTCAAAAGATCAACAGTGCATAGGATGTGTTGAAACAATAAAAAGAAAAATATAAATTTAGAAACCATCATTCCTCTAACAAAGTAGAGGGTTATAATTAACTAATTTTTAAGAGCATGCTAAAAAGAATGCCACTGCATCATTGATAGTTGAAAAAAAAAAAAAAAGAAGAAGAAGAAGAAGACTCTTTGGCAGCTATATATTAATGTTTATGCATCAGGTAATTTCAATCCTAAAGACTCTTAATTTGATATTGTTACCTTCAATAGGAAATAACATTTTCAAAATTGTGCCACTGGTTGTATTATACAACTTAGTTCTCAATGAATATATGCAACAAAAAAAAAAAAAAAATTCTTTGTGGGAAGGTAACATAATCGTTTGACATTACCCAAAAAACATCATTGATAGTTGATTAAATTCTCTAACCTAATTCTAGATACATTTTCGCCGAATTGGAAAATCTATCACTGAAATAACGGATTTTGTAGATTATGATAATTACGACAAAAATTGATATTAGGAAAAGACACAGTGAACCTAGGGGGATTCTTTAGGGTAATAGGTTGCCTATACATTGGACAATGAGAGCTTTTCTAATACGTATTTGAAAAATATGCTGCAAGTAATATGTCAAGCTCACACTTCTTAATTCTCTAGTGCACATAAATTTGCCCATGGTTTTTCCATAATGGTACACTACTATATCCTCAAGTCAAGTACTTTCAAAAGATGTTCACTTCCGACCTTTTCGCAGCTAACATAAAATAAATGGAAACTATAACAAATAAAGGTCTCAGACTAATAACTAAACCCAACATATTACACACAAAGCTAATTACCATCTTTTCGAATAAGGTTAAAGTTTAGAAATTGCCGAGGGAGGTTTGGCATGATTTCCATGACAAAGTGTCATGCAAAAGCTTCCTTGCCTAGGTTTGAAGAATGTTGCCACTTATCTCCATCATGGGGAGTTGAAACCACCATTCTGTATTTTTAATTTTATTTTTGTTTTCTCAGCAACCAAACTCTATCCAAGAAAAAAAACACACAAAACTAAAAGAAGAAACAGCTATTGTGAGCCACAACACCTAATTCGAAATACTTTCACATTAAGGTCAAGCATCCAATAAATAACATGAACTTTATGTAAAGGTTCTTTAGCCTTCGGGTTCTAGTGGATACATTCAACAACATCTTTTGAATTTTAGAAAATGATAACATGATAAGCTTCTCTGAAACACAAAAAATCACAAACAAAGCACTCCTACATAACTCAGATGTTTTCAATGCAGTTTAATTCAGTGTTCACTTAGAAAGCAACAATACAAAACATATTTTTAGATACTCACAACTAACTGCATGCTGCTTATGTAGGAAAAAGAAATATTTGTTGATAATAATTCAACTATGTATAGGTTTAAAATTACCTGTCATGCTAAGAACCTGTAGTTGATTTTGTAAGGAAATAACAAGAGATAAAGGGATGAAGAAGTGAATGTGATCAGAAGAGAGAGGTAGAGTGGTAATGGCGTAGGAGACATTGGCCAATCAAAAAGTCACTGGACAATTACAAAGTCTCAGATTTAAATCTGTGACCACTATTATAAGAATTCCAACAGATTAAACCTTAAATAAGTTATCACACCTATTAGATCAAGGATAATAATGTCTATATATAATTGAAAAATGATGCATTATCAAAGAAACCAATGCCCTGGTAAACATTGAACTCAATCAAACAGAAGATAAGCTATTTTTTCTGTTGTGATCGTGCAGCAATTATGGTGAATAGTAAGGAATCAAACAATTAAGAAAGCAGGAGAAAATAACACACAGGATTCTATAGTAAACAACTCATAATCCTGTAGTTGATTTTATCATTGGAATGCCTGTGCCGAAGCCGAATCAACTCATAATCCAACCATTTGCTTAAGAAATTTGACAAGAATTAATAAAGAAATTCATAAATTCTAATTTAAGAGTGTAACGTACTACAGGATTCTATAGTAAACACCCGGTATCGATCAAAACTATATAATAAAAGTATCAAAACATGATTGAATAAAAACATCTATTCTCTTTGAGTGCATCATATCGACTGCAAGTATGGTAGTTTTGTTATTACGAAGGCTATGCAGCAGGAAAGAATGGCAAATACCAATCTAACATATAACTTGTTACGGTTGTGCTTGTCTTGCATCGTGATGCTTATATTTGGTTAGACCTCAACTATCAGGTGAGCCATCAATGTATGGATCTACAATCAAACAAATGTTTTGATATGTCCAAAAAAAACTAAAAATTATAATTACAATTCAATATAGCTCAAAGGAACACACTGGTGCACCACATTCTTGAAAATTCTTGGATGGTCCTTCAACAATTATTTGATCAAGCAATACTTTGTTGTAAAATAGTTTTGGCCTAACTAAAATAGTCTCCATTTCTAATGCTGGGGTATTGTATGCATCAATCTACTCTGAAATCACTGCCACATCATAAAATAAAAAATAGAAAAGACAGAGAAAATAAAGGAAACGAACCTATATTAATATTGAAGAAGTCTAAGTTGAAGATCAAGAATAAAAATGGAAAATAAGATGTGATATCCATGAAAACATCAAACCAAAAAACCATATTCCAATCATATATAAGTTTTAAAAAGGCCGCAAATACGATTCCTACACATACTAACTGGCGTGTACAATTTGTTATCATGCATGGTTCAAAGTTGCGGTATCGGTCTTTAACTTGGAGGGCACTGATACACATCGGTCGGGGTGTTGCGTTGCGGTATTGGCCGATATGCTCAAAATGCAAGATAGAAGCCCCAAAAAAAAATTTAAAAAATTATAGAAAATTCTAAAAATTTAAACATCATCATTCATACATCATATGTCCACAAATACATCCAAAAACACATTAAACAAAATTAAAAAGAAAGATAAAATCGCTACCGAAAATAATTATCATTATCAATATTCAACATAGGTATTTAGGAACATATTGAGCCATAATAAAACAGCAGCATCCAGAAAAAACATAAAAAAAAAAAAAATTGTTGAGAGATATAAGAATTGAACCTTTGACTCCCAGATTACTAACTTACATCCCTACCATTTGACCTATTGCTTTTATATTACTTTAAAGACAAATAAGTATATTTAACATTCAGTAAATAGCCTGAAAAAAATAAAACCAGCATCCAAAAAAAACAGGAAAAAAAAAAACAAAACCTATAAGAATTGAACCTATGACTCCCAGATTAGTATCCAGATTAGTATCCTGAAACTCTACCACTTGACCTATTGCTTTTATGTTATTTTAAAGGCAAATATAAATATTTAAAGACTTAGTAAAAAAAAATGCCTTACTTTTTAAGTCAGTTTATTCTTTTTCCCCACTTACCTGCACAGTCATCTGTGCTGCCAGTCACAACAATAGAGAGAGAGAGGGAAAACAGAGTCAGAGAGAGAACCACTCCTATTGTCACACAGCAATAGCAAAACTCACCACCAATGGTGATTCTTTGCCTATCATCACAGCACCGAAGAAGATCGTCATAACAAAGGAGACAAAAGAACCAAAAAAAAACCAGAAGAAGATGCAGATTGCAAACCCTATTTAATTCGATCTACAGGTATGTCGTAAATCCTTAGTTATCTTGGTTTTTATAGTTGAAAAAATAGGCGTTTAGGTTGCCAATTTCATGTGAAAATATGGATTTTCACTGACTTTTTCATCTCGGAACGATTCCAGTAGGAATCGTCCAAGTTAAACCGATTTCTTCTAATTTCGGCCAATACTTACGAGTTGCACCGAGATATTGACGATATGTGATCAATGTGTCATTTTCCCATACTGCGTATTGTTTTCGTATCAACACTTGCCGAGTCGTATCGAACTTGGCCGATACCTTGAACCATGTTATCATGAGAAGCATATCAATATGGATATAGAATTGTGCATATTGTTCGAGTAAAGCTAAATGTATACAAGCCCAAATTTTAGGGAAAGAGTTTATAACTAAAAATTCATTACCTGATCAAGCAATACACCAATGATTCAAACTTTGCCAATGACCCATACTAAGCTCCAATAATGTGTGCACAATTATGTTAAATACCATGACGATTCGAAGGCACTGACAAGAAGATTGTGTTTGCCTACAGTACAACAAACATCAATCAAATTTTCCTACATAAACTTTAGAAGAGGACCACAAACCAGTAATCAAACAAACAAAAAGGCCGAACACGTCATATACTTTGACAATAAATCATAAATAAAGCTCTAGGTATTGTATATAATGGTAACAATATCTGGACAAAAAATTTATTTTTAAGTTATTATATCTATACTATTTTAAAAGGCTAGTAAATCAAAAAATAATTTTTTCCATAAATACCCTCTAACATTTATATAATATCAAATTCATCCAATCTTTTTGATCATCCAGCTTCTTAGTGACATTTTGTCCAACAAAGAAAACCACTCTCGGACACATTTAAAAGGCTACTAAATCAAAAAACAATTTTTTTTCATAAATACCCTCTAACATTTATATAATGCCAGATTCATCCAATCTTTTGATCATCCAGCCTCTTAGTGACATTTTGTCGAACAAAGACAACTACTCTCGGTCACATGGGTATTTATTAGGGTTAATTATAAATTATTCCCCTCAATTATGGGTATTGCTACAATCAATTACCGTAGGTTTTAATTTCAACAAATTGATCCTTCAAAGTTTTCAATTGACCAAATTAATGGATAAAATTGATTACTTTTGATGACTGAAAACTAAAGGAATGTGTTAATTAACAAATATTGGAAATTAATGGGGACAAGTTGTTGAAATTGAAACCTCAAAAAGTTAATTATAACAATATCCAAAGTTGAAAGTGGTAACTTGTAATTAACACTATTTATTATCTTCTCCAAATCAATGCCCACAACCCATCCCAAATTCCTCTGCTCTCTCTGTTTTCTACTCTCCCAAAACCAAACCGTCCAAAAAAATGCCCACAACCCACCCCAAATTAACCTCTTTCTCTCTCTTCTTTTCCTCCCCCAGAAACCTTCGACATTCAAATCTCTCTTTACGGCATCTCAACATTTGCTGCCGTTGCTTCTTCCACCCCTACGAATTTGGGATTTAATACCTAAAGTTACAATGCCTGCATCAAATTTCAATTCGTGCAATTCCAATACTTCAAACTGGCATTTGAATCTGTAACACCCCAAAATCACCCTGGAAGACATTACTATCTACAAATCATTTAACCATGAGAGCAACTAAAAATAACCATTAGAACCACCAATCATTCATCCATCTAATAAAGAATAAATGCTAAAGTCGATAAGACATTAAAACCTCTCCAACTTACAATTCAAACCAAATAGTATCTAGTAGCGGAATAATCAAAACTAGATGAAACATTGTTTCATAAAAATCTCTCAAATAAAATAATCTAAACTAAGACGAATCATCTTTAAGCCTAATACTGACCTTCTCCATTCTCGAGATCGACCTGCTCATCTAATTCGACATTGTCCTCTTTGCCAAAATCTGTAAATGTGTTGTAGGGGGTGAGCAAAAGCCCATAAAAAATTCCTCTCAAATCCCAACAAGATTTTAAAATAAATAAAAGAAGGCAAGTTTTTTTTGAAAAATAACATATATAAATTTTTTAGAGTAAAACCATGACAATTGTAATGATCTCAAGTGTACAGAATACAATAAATTAATGACAGGAACAAACATGCAAGAAATTAAAGAAATCAATTAATAACTCAATATATCATCACATATTCTCATGTATGTTGGTTCATCCTCATTTTCATGTATGTTAGTTGCTTCTTAGGAATGTATACGACGATTCTACCTCGTTCACCCATTACCACCACACAATTTCAATCATTCCCCGCAGGGACAAATCACAAACCACTTTAGGAATGACGTATACCGTCTCTCATGGCATTAACGAATCCTTCCAAGAAAAGGGATACCGTCCCTCAGCCTCAAACTTATGTGAACAATAGTGGTTGCTCTCACAAACAACAATCCACTACAAGCGTTAGGCAACCATTTCAACCCCACTGGGATAGACTAACTTCTAACACTCTACAGCAGCTCTCAAAGGTAATCTAAGTCTATTACATCCAAATTATACAAGAGATGAAACCACAATTTTCTCAACAATCACAATCTTAACCAATCATAATTTTCATTAACAATTCAAGTATCACAATTGTACTATTCTCAATATACTATAGTAATGAAGGAATGAAATATGCAAAAGATCATATCAATAAAACCTTCACAATTTCAATATTAAAATTCTAGGATTTTGTCAAAAATCATAATTTCTTGGAACAAGAACAAGTATCATATGAAAACATGATTTAGGCAAGAATAGGAATTTAGAAATCAAAAATTCATATGAATTTCACAATAAAACATGTATTTTGGAAAAATTAAGATTTTAGAAATTCAAGAATAAGTATTCCTTGAAGTCAAACATGTATTTTGTTCAAAATTATGTTCCAATGATAAAGAAACAAAGAACTCATATATATTTATCATATAACTATCAAGAATATTGAAAACATACATAATTATACCCTAAGTCTTAATGAAATAACTCAAGAAGAATTCCCTACCTTGATTCCGTAGTTTGTGTGTAAACCAGTTTGTATGTAAACCTAGCGTGTTTGATCCATTTCAATGTGACAATCTCCCTTCGATCTTGCGTTTCTCTTCTTCTCTCTTGCTCTCTAAGGTAGCCTAGGGTTGAAAACATATGAAAAATAGCTAAAGGGACGTCCTTATGATATTTATAGCGTGAAAAACAGAGAAAAACCCTAAAACTAATCGGAGCTATTTTTAGGGTAGCGTCCGAATGGTCCTTGGACATCCGAACAGTTCAAAGTCACTGTTTTTTATGAAAAATAAAGTTTGTAAGTAAGGAGTACCGTTCGGACGGTGCTTGGAGAGTCCAAACGGTGGCAACTTTTTGTCCCAACTTCAAGAGCAATTTTCACCTATTTAAAAGTAGATTTAGGAAATTTTCGTGAAATACACTTTTGTAGCCCTTGCGGTCTAGTGTCTACTGCCCAAATATTAGATCAATCGGAGTTTGGATCAAAAATGTATGACTAAAATACTAAGATAGTGTCAAATTCCTTCCTATCCGAATTCTTTCTAAAATGCGTTTTAACTCCGAAATTCTTTCTAACTTCTAATAAATCCCATATTACCTCTCTCAAGTTTTCTCGACCTTACAAATCTAATGAAAAACCTTATTTTAACCTAAAAATATTTAAAAACCTACTTAATTACTATTCTCAATCTTAAACTCCTTCAAAACTAAGTTTGACTCGAAAGTCAATTCGTCTGAAACTCAAACTTCATGATCAATCTTTTAACAATGATTCGAGGTTTCTACAATCTTTTTATTCATCCTAAAAGAAATATTAATATGATATTATTCTTATTTAATTATAGTATGAGGTCTTACAGAATCACTCTAGGTGTTTTCCTTATCTCCATTGCAATCCAACACTCTGTCCATCTAGCGATTTCGAAACCACCCACTTATTTCTTGGTATTGTTCTTCCATTAATATCTCTGTTAATGTTTTCTCTACTGCAAATAGCTCAGTAAAGTGAAGAGGGGAACTTTATTTTATGCTAAAAAAGAAAAAAATATAAGTATACGTTTTAGGTCAACATATATCTATGTCTGTTCACAAAGCACGAAGAGATCTCTGTTTTTTATTTTAACATCATAACAGACACCAACAACATTAAACTTTGACAGAAGAAATCCAGCGGAAACACCGTATGTGTTGGCATCACAGAAGCAACAATGTGCTGCTCAAACAGGTATCAATCACCATACACTGGATTCCTTCTCTATATCTGTATTGTTTATATTCTTTGTTTATGCCCTTTCACTTATTCAACATATTGTGATTTTTGTGATACATAGGATGCGTAACTCTATAAAATAATAAACTACTCCTAACAATTTTTTTACGTTTTTTTCTGAGTTACTTCCACGTAGTGGTTTATTAGTCATTAAGTAATAAAAAAAAATTATACTGATTATTTAGTTAATATATACAGATTGTTGATTGTCGTTCAAAACACAAACATTAGCAAAAGTGGACTTGAAGATCATTCTTGGTAAAAGTTTGTTGAACCAATGCAAATGATGTCTTACTCTTCATTCTGCTGGATAGAATACATCCAGGATGTATGCCATGAAACTTTTTGAGCTTGGGGAAATGGTATATATAATTTTAGCATGGTTTTCTTTAATGAAAAATGTTTAGTTGGATGCTTATTTAAGGGAAATTTCTATATGAAGCCTGATTTATGAAGCAAGTTGAACAAACAACGTATGCCTTTCACCCCATTTTGTTTCTTTGCTTGGCGCTCTCTCTCTCTCTCTCTCTCTCTCTCTCTCATGGCATTGGTCAAGTATGAGAACCAAATTGACATTTCAGGATTTAGTGGGCTTGCCACTTTTGTTAGGGGTGAAGAAGGAAAACAGATGCAAGAAATTGATACAAGCTGGACAATTCTACGTTACACGGGCATAAGAAGTCACAAGGCTTAATGAGAAACAGAACAGTAAAAGAGAAATTAAAGGCTAACTAAACTAACAAACCACTTATGAATATTGTTAATCATGGGTATTCAAGTGTTCCTTCATTCCTCTTGCACCTCATGGTGAAAGCCAGTTACCTTGTGAAAGCACAGACGAACGGTATAATGATTGCCCCACCATCTCCCACATGGACACGGTGAAATTGAATTTTCTATGAAAATGCGGACTAGACAGTAAGATCATGCTTCTTAACTATAACTTCACAATGACAACCTTGATTGAATGTATAAGATAGGAGGGAGGTGGTGACACACAACACCTAATCTTGAAAGGCCACTCTTTCATCTAAGGATGCCTAACCGCCGCATCTTAATTTTGTGCAAATGAAGATATAATCAATAAGTTGGAAACAAGGTACAACATCCACCAAGATGCATAGATTCATCACAATTAGAAGTCTAAGGTACTAGGTAGCCAGATTCAAGAATTTGACACATTCATAAAAACATTTTGGATCAGTTTAGTGAGTTTGATCAATAACTTATATAATATTTTACACGTGTTTGGATAGGATGGACTCTACAACACCCTGAGCTATGGTGTCTTGATTTCTTTCCACTACAGTTAAATTCTCTTGATGGATTGAATTGATTTATTTTCCTATTATAGATTCATCGAGTTGGAGTTGCTTTTTTTTTTCCTTCTTTTATTGAACATGTGAATTTTTAAAACTGACATTTTGTTGGTGTTCCTCGTAACATGGAATTTGCTTATATTAACCCTAGAATTGGTGTTGTTTTTTTATGCTCATTTTGGCTTTTGATTGTATGCCACTGTGTTGGTAACTTTATTTAAAAATTTTGGTGCTTCAAAAAAGAACATTCGTTGGTCAAGTTTCATTACTTGTAAAAATAAAAAAACTGCCCATTAAAATTGATAAAGAACTACAATTCTTCCTCAATTCTCGTTCACTTGTAAACTTTAAAATTTTGCTCTGTTTTACCTTCCCTTCCCCCAAACCAGTCACAATGTTTAAGAATGATTGAGTGAGTATGGTCTACTTTGCATAGTGTAAGGGTCCTAATATTTGATGTATTAATTAATAGGAGCAGATCAAAGGTAAATTAGGAGGGACACAAAAGTTTCTATAGGAATTGACGAGTCAGATTTTTCAAGTTTTCATAATAATTTTGGGAGGTTTAGATCTTCATTGGCCTTTTGTTTGTCAATCTATTAGTAGTCTTTATAGATTGCTTTCCTGAGGTATGTGCCAACCAATTTATGTACTTAATGTGTTGTTTCCTTAATATTGTGTCTTCTAAACCATCTTAATGAGGCAATATAACATTTCTCTTTCAATTCAACTCAAGTGGCCTTATGTCCCTATGATGACACCATGCAGTGTTTCTCATAGTTCATTTGTCATCTTTAATTAGCAATTTTCTATCAAGTATGTAGTAGCTACAAGGAGACTTTCACGCTTTTAAGTAGGATAAATTCAGGAAACAATGATACATGAATACAATATAAATATTTCAATCTTCACATGATCAAACGATATAGTTCAAGTGCAACGCACGTGTGAATCAACTAGCAGCTACAAAAGAGTTCTAGACAAATGAAGCCCTATTTTTTTTTTTTTTGCTATTGGTCCTAATTCACATTTCTTTCCTTTTGCTAAACATGACTCATTTGCAAATGTCCTGAAGTATATTTCCATGTTGACATAAAAAAAAACATAGCCTGAAGAGTATATCAACACGAGTCTGAGGAAACTTCAAAAACAAATCAATCTCTTATCATTCCAAAGTTCTAAACCTTCAACTTTGGCGCTAAAAAGACAAAGTCTCCCCTTATGAACTCAATACGATAATCAAGTCCATAGATGGACCCATGTTTACTCCTTCGGATCAATATCAGTTGCAATAACATGTTTACTCCTGAAAGAATAAATAATAAAAAAAACAAGAACGTAAATAATATAGCAAATTTGCACAAGAAAAGCAGAACATATATATAGTCTCTGGTGTGAGTCAAGAAATGCAACATCAATTATTTGCCCATGTCAAAATAAATAGATCTTTTAGTGGATATAAAGCCAAACAACAATGTTTTAACTATTCCAGTCAAAAATATATGCTGGCAAGCCATTCACCCCCCAAAATAGTGTTCCAAATGTAGGTTATCATGAAATAATATATAACTTGGAAGTCCAAGGTCGTACCACAGGGATTTGAGAAATACTTAGAGCATAAGAAAAAAATAAAAAATACTTTGAAGTTGTTTGAAATTAGTCTTCTTCAAAAGAACAAAGGTTAATTTAGTAAAAATAATAATTTGAAATACTAAAGCATCGGAGATACCTTTTTAATTCTACACGGTAATTATTAATGATTTTATTTTTGAACTAATTTGGGAATCAACTAAAGAGTGATCCCAATCAGAATATTTAGTGGTGATAATATGAAAATATTAAAAGTTGTAACCAATAAATTATTTGAATAAATTTAAAAATTTAAATGTAGATTACAAGCATTCATTGTGCCTAAAGTCTACGAGAAATCAAGTTCTCAAACAGGTAAACCCAAATTTATTGCAAATAATAAATCAACTATCTTATTAAAATTCTAATTAATTAATTTTAGTATGGAATAACCAGTTATTTGACTCGCGTAGAATCTCAAGCATTTGATATAAATAACACAACGAATCAAGAAATTATGCAAAATAAAAACTTTATTTGAAGACAAGAATTGAATTAAAAGAATAAATCAAGCATTAAAATCATTGGATCAAGAATTAGTACTGTACTTTATTAAAAGTATCTCCTCTAACTTTAGTTGGGCTTTTAGCCGGCCATAAAAACAATACTATAAAATACAAGAGAAAAGGCCAATAAAAGATTGAATATAGTGTAAATCTACATCCTTTATATAGGCAGTGGGGTAACAAAAACCTAATTCTTGTTAACAACTTGTGGTACTGGGCATATTCCCACACGTGTTCAGACGCTTGTATTCTTCCATTCGGATGTGTATGGGTGTCTTGGCCTCTAAGCAACACGCGTCCAGATGAGAGTATTCAAATTTTCCTTGGCAGTCTCTGGAACTTCTATCTAAACACTCCTTTTCTCTTTCACTGTCCGGATGCATTATACTTTTTTTACTCCATACCAATCTAGATCTTCTCCCTTTATGCAGTTTGTCCTTCACATCATTAATTCCATTAAACTGCAAAATTAGACAAACACTACAAAGAGAAGATAATATTCAAATCTGATTTAATTCAATACAATTAATGTTTTGCCCAACGTAATTAGTCAATAATAAATATTAAAATTGTCACGCCCCGAATTTCCACAAACCAGGGGAGTGAGTGAAAATAGAAAAGAAAAGTAAAAGAAAGGTCATTAGGTTGGATAAATTGGTTTCTCATTCATTTTCCATGTTTTCCCAAAATTTTTCAAGCTACTTTTCTTCCATTTTTAGCCTGTTTCTTCAAAGTTTCTAAACCCCCCCTTTTGACACCCTTCCCACCTATTTAAAAGGTATTTTGCACACTTAACAAGTCTTTTAATTTTTCATAAAATTTCGACATAACCTCCTTTGTTTCCAAGCCTTTTTCCCACCTAATATTCACAATATTTCATATGCATAATTATATCACAATCCACCCTCACTCGATAGCCACAACCCATATAAATTAAACATACATCTCTTATTCTCAACATATACATCTAATTGTCCCAATATACACATATGATACTCATTAAATAAAGACATCCCAAATATTAATTGAGTTTACACTCTTACACATTAAAATGGTCCAACACCTTTAATCCACTATTTTTTCAAATTAGAATACAAGTCATTTGTGCTTATACCCATACATACAAAATATGCCCACTGACCAAATATACATTCAAGTCCATTTCTTCTTCTTCCTCTAAGACTTCCTCAAGTCTCAAGTACCGGGAGCCTCATCTGTAATATGATATCCCACGAATGGGTCAACTCAACTACTGGTATGACAAAATGCTAACGCTATGGACAAATTTAAAGCATGACATGTGCAAGTGTACATTTTTAAAAGCTACAACCTCATAATCTCTCAATGCTATGTAATGTCAATATGCATGACACACCCATGCAACTCTATGCTACCCATGTCTCGCTTCACGGTCCGCCCCCGTCAGCCCGCGAGTACTGTCATTGACCAGATTTTGAGTTTTTCACCACATGATCTACACCCTCATAATGCATAGCACCAAGTGCTCAACCCACACTATGTTCCAAGGATTCATGTATGCCAAGATGCCATGATTGTTCTCAATGTGCATTTTATGAAACATTTCATCAAACACCTTATCTACATGAATGTGAAGCACCATTCAATGTATTAAACATATTATCAAGCTTCATATTCATTACTTTCACAATTTCTCGAAGAAACTGCAAATACACAACTGTAAGGGGTAGAAATCGCTACGGATTTCATCCCTCCACTTGAAGGATTCCTGCTGACCTGGCAGCACCGAGCCCCAGTAGCCTTTACCTCTCTTCGCTAATAGGACCCTTTCCGAAGGCAATCCCACATCGAAAGAGAGTCGTCTTCCCCCCTGCCATATAAGTGAACACTTCCTATGGAGGAGGTACCCACTAGGCACCTGATCAGGTCGCTAGTGGGTACCTCCTCCATAGGAAGTGTTCACTTATATGACAGGGGGGAAGACGACTCTCTTCCGATGTGGGATTGCCTTAGGAAAGGGTCCTATTGGCGAAGAGAGGTAAAGGCTACTAGGGCTCGGTGTCGCCAGGTCAGCCGGAATCCTTCAAGTGGAGGGATGAGATCCGTAGCGATTTCTACCCCTTACAACAACTACTAAATCATGTAATAAATCATAACTCTCAAACCACAAGTGTTTCTCTACATGAATATAAGCTAGAATATAATAATCCAACACATAAGGTATATACACCATTATCATAGCAACAAATTGTCAACAAACTCAAAAAAATACAAAAGTACTAAAACCATAAATTCTAAGTTTTCAAAGCAACTACCAACTAAATAATTTTCTAAAATCAAGTAGACACCTAAATCATCCAATCAACATATAGGAAGACAAAAAAACTTAAATCTATTCTCAACTTAGCAAAATATAATACCTAAAATCTATTCTCAACTTAGCAAAATATCATACCTAAGGATAGCTTAGCACAAAGTGAAGAGACTACTTGCAACCGAGAGTCAGAGCTCGACAGCGGTTGGACCCTATCTGTTGATGGATCCTCAAATTATAAGGGTGATGGCATTGACATTGTTCTAGTAAGTCCAGACGAATGTACTTTGGAGAAAGCCATCAGGCTCGGATTTGAAGCCTCAAACAACGAAGCAGAGTATGAAGCCTTGATAGCTGGAGTAAGGTTGGTAGCCGAACTGGGGGCAATGAAGCTCCAAATATTCTTTGATTCACAACTGGTGGTGAATCAGATAATAGGGGAGTATGCAACAAAGGATGAAAGAATGATAGCCTATCATGCTATTGTAAAGAAGAACTGAGCAAGATACCTAAATATTCTATTCAGCAGCCTGAGCCTAGTATCCAAGCGAGCAATTCTAATGAAGCCTTAAGCATCGAAGCCAGAACTGAGCAAGATACCTAAATATTCTATTCAGCAGCCTGTGCCCAATATCCAGGCGAGCAATTCTAATGAAGCCTTAAGCATTGAAGTTGAGCCGAGCTGGATGGACCCGATAGTTAACTTCCTAAAGGATGGAACGTTGCCCGAAGACAAGAAGGAAGCCCATAAGCTATGTTTGAAAGCTGCTAGGTTCTGGTTATCACCAAAACTTGAGCTTTATTGACGTTCATTTGGAGGCCCGTACTTAAAGTGCGTACACCCATAAACAGTCCCAGACTTCCTATTTAAAATTCATGAAGGAAGCTGTGGAGCTCACACTGGTGGGAGATCTTTGGCTCACCGAGCCATCTCTCAGGACTTTTGGTGGCCATATATGCAGAAGGACGCTCAACAGTTTGTGAGACGGTGGGAGAAATGTTAGAAATTCTCACCGATACCAAGAAAATCTTCACAGAAGCTGCTTCCATTGGCTAGCCTGTGGCCATTTGCTCAGTGGGGGACTAGACATAGTGGGATCATTACCTCGGGCACCAGGCAACAAGAAGTACCTTCTTGTTACAACTGATTATTTCACTAAGTGGGTGGAACCCGAACCCTTAGCCAACATCAGAGATACTGATACAAGAATTTTTGTCTGAAAATACATCATTACCAGATTCAGAATCCCACATACGCTCATTTCAAATAATGACACACAGTTCGATAGTCATCCTTTCAAAACTTTTTGTCAGCATTTTGGGATTCGGAATCATTATTCTACCCTTGCATACCCTTAGAGTAATGGAGAAATAGATATCTCTAATAAAATAATCTTGGATGGAATCAAGAAAAGATTAGAAAATGCCAAAGGGAGATGGGTAGAGAAGCTGGCGAGTGTTCTGTGAACGTACCGAACCACACCTCGGCGCTCAACTGGAGAGACTTCCTTTGCCCTAGCATATGGGATGGATGCCGTTATTCCGTTGGAGATTGACTTACCGACCTTAAGGACCAAACTGGTCGAAAGCTGCATTAATAATGACGTCATCATACCAGATCTCGATATGATAGAGGATAAGAGAGAGCAGGCCGCCATAAGAATGGCTTTTTATCGAAATCAAATGTTTCGAGTTTATAAGAAGAATGTAAACCCTCGGTCTTTCACACTTGGAGACCTAGTACTCAGGCGAGTATTGTGATCGGCTAAGAACTCAGTCCCTGGGAAGCTCAGAGCAAACTGGGAAAGTCCATACAAAGTAGTCAAAGTTGGGGGCAGCGGATATTAAGAACTCGAGACCTTGGATCATAAGGCAGTACCACGTCCCTGAAAACACTGTGAACCTTAGAAAGTTCTATTTCTAAAAAGTATCTTTTTAAATAGAACTCTAAAATGCCTTCGAAAATTTAAGGGTGCCCCTTAAACGATGATATATTAACAACAAATGTATCAAGTCAAAATTATCATTAAAAATTTGACTATTCTCTTTTTACGCTTGCTTTGCTTTATGTACGTCCTACTGTTAAGATAAGGAGGCCAAAAACCTGATAGAAGTCAAAAGCTTAAATCAGGCGCAGCCACCCAATCAAACTCAGACCCTCAGCTAGGCATGACGATGTAAGCTGACTAGGGATGAGTTTGAGTCCAATCAGATTGGCGGGTCGGTGCGGAGTAGAAACACTCTTAGATCTCAAGGGGACTTTGAGTAACTTTACTGATGAACCGAGCTCTTTGAAGAAAGGCTAAGCAAGGGCCAAAACTTCAAGAGACTTTTCTAAGTATATAAAGGTTCCTGTTGAAGAACTGAGCTCTTTGAAGAAGGGCCGAGCAAGGGCCATAACTTCAAGAGACTTGAGATTTTTCTAAGTATAAAAAAGTTCCTGTTGAGGAACCGAGTTCTTTGAAAAAGGGCCGAGCAGGGGTCATAACTTCAAGATACTTGAAAATTTTCCTAAAAGTATAAAAAGGTTCCTGTTGAGGAACCAAACTCTTTGAAGAAGGGCCGAGCAGGGGCCATAGCTTCAAAAGACTTGAAATTTGTCCTAAAAGTATAAAAAGGTTCCTGTTGAGGAACAGAGCTCTTTGAAGAAGGGCCGACCAGAGCCATAACTTCAAGTGTGACTAAGATTCTACTAAGTATAAAAATCAATTTTTGCTCAAACGTTCTAAGAAATGAAAAAGATAGATGATAACAGTCGATTCTCATTCTCATTTAAACTTCAAAAAGTACAAGATCTTATAACAGATACATCAAAAATTGCATGTACATCAGAAAGTTCAAAAAGTCTTCTAAGTATCTGAAGGGGTAGGAGGATGAGAAGAGCTCGGAGCTGAATATCTTGAAAAGAGTTCGGACGTAGAAGGGACCTTTGCAACAACTAGCGCATCACGCCATCCCTTGCTGAAGAAAGCATCTTGAAGTTGAGGGATTTGCAAGGCAAGGTCATTTTTCGCTTTCTCAACTCCTTTATCGAAAGCTACCTCTTCTTTCCCTTTAGCCTCAGCCTTGTACTGATCAAATTCTTCAAGGAGGGTGGAATAGTCAAGTTGGGATTGAGAAAGTTCTACGTTGACTTCATGCTCGGACTCCTTCAACTTTTCAACTTCTGGAGAAAGCTTCTGGTTCTCCTTGATCAAGCTTTGTTTTGAGCCTGCATAACCTTCACTTATTCTCAGAGTTTTGCATACTCCTCATCCACACTCTTCTTCTTGGCCAAAGCCAAAGCTCGGGCATGGATGGCGTCTTTCATGGCCTTATCTTTACGAGCTATCCGAGCTCCGACCTCATGGACTTTTTGCAGACTCTTATAGTTATGAAGAGGGAAAAGACATAGAAAAATTTTAAGAAAGAGTAAAAAGTTTAAAGGAAGTCAGAATCAAGCCTTACCAGAACCATATGTTGAATTGCTTGATGAGACACTTCATCGTCAATAAGAGCCTCATTCATTGCCAGATCCCAAGGCAAAATCAATCCTTGGGCAATCCCCACTGCAACGTTAAAATCTTCTATTGCGAAGTCCTTGGCAGTAATTTCCCTCTTTTTTGCCCTAAAGATTGGTCAGAAGGGAGGATTGGAAGACTCGGGTGGAAGGCTCACTTTGAACTTGGCTATCCTCCGCTTTTCGAGGCAGGGTCCTCAGTAAGTTCAAAAATTGAGTCGTCTTCGGGTATTGGAGAAAGGACAGAATTTGGAGGATCAAACTCAATTGGAATTGAAGTTTCAATTGGGGAGCCATATTTGCTTGGCCAATGGTCGGTGGATCAGCATTATTAAGAAGAGGAGTTTCAGTTGGAACCTCTAGAATGGGTTCCTCAAGAAAAAAAATTGGAATCACTGGAGTAGTTGGAGTCGGCTCAGTGGAAGGGGTCGGTTCGACAATTGATAGAAAGTCAAGAAAATTTTTTACCGTCCTACGCCCAGATATTGTAAGAGGAGACTTCTTCTTGGCTCGAGGAGTCTGAGCCCAAGTAGTTTGGATCTCCTCCTGATCTATAGCCAAAGTGGTGTTGGGTCGACTCGGTACGGCAATGAAGGAAGTATAAGTTGGAGTGTGCCCGAGCAGCGTGTGGGCGGCTCGGTAGAATAGAGTCTCATTGAAATTCTAAACTTTCTGAAGTTAGTCCATCTTTACAGAGGACTCAATAATCATTCCCTTCATAGTTTCACCTATGCAGAAGAAAACCCAAAGTCAGGAAAATGGAAAACCAAAGTTAAAACAGAAGGCAAAGGATATCAAATACTTGGCATGCCTTCTTCGTAGGGACAGCGATAGGATGGAGTGACACCAAGAGCGTATTCCTAGTTGTCAGAGACAAACACCACATCATTCTTATGACCCTTGTTTGAATCTAGAAGGTGGGTTACCAAATACCTCTCCTTCTTCCTCGCTGATAGATAGTAGCTATCTCCAGTGGCCTTGATAATGTAGCAGTACAAAATCACCCACAACCCAAGACTCAAACCCAGAATCTTGTTCAAAGAAGACACCCCGATGACGATCCGAAAAAATTTAAGGCAGCATTGGAGAGGGCAAAGTTTTGCAGCAGAGAGAACCTAGAGAAGAAGAGGATCAAGAGGAAAACAAATCCCACCCTCGGTGATGGCACGAGTAGGGATGGGTATTCTCTCTCTTGTGCCAATTAGGGGTTCATCCTTCCCAAAAACCCTAACCTCAGCATCGTCTGGGATGTTATACTTGATTTTGAAGGTAGAAACTTTTGAGGGAGTAAGAGGGACCATTGATGAAGACGAAGTTCAGAGGAAGAAAACACAGAAAAAAGGGTATGTCTAGAAGCAAAAATGTGAAGTGAATGAAATATGAAGAGAGTCAGTTTATAAAGGAGGAATTTTAAAGGGAAATATTTTAAATACCCTGAATGTACTGCCAAAATGAAAGGGCGTGTTACAAAATACAAGTAATGATGATGAAAAGATAAGAAAATGGCTGACAGACAAAAAACGTCTGTCAGACATTTTTTGGGGGCAAATGAAGGGGTTTGCCCTCATCATTACACATGTAATGACATGAAATAAAACTTATGTGAGGTTGACAAGACAGATCACTTGACGGAGAAATCACTCACACAGCCTTATAAACTGAGTCGTGCTGATCGATAGGCTTGGTAAAGAAAGAAAGAGTTCGGTTCTCTTTATAGTCGAGCTCATCAATCTAATTTAGCTAATCAAGGTAAGAGCTCAGCTTGTACCAAGCCGAGTCCGTTAAAGTGTTCAGCAAGGCGATTGAAGAGGTCGGTTTGTGCCAAACCAAGTCCCATAATCTGTTCGGCAAACATTGAGTGTGCTCGACATCCGATATGTTCGAACTGTTTCAAATGATAGATAGAAAGATAAAGATCCGCCTATAACTAAGGCAATTAGATAAATGAACCAGAGAAATTGAAGATATCAGGAGGAAATATTGGAGAAATATCAGCAACTTTCCAAACTAAATCACTGAATTGAAGGAAGGTGTACCATCTTGAATCAAAAATCACGGAAACCCTAAGGGGATGATTATCTATAAAAAATAGAATAATCCAAGGTGAAAGGGACGTGGAACTCTCCTTGTCTTCTTCCATTCATTCCAGTATCTTTACTAACTTAAGCATCAGAGTGCCTTCGATCGAAACACTTCGATTTTGGGCAGTTTGTTCGTTTTGTAGGTAAAGGAAGACTGGGAGATCAAGTTCAGAAATATACCAATTTGTTAATTCCTGTAAGAGGTATTCTCATTTGTTTTTTTTGCCTCTTACACCAGTCATCTCAACTAAACTGAGGCTAATGGATTGTGCAATACTGGTGCATAAAATGAGGCTAGAATAAAAAGTTGGACTAACAAATTTCTCTCTTATGCAAGTAGGCTACAACTTTTGAGATCTATTCTTTGCAATATGCAAAGCTATTGGTTAAGCGATCTAATCCTTTCCAAAAGTGGTTTGAAAAGAATTAAGCAACTGCTAAGGGCCTTCCTGTGGTTTGGCAGTGAGCTAAAGAAAGGAACCTCTAAGGTGTCTTGGGAGACTATTAGCCAATCAAAAAGGAAAGAGGTATTAGACTAAAAGATTTTCATAGTTGTAACAAGGCCCTAATGTTGAGGCAAATCTAGTACATTGTCTCTGATAAGAAAAATATTTGGGCTAACTGGATTAGAGTAAATTACCTAAAGATGAAATCTTTTTGGGAAGTTAGATGACCCAGATCTCTTCTTAGAATTAGAGAAAGCTTCTGAAACTCAAGCAAGCTGCTAGGCCATTAATCCTCCATACTATTGGAAATGTTAAATATACTCATGTATGACATGATAATTGGCAACCACATGGGCTTCTTATGCTTAAATTTTCTGGGAGAATCATTGATCTGCCATCTAATGCAAAGATGGAAACCATTGTTAATAGTACCAGATAGGCATGGTCTTCTCTAGTCACTCCTAAACTTCTACAGATTCAAAACTCAATGCCATCTTATTCTCCCAATTCTTTGCAAGAGGAAAAAATTAAATGGCTCCCTAATTCCAGTGGTGATTATTCAACTCATTCAGCATTAAATTCATTTATACCTCTGGCCCTAAGGTTTCTTGCATATGCTAATATGGTATCCTCGATACATTCCTAGGATGTCTTTTGTTCTTTGGGTTGCCATACATGGAAAACTTGGTATGAAGGATCAGATCAAGACTTATGCAACACATTAATACAACATGTGTTTTCTACAAACTTACAAAGGAAAGCATCAACCATTTGTTGTTGACTGTCCTTTCACTAGTGGAATATGGAACAAAGTGCTTAGTCACTCTATGGCCTCTTGATTCTTCTCACTCTGGTTACAAATAATTCACTTGGTCAGTGGAAAGGCAAATCCCTTAAAGGGTTAATTGTACCAATGGTCCCTGAAGCTTGCCACTTATTACAATTTCTTCCATAAAGTCCCAATTTAGTCATTTTAGCTCTCAAACTTTACATTTTGAACAAAGTTTTCATTCTTCCTAGCTGTCATCCAAATCTCTAACGGAAAAGAACACGTGTAGAAAATAGAAGCGCATCATTGTCTTTTCTCCTTATTTTCTCGCCCATCCAACCACCTTTAGGCCACATGCGATGCACACTATGAAACATTAAATCGCCAATTCAAACGATTCAAGAGTGACCAATTTCATTTATCTAGGGTTCTAAATGAAATTGGGGAAATTGGGGATTGCAGCGCTGAAGTGCATCATCTTTAGAGAATTGAAGGTTGATAATAATGACTGGAAGGTTCAATGAGTATCAATTGGAGGACGATAGTTTTATTGAATATTATGGTAAAAATTTACTGTTTTCAATTTTGTTTGAAGATGACATTTTGCATTTTTTTTTTCTAAAAATCGTATTATGGCAACTAGTTGCATGCAAAGAACAATAGATTTGAGTTCATGCATGGCCCTAAAAATTTGTTACATGCATTGCCCTAAAAAGGAACTAATATAAAACTGATGTTGATGTTGTGTTGGTGTAGTGGGTCCTTTATGCACTAATATAAAACTTAGTAACATGTGGTCTCCCAATTTTTTGTTTTGTTGCAGAGAAAGATTCAAAATACTTTACTTTGATATTGCACCATAATGGTGAATTTTGAAAGAACCCAAAGATGGTTTATGAGGGGGTAAGGTTGAATACTTCCATCACAAACACCTAGATTACATGTTGCTGGAGCTTAACAAAATGGCTAAGAAGTTAGGATACGAAGTGGAGATTCTAAGGTGTCATTACTGTATACCAGGAAAGGACTTGGATTCTAGGTTAATTTGTTTGTTTTACGACACACAAGTATTAACTGTCTTCAATACCTTGTACCCAACACTGTTGCTGAAGTTTACCTAGAACATCGAACAATCGAGGATGTTATTGATGGCCAAGATTTCACAGAAGATTATTTTGGGAATAGACATTCAGTTGTAATTGGGGAGATTAATGAAGATGATGCGGATGGATTAGAACATAGTTAGGTTACTGAAGTCCTCAAGTAGGTTGCAATAATAGAAAAAATTTGTTGGAGTATTTTGAAGTCAATTCAAGTGGTGATGTCGGATGAGAAGAACAGAGAAATGATGGTGGAGAGGGTGAGAGACTCAATGGAGGAGTAGGGAACCAGAGAGTCAATGGAGGGGAGGACTAAGAGTCAATGAAGCAACATATAGAACCTTTGAGGAGGAAAATGACATGCCTGAGGAGAAAACAAGGGATTCAATCAGGGATAGTGACAGTTCTGATTATTCTAAGTTTTATGATAGTGAATATGACTTTGATGAGGATGACAGATTGTAAGAGACATACGTGGATAAAGATGTTGAATGTGCTGGTGTAGGTGATAAGGGTAAGGGTGTAAAAGATGGTACTTCAGCTTTTCGTGATACAAATGAAGATGAAGTGCATTTTGACTATGCAAATTCAAATGAATTATGTAGTTTTGATGATTCATCTTCACAAGATGATGGTGTCAATGTGAGGAAGCCAAAGTTCCCTGAGTTTAGAGCTGACATTGACATGAAAAACCCATCTTTCAATCTAGGAATGTTCTTTGGAATAGCTACTAAGTTGAAGGCAGCAGTAAGGGAATATGAAATCAAGGAGGGAAAATGGGATTTGAATGGCATTCCATGTTCACATGCCATTTAGGCTATTGCATACAAGGGGGATAAGCCTGAGAAGTATGTTCATAAGTGGTATCACAAAGAGACATATATGAAGGCTTATGGGAGCAATATTAATCCCATTAATGGGTGGAAGCTATGCCCTACATGCACTGAGACTCCCCATTTACCTCCATTTTACCATAAACAACCAAGGAGGACAAAGACACTAATAAGAAGAAAGGAACCAGAGGAATTAACCAATTCAAATCCAAATAAGCTAAGAATGTTCTAGAATTCTTTAAGGTGTGGAAAATTTGGTGTGAGGGGACATAACAAGAGAAGTTGTAGAGTTGCTATGATAAATCTAGCCACAGGTGCTGTGACAGGTGTAGGGGCAAGTGCTAAGGCTGGTACAGGGGCTGCTTCAACTGTTGGAACAAGTGCAAGGGCTGATGTAGGCGTTAATGTAAGAAGAAAAAGAGCCAACCAGGAAGTTGAAAGGGAAAGTGCAAGAAAGAAATGAAATTGTGCAAGTGTAGGAGTAGTGTGAAGTGGAGTGACTAGTGTAGGAGCAGTGTTAGATGGAGGGACTGATACAGGAGCAGTGTCAAGTGGAGTGACTTGTGCAAGAGCTGTGTCAGATGGAGTGCTTGGTGTAGGAGCTGATGCAACCAATGTTTCAAGTAGGACAGATAAGTTGGTTGTGAGGAGGAATACAATGAATGCACTAGCCACAACACAAGACTCACATTCCATAGGCGGAGCTCAGTGACTAGTGGTGGAATCCAAGAACTATTGTGTTAGGGTTTAATGTTCGCTATTTTATGTACTAATGATAGTAACATCCTTTTGGAACTAAATATGTTTAATGTAATGGGTTCTTAATGTTCCCTCTTTTTGGGATAACTGATCCTTTTGTCACTAAAAATGTTGAGTGTAATGGGTTCTTAATGTTCAATTTTTTTTTTGAATTGCTGATCCTTTTGTCACTAACTTTGAATATTCCAACCTCTTTCACAATAATTGAACCATGCCCACTCTACCAAACACGAGCAAAAATGACCCGACTGGCAAGAATGTCAAAAACATTAACCTTCTTGAAAATCAACCTGGCGATAGAGCCTCAGTTGAACGTATATAGGGTTAACCCAGCAAGTGAAAGAGATAGCTAAAGCCCTTAAAGTTATCCTCTAGCAGCAACATCAACCACCTAACCCTCTGATCCCAGCTGTTCTAAATAACCAGAATTTCTCATCCTCGGCGAAATGAAGGAACACTCCCAAGCCCAAATAATGAGAGGTGGGCATAACAAACACGTAAACAAGAAGAGGTACCAAATAACTCCCTCAACTGGGGAGACCAGATGAGGGATTTCCGAGCTCAGTTAGGGGATCTTAAATATGCTCTTGATAATAAAGCTGGAGCCACCACCAGAAAGGAACAAGCTCTGGCTTTTCTTGTGTTTTTCCTGACCTCTTCTTCGCCCTGTAACATGCACTTACAGATGTTAACACATTAAAATATAAATGAAGTTTTAAAAAAATTATAATGAAGCCATACTTATATTGTAATAATTCAAATTCAATTTATTGTGTACTAACTTGATGACCTCATCGGTGTTTACCGTGATTCTATGGTGAGTGAAGTTCCCCCTAGAAGAAAATGCTGCCAATTCACCTACATGATAAGAAAAAATTTAAGTTAAAAATACAAACCCTGCCTTAAATTTGCTAACTTAGAAACTCATGATCTTCCACTAGGGAAAATGCGATAGAATGAATTTGGGGAACATAACGTGATATCCACCCATGTGTGGAATTATCGCTTATGTTAAACATTTGAAACTAAAATGGTTATTATAATTATTTTGTGCCTAAAACTAATACAAACTTCTAAACAATAATGTCAGTAATTATTTGAAAGACATTGGAGATCCATTCAAGGCCCGCAAACATTGGATAGTTTTCTCTCAAAATAGGAATCTAGAAATTTTCTGCTTGTATACACAATAGTAATAAACCGTGCGTTCATGCACGTACAATATAACAATCGAACATCCCAAAGAATTAAGTCACTATATCAAATCGTGACAACAATTTTTTTAAAAAAAGTGGACAAAATCCATCCCTGAAAATATTGTTCAACACAAAATCGAGCACTAATCACGTAATACAAATATTTTCAAAAGCATACAAATGTCAATATGCCTTCTTAATTTTTATATGTTCTTTCTATGCCTTCAATACCATATATAAACCTAACTAGCGACTTTATAATTTAAAGAAATGGAACATTGAGCATAAATACAAAAACATTAAAGACTGAACATAGGGATGAGCTAAGCTGAAAGCTTAAACTATATCTTTAACACACCCGCACTTCGCATGCATACTGAATAAAATATTACCTATACGAAAATTTTCGTGGAAACAAATTTCAATAAAGAGATGGAGAAACCTAACTTTAATAATCAAAGCCCATAAATTTAAATTTAAAATGCATAAAATTCATATTCTTGAAACTACTTATTTAATTACAACTAACAATAGCACCCATAAATATTTATTCAAAAGTTAACTTACAAGAATTTGTAAACTTGTGTAATTAAAAAAATTTCCATGTTATGCTAAATTATAAATCATCAATATCTTAAAAAATTAATTTTTATTTCTCATAAAAACAGGACCCAAAAAAATACATCAAATTGTGCAAACAATCTATAAAACACTAATTACACAATCCACCATTTATAAAATGATAATTATTTAATAAATAAATTATGAACCCCGCATGGCATTCCTCAACTTTGCATAAAATTTTATTGGGTTTGATTATTAAAGCTAGGTTTTCATATAATGTATGATGATTTAAGCAAAACAAATGGTGAAATGTACAATGCCTTTCAAAATGCTCACATTGCATATATTTGTACACTTTGAAAGTGTTCTAATACAAACAAACCTGCTTATGATTAAGAAACACATGATTTAAGAAGACACGACCCAAACCATTTATCAAACTCACCATCACATCCTGCTTCTATCATAACAAAACCATTCATCAACTACCATACCAACATAATAATATCAACAATAGAAAAACAACCATCTTCCTTGAATATCAAAGCAATCCAAGATATAAACAAATGCATAAAAACCCATGGAAAAGTATAACTCAATCAAATTTAACCACCAATCAAGCACCAATGATGAAAATGTTTCGAATGTGTATTAAAATATTTAGACTAATGTTTAATATTGTTTCTAGTATGTATTGAAAGTGTTATATTTAGAGATCAAGATTAGTTGCCAAGTTGCAATATACCTGCCTATTTGTATAAAACTGCAATATTTGCTCCTCTATATGTCTAAAGCTGCAAAAAACCAAAATAATAATAATAATAATATGAATGAACAAATTAATTATCGACAAATCACAAAAAAAATTTACCATATTGAAAAGCTACACACATACCAAAAAGAGCGACCTTGAAGTGAAACCATGTGTACATTACCATTTTTTTTGTTAAGAATACCACTTTTGTGGTTAACATTACCATTTTTATGGTAAAGATTACCACTCTTTTGGTAAAGATTATCACTTTTTTGGTTAACATCACCACCACTAGTTTGGTTATGAGTATCACTTTTTTGGTTAAACAAAATGGATAGTTTTCTCTCAAAATAGGAATCTAGAAATTTCCTGCTTGTATACACAATAGTAATAACCTATAACCAAAAACAAAAAAAAAACAGCAAAAATTAGAAATTTATTTCACAAAAAGTTAATCCTCAATAAATTTTTGAAAAATTTGGCTAGAGTTTACACCAAAAATGGGCCCCTAGACAATTTTCAACATGTATACACAATTAATTGTCATACCCAAAAAGACACCTGCAAATGTCTAACTATTACACAATTTTGTCTAACAGAACCATGTCCAAAAATTGACAGAATCTGAATTTTATGAAATAGAGTCATGAAATATGTGTAAGATACTTGTTTTCATTAAGCAAAAGCCAAAAATTGACTCAACGAGCATAATGCAAAGCTCTAAATGTATGTGAAGCTTTAATTATATATATTTGGAAGGTATTCAAACACAAGTTGACAATTAATTAAGCATTTGGCAGATTATAGGACCCCTCCTCAACTTGCTACATGCTAATAGAAAATCAAATTCGATAGAACTAATAAGCATGAATTTGATAAGTTCTCAAAAGGTAGAAATGTATACATGAAATTAGTACCAACATCAATGAAGAAACAAAGATGATAGAAATGACAAATTGACTATTGAGTAAAAGAAAATCACATGTCTAGACATTTCTGATCATTGAATTGAATTTTACTAAAAATGCATTAATTTAAATGAAAAAAGGGGCCTTGGAGAGATGAAATAAATGAAGAAACGAGTTCTTTTTTCCCTTTTTAATCATTTCCAGTCACTCTAAATCTCATCACTCAAACAATGTATAACCTTCAAATTCAGCCAGAGTATTTTGTGTAGGCAATTTATAAATTTTTAACTCTAGATACAAAATAAAAAAATTAAAGCAGTAATTAAAAAATGTTGAGACCTCAATTACTTTCAAACGTTTTTAACTTATGTTGATAGTAATGGACTCCAACATCAACCAACTGAAATGCAAAATGCCAAAAATTATGATAACCCAATATAGTGGGACTCTATATTTGAAAAGTTGAAGACTATAATATCTCACAATACAATCTCAACGATTTGTAAATAAAATGTACCATCATATGAACAAAAGCTTTATAGTTAAATAAGAATGGACCGTTATTCAATCCAAGTTACTATAACTAAGTCAATACCTCACTAATTAATCTGCTAATGATGTTCAAAAAAATATATAATCTAAGGAAAAATTATGAAAAAACAGAATATAAAGGCCCCCTAAGTTAAAAAACGGGTACCATGTTGAAGTAGTGTCACTGTCTTCCCAACCCACAAGCAAACGGTGTGTATGACAACGAATTAAGCATTATACGGTCGGCATTGTCCATTGCCCATAATAGCATATGCATCTTTAATGCATGCTTGCATCTTTAATGCATGCTTGCATATCAAAACAACACCAATAATACCCAAGAAACATAATCAAACTATTAGCAGGAATTTAAGGATTTTTCCAGCAAGAGTCGATACTTCACATTGTAGAAACATAGAGGCTTTGTACACAAAAAAGATCCAAACAAAAAATCATGGCTTTGTACACAACAAAGATCCAAACAAAAAATCACCACCTTAGATCAATCACTTGAACCCTCCCCTAAATTTAAAAGTATCAATAAGTAACAGAAGATTAAACAATGAAAAGCAACGAATCGAAAGATTAAACAACAAAAATCAAAAATAAATTGTAAAAAAATACCTCAGAAAGAAGATCACAAAAAAAGGAATCAGAGAAGAGTTTTGGAGAGAGAAGGGCGGAAGGTTGCTATTGAGTCGTGTGTGCTGCAAGACAGAGAAAGAGAAAGATAGGAGAGAGAGAGAGAGTATCGGGGAAGGGAAGTGATGGGGCTGGGAAGAGAGAGAGAAGTGAAGAGTTGGTTTCTTAGGAGACGTGCATAGAGTGTTAGGGAAGCCTCCGAAAAATTGAAAATTGGAAACAATTATTTGAAAATTTTTGAATAAATCGTTTAATAAAAAAAGTGTTACAATAAAATAAATAAATTCGTAACATATTTAACTGAAAAAATATCTATAAAATCCTAGCATAAAACAAATAAAATTAAATAAATCTAAATCATACCTAACCAAAAATAATAAACTGGTAAATGTACAAGGTTGTAATATTATCTAAAAATTGGTGATCTTAATGGTTAACTTAATAAATATAATATGAACCAAAAAAATGGTAATCTTGCCCAAAAAAATTGCTAAACCTAACCCCAATTTGTGGTATCCTTTTCCAAAATAATGGTAATCTTTTTAAAAAAAATTGTAATATCCCCCATAAATTACAAATAAATATTAACCAAAATGAGGTACACTTGATAAATTTTCCCAAAAAAAAAACAATAAATTAAAAGTTGAATCTATCAACACTTATATTTCGTATGACTATGAAAAGTATACAAAATGAGATTTAATTTAATCAAATTAACATTCAATTATGAGATGTAAAAAAATTAAGTTTTGTAATCAAATTAACATTCAATTATGTGTTCTAACCATTTTAAAGGTAACAATCTTTACCAAATAAGTGGTAAACGTACCCCTAAGTTGTAATATTAACCACAAATTAGTGACTTTGTTATAATAATAATTGTAATATTAACCAAAAGAGTGATAATTTTACCCCCAATATGTGCTGAACTTATTACTCCCACTTTTAAAGATCCATAATGGAGAGAATGTTGAATGATATTTACTTTTTCAATTCTGTAGGAAGTTGAATATGGTAAAACACAGAGGAAGTTGAATGTCATTCCCCACCCCCAAAGCATACATTAAACATTTTTATCACATGTTTAATTATTTAATATTTGATTAATTTGTGTTCTTACCATTTTAAGGTAACAATCTTTACCAAATAAGTGGTAAACGTACCACGTGAATGATCTTCACTTTTTCAATTCTATGAAGTCAAAAACTAGGAAGTTGAATATCATTCCCCACCCCCAAAGCTTACGTCAAACAATTTTATCACATTTTTAATTATTTAATATTTGATTAATTTGTGTTCTTACCATTTTAAAGGTAACAATCTTTACCAAATAAGTGGTAAATGTACCACTTGAATGATCTTCACTTTTTCAATTCTGTGAAGTCAAAAACTAGGAAGTTGAATATCATTCCCCACCCCCAAAGCTTACATCAAACAATTTTATCACATGTTAATTATTTAATATTTGATTAATTTGTGTTCTTACCATTTTAAAGGTAACAATCTTTAATACATCATACATCATCCAATTAATGGACATTCAACTTCAACACATTCACTAAATTGCTATTTAAATTAATGAACTATAAGTATACAAAATGAGATTTAATTTCGAAATATTGAAATAATATTTATTTAATTTAAAACTAAATTTATATTGAATTTAATATCAAATCAAGACTAATTTTAGATTATATTATATCCAACAAAAATTTAGTTATATTAAATAGAATAGTAAATTTTAATTCATCTAACTTTTAACCTTTATTAAAGTCCATTTTTTATAAAAAATCAATAATAAATTAAAAATTTTTGTATGACATAATTTCAAAATTGACATGTTATGTGAACATAAGAAAACAATGATTATAATATACTGCACATCTTTGAAAATCACCCAACATTTGCAATCCGCCCAAGATGTTCTAATTTTGACATAATAGTTGTAAAAAAAAATCTGTTTTTAAGTAGGTAATATAATTTTTGTGTAATAAATGATATTTAATTGTGAAGTAAACGTAAAACTATTGTTCCAACTACTATTATTTTCTTAACACAATAAAAAACGGAAGTCAATCACCAATTATAGCCTGCATTTCTTCATCAATCTTAAAATCTCTATTATTTCATCACCCATCTAACTTCAATCCAACATATTTAACGATCTTGTCTTGATCATCCATGCAATTAAGTGGAATTCAAGGTATTGGAAGATTCAAATCAAACAAGGTAAGTATTTAACGATTTTTTCTCCGTAGATGTGTGTTATTACTTGTGTTATGTCCACAACTCTTATCTTCTTATTTTGATAGGTAGAAATATTAGTCATTTCTTAAAGATGAAATTGTTAATTATTTGTCTTTAGGTATAATCAACACAAATGGAAAAAGGAAAGCAGGTTGTTTTAGACTTAAATAGTGATATAGCAGATGACATATTGCATGATTATGAAAATGATGAATATTTGGACTTCCATCAGAAAAGCAAGGATGAGTTAGCATCCAATGAAGTCATTGCAAACAAGGATGAGTTAACATCAATTGAAGACGTTGCAATGTGGGAAGATTTAACATCTACAAAAGTCCTTGCAATGACATTTATATCACATGAAGATGCTGGACAATTTTATAACACATATGGTAGATATGCGGGTTTCAGTGTTCGTAAGGATGACCTAATGCATGACAAGAACAACATGCCAATTTCAAGATGGTGGGTTTGTTTGAGAGAAGGCTATCGGTCGACAAATAATGCAGAACGCGTAGAGCGATCAAGGGAACCACGAGGGTTAACACAACTTGGATGCAAGGCAACATTTCGAGTGAAGTTTGATAGGAAGACACAAAAATGGGTTGTAAAAGAGTTTGTCATACACCACAACCATGAATTGGTTCCACAACGTGGTATTACATTTCTCCGATCACACAGGCGTGTCAAGAGCCCCGACAGAGCACAAGCTATATCATTGCACAATGTTGGTATGCGTACAAGTCATATGAGGGATTTCATGTTGCAACAATCTGGAGGATATCAAAATGTTGGGTTTACCACAAAGGATCTCTACAATGACATGACATCCTACCGTAGAGAAGAGTTGAGAGATGGCGATACGAAGGGCGCATTAGCCTACTTGAGCGCGAAGGAAGAGTTGGACCCGCAATTCTATTTCAAGTATTCTGTCGCCGATGACAATTCGTTGAATTGCTTGTTTTGGGCTGATTTGACAACTCGACTAGATTACAAGTGCTTTGGTGAGGTGATGACATTTGATACTACATATCGAATGAATGCATATAAGAAGCCTTTTGTGATATTTTCGGGTGTCAACCACCACAACGCTACAACTATATTTGGGTGCGCATTACTTTCAGATGAGACAATTGATACATATGTGTGGGTATTGAATACCTTTCTTCATGCAATGGAAAACAAGATGCCTGTATCTGTTATTACCGATGGAGATAAAGCAATGGTTGATGCAATTGAAAGAGTATTTCCTCAAGCGATGCATCGCTTATGTAGATGACATTTGTCAAGAAATTCCTTCACAAATATAAATGCTAAAAATTTTATCAATGCATTCAAGAGGTGCATGTGTGGTCGATGTACTCCGAAAGAATTTGAAAATGAGTGAAAATCAATAGTCGAATCATTTGGACTGGAGGATAACAATTGGATAGCGAAAGTTTATGCAAAGCAATTCAAATGGCTCGAAGCGTACTTGCGAGGAAAATTTTTTGTCGGCTTAAAAAGCACGCAATGATCGGAGAGTATGAATGTCTACCTAAAACGCTTTCTAAAAACAAGCCAACGATTATTCGAGTTTGTTAGGCACTATGACAGGGGCTTGGCAAGGATCAGGGAGTGTGAGGCCAATGATGACTTTGAGTCGGAACATTCTAGGCCAGTGATGCAGACAACACTGAGATGCTTAGAGCAACATGTTGCTGCTCTATTTACCAGAAAGATTTTCTTCAAGGTCTGTGATAAGATACAAGAAGAAGTTGTATTTTTTTGTCGTGGATAAGATCGCGATTGATAGACATCGGAGTTACTATTTGTCTCAATTCATAAAACCACNCAATCTGGAGGATATCAAAATGTTGGGTTTACCACAAAGGATCTCTACAATGACATGACATCCTACCGTAGAGAAGAGTTGAGAGATGGCGATACGAAGGGCGCATTAGCCTACTTGAGCGCGAAGGAAGAGTTGGACCCGCAATTCTATTTCAAGTATTCTGTCGCCGATGACAATTCGTTGAATTGCTTGTTTTGGGCTGATTTGACAACTCGACTAGATTACAAGTGCTTTGGTGAGGTGATGACATTTGATACTACATATCGAATGAATGCATATAAGAAGCCTTTTGTGATATTTTCGGGTGTCAACCACCACAACGCTACAACTATATTTGGGTGCGCATTACTTTCAGATGAGACAATTGATACATATGTGTGGGTATTGAATACCTTTCTTCATGCAATGGAAAACAAGATGCCTGTATCTGTTATTACCGATGGAGATAAAGCAATGGTTGATGCAATTGAAAGAGTATTTCCTCAAGCGATGCATCGCTTATGTAGATGACATTTGTCAAGAAATTCCTTCACAAATATAAATGCTAAAAATTTTATCAATGCATTCAAGAGGTGCATGTGTGGTCGATGTACTCCGAAAGAATTTGAAAATGAGTGAAAATCAATAGTCGAATCATTTGGACTGGAGGATAACAATTGGATAGCGAAAGTTTATGCAAAGCAATTCAAATGGCTCGAAGCGTACTTGCGAGGAAAATTTTTTGTCGGCTTAAAAAGCACGCAATGATCGGAGAGTATGAATGTCTACCTAAAACGCTTTCTAAAAACAAGCCAACGATTATTCGAGTTTGTTAGGCACTATGACAGGGGCTTGGCAAGGATCAGGGAGTGTGAGGCCAATGATGACTTTGAGTCGGAACATTCTAGGCCAGTGATGCAGACAACACTGAGATGCTTAGAGCAACATGTTGCTGCTCTATTTACCAGAAAGATTTTCTTCAAGGTCTGTGATAAGATACAAGAAGAAGTTGTATTTTTTTGTCGTGGATAAGATCGCGATTGATAGACATCGGAGTTACTATTTGTCTCAATTCATAAAACCACAATCAAGGTGGATTGTGGAATATTATCCTCAAATTCATGCGTTTAAATGCAATTGCATGAAATTTGAGTCTTTTGGGATTCCATGCTCTCACATGATCGCGGTCATGAAGTATGAGCACATACAAGAGTTTCCTCATTCCACGGTGATGGACAGGTGGACAATAAAAACAAAAGCTGGGTATACATGTGCACACGAATGTGGTAATGTGCAGCCGGATGTGTCAATTCCTACGCGTTATGCTGGACTTATGTCAATGTGCAGCCAAATGTGTTATTACGCTTCACAGTCGCTCTCAGACTCAAATGACCTGAGGAGTATGGTGCAATAAAGAACTTCTCTTCTTAAAGCCCGTCATGAGTCACTTGGCAAACACGATGCAAATGTGATAACTACACAATTCGGTGTGAATGATCCAAAGATTGAAAAAACCAAGGGTACTCACAGTCATGCACAAAAGAATATTCCACTCAACCCATGAAGATGTAGTAAATGCAGGGGCACTGGCTATACTGTTAGAAAATGTCCACTCTTAATGTCTCAATCCAATGATCCATTCAAGGACATGTCTTTTTCACAACCAGTTGGATCACAACAACCACGGGACATTCCCTTTTTACAACTTAGTGGATCAGACTAGCCACCCCACATGCCTTTTTCACAGCATGGTGGATCGCAACAATCTATGCCATCATCGAAAAAGGATGACCGTTGCATTCCCTTTGTCAATGAGTGTATCCTCAACTATCAGGTTCATATAATACTCTTTGGATGTTTATATATTTTTTCATATGTACTCATTCCTTGTTATTTTATGATGGAATGTCAAGCTTTGATTCTACTATTCAATCACAATACACCAACACTAATTTCAGTAAAATGGAGGTAATTACAAAAATTATAAATTTTATCCCACAAATTTTATTTTTTCACCATTGTCAACCATAAATTTTTGCTATCATAGTGGGCACCCAGATCATGGAGGAAGATGGGTTGATGAAATTTTACTTTTTTTGCCTTTTGAATGAAAAGGTTTAATTTACATTCTCCATTCCAAGTTTTTTTCCACTTAGATATACCCTTATTTTTTTTTGGAGAACTTGCGAGAGAATATTTTTGATTAAAAATTTAATTAAACCTAGCTTGGGGGAAGTTTTTACCTTACCCTCGATGCAGTCACGTGAATAGTAGCTAAGAGAGCCAAGATGAGCAATGTGTAGTAGCTATTTTGAGCATTCCAGCACATTTCAATAGCAGCTATTTTGAGCATTCCAGCATTCCAAAAATAACAATTGCTGGTAATTGATAGATGCCCAAGATTGATTTTTTTTTGTGCAAAGTCTGCTCCTTGTCATTGCAGCTTGAATACTAGCATGTCTTCTCCATCTTCCCCTATCAAGTTGTTTGAGTTTGGGGCAGCAGCGGTGGGAGTAAAGGAGGTGTTGCCTACTGGAGAAGGGACACTTCCTTGCTCTGATTGTTCTAAGCTTTGTACTTTTGACTCCCCTGATATTGGATTAACTTTAATTACAAAATTTCTATCTGGCCTTTTCTTCCTGGATGATATTTTGTCAGATCATGCTTAATTGTGCCAACACACCAATAACATGCTCATTCCTACTGACCATTCAACTTATGTATTAAATGAAACTTATACATTATGCATGCTGAAATTCTTTTTCATTGTCGTTGTGATAGTAGTATCTTCCTCATTAAACACAACCAATCAATATGTCTGTGAGGGTTAAGTTAATGTGCTGGTAACAATTTGGTGTTCCATGATATGTTTTCCATACAATGAAAAGTTTTATTCATGATAGTCTATGCAACAAATACATTTTCGGATTACTTAAAGCGAAAGGCCTTTGTTGTAAAAATACTTTTACTGTCCAACATTTATTGGTTTAGCAATTTTTTGACATTGTTAGATTTAATTTGACGTTGAATCTATAGAGAACTTTAATCTTAGACCGCATCGATTTAATTTGTCATTGATCTTGCAGTAAAAGTTGTCTCGTATGAAGATTGAGAGTGAAAGGGGAAGCAAGAGTATGAGAAGCATTGTCACACTCTTTGGATGGCGAAAGAGTCTGCAAATGCATTTCCTTCCCTATAGGAATCCTCCATTTCCACAAGAGATTAGATTACCCATTATTTGAGGCAAGATTACCACTTTTTTTTTGTTAACATTCCCTTGTTGTTTTTGGGTTAGAATACAACTTTTTTGGGTGTAAGAGTAAGACTTTTTGGGTATAACATTATCACCTTTATTTTGTAAAATACCACTTTTTTTAATAAGGTTACCATTTATTTGAGGCAAGATTATTACTTTTTAGTGTAAGATTACTATTTTTTAGGTTAGATTACCACTTTTTATGTTAACATTACCATTTTTGGGTTAAAATACAAATTTCTTGGGCTTAGAATACACCTTTTTTGGATCAAAGAATACATCTTTTTTTGTGAAATATTATCACTTTTATTTTGTAACAATACCACTTTTTTGGTAAAAATACCCATTATTTGAGGCAAGATTACCACTATTTTTGTTAAGAGTTCCTCTGTTTTGGATAATATTGTCAATTTTTTGGTTAAAATTACCACTATTTTGGTTAAGAGTACCTCTCTTTTGGTTAAGATTACCACTATTTTGGTTAAGAGTACCACTCTTTTATGTAAGATTACATGTTCAGGTAAAACCATTTTATTGGTTAACATTACCATTGATTAGGTTAACATTACTTTTGGTTAAAATTACACTTTTTTGGTTAACATTACAATTCTTTTGATTAAGATTACTATTTTTTTCTTTAAGATTACCATTGTTGAGGTAAGAGTACCATTTTTTTTGGTTAAGAGTACCATTTTTTTTCATAAAAAGCCCATTATTTGAGGCAAGATTACCACTATTTTGGTTAAAAGTACCTTTATTTTGGATAATATTATCACTTTTTTTGTTAACATTACCACTATTTTGGTTAAGAGTACAACTCTTTTGATTAACATTACCACAATTTTCATAGACATTACCACTATTTGGGTTACGATACCACTATTTTGGATAAGATTGTCACTTTTTTGGTTAATATTACCACTGTTTTGTAAGAGTACCACTCTTTTATGTAAGATTACATATTCAGGTAAGACCATTTTATTGGTTATTTTTTGGTTAACATTACCATTGATTAGGTTAACATTACTTTTGGTTAAGATTACACTTTTTTAGTTAACATTACAATTCTTTTGATTAAGATTACCATTTTTTTTCTTTAAGATTACAAATGTTGATGTAAGAGTACCATTATTTTTTTGGTTAAGAGTATCTCTATTTTGGATAATATTATCACTTTTTTTGTTAAGATTACCACTATTTTGCTTAATAGTACCACTCTTTTGGTTAACATTACCACTATTTTCGCAGACATTACTACTATTTTAATTAAGAGTACCACAGTTTTGGATAACATTACAATTTTTTTGGTTAAAATTACCACTGTTTTGGTTAAGAGTACAACTCTTTTAGGTAAGATTACATGTTGAGGTAAGACTATTTTATTGGTTATTTTTTGGTTAACATTACATTGTTAACATTACTTTTGGTTAAGATTACATTTTTTTGGTTAACATTACAATTCTTTTGGTTAACATTACCAAACTTTTAATTAACATTACAACTTTTTTGGTTAGGATTACACTTTTAGGTAAATACCACTTTTTTTTTGTTAATATTACCATTATTTAGTTACTATTACCATTTTTGAGGTTAATATTACCACTTTTTTTACCGCATTTAGCGATCAAGATCGGGGAAGCAATCAAGATTGGGATCAAGTAGCAATCATGGATCAAGTGCATGTTTGCCATCAATCAAGTGGATCAGATCAATTTAGCGATCAACAGTTGGATCAATTGAGGTTAGCGATCCTTGATCGATCAAGAATGGGATCCAGTGAGGTTTGCGATCAAGATTGGGATTAGGTAAGCAAGAGTAGCTATCAATAGCTTCACATCGATAGGTGCAGTAGGTCAATAGTGGGATCAAGGGATTTTTTTTTTTTAAATCTCAAATTTTATTGCATAAATCTCAAAATTACAAGAATAAAAAAAACAGAAACTATTTAACCGAAAAAACAGAATCTGTTTTAACATAAAATCGCAAAACTAGAAAACTGTATTTCTGATTTATAACATAAAACAGAACAACAAAGCAAAACAAGTTTTCTGTACAAATGTAGCATTCCTGAAACTGCTGGATAACATCCTACCAACTTAATCCCAGCAAACCAGCCTAGTTTAGCTGCTCAGTCAACTGCACCATTACACAGAACAGACTGCAGCAAAGCACCAACTCCATTCTGCCATCTTCATTCCAGCATACCAATCCATTCCAATTTTCAACTGCTCGAAAATCTTAGTACTAAATTACCACAACCATGCTTATCACAACTATTACCATTCTCATTTTATGTATAAAGAACAAAGATATTTTAGATTTTTGACAAAAACACTACTGCTAGTTCAACTATAATTACATACAATTGTCACTACTACTACTTCAACTATTGTATCAAAAACCAACAACTACAATTACATACAATTATCACTTCATAGTTATTTCTTTGCTTTTCATAAAAATAGACTCAATTCTATCCAACCTACTATCCATCCTCTTCAGAGACTCCTTTATTTCATTTTGAGTATCCTTTATTTTATTTTGAGAATTTTCAAATTCCTCCATCTTTCTAGTCAATCGTACCAGCAACATTCCATATACCTGCAATGCATCAAGAGGAAGACTAGCTGTGGAAGAATTTGGGACACCAGTTATGGAACAATTTGGGACACCAGCGGTTGAAGAATTTGGGACATCATGGGTTTGGGCTTCATCATCCTCAGCTTCAACTTCATTCTCGACTTGTGGCTGCGGTTGCTGAGTTGTATTCTTCTTCCCTTGCCCCAAACTCTTCTTTATTGTCCCACCATAAATTGGACTCATGGGAGTGAAATAAGTGTCGCTTGAGTGAATCACAACTCCACAATCCTCCATAATCTTTGCAATCAAAATTGGGAATGAGAGACATCGTCGCCTATCCTTTATACCTTGTACCGAAATAATTTCATCAACTATTAAACAAGGTAAATCTATACATATACCCTTTCCAATGACATACAAGAGATGAGCTTGATGAAGTCCAAACTTAGCAGTATGTCCTTTTGGTATAATATTGTACCCCACTATAAGATTTAACATACTATATTTGGGAGTAAGGTCTTGCTGAAAAAATTCTGGATTGTCAACACTCTCACTAAATTTATTAGGTATACCCTCAACTTCTGCATGAACATCTTTCAGCTTAGGTATGTCCTTAAAATTCTTGAATGGATAGGTAAGGGTATTGTTAGAAATGAAGAGTTGGCGAACTCCCAATATGTTTGAAACTAACTCTGGAGTTACTTCAAAACTTACGTTCCTCACAAGGGACTTAAACTTGTAATCATCTCTATCAATATCATGCATATTAGAATAAAATATCTTCACCAATGTATTATATGTTTTATCCGTCTTCTTGATATCTATTGCAGAATTCCATTGATGAAGAGAAAAAATAACATCACATCCTACCTCTTTTAATTGATCTAGTAAAACACCCCTCTCCAATAACAAAGGCCTATAATTAATGTAGTTCTCATACCACTGTTTGCAATCTTTGTTGAAGAAAGATATTTCCTCATTGCATATGGGGTTGGATGAACTTGGTGGATGATTAACAGTGGGATCAACTAGATTGAAGGAGGTGGGATTAGTGGAGGTGGGATCAGCAGTTGGATCCATGGAGGAAGGATGATTACATTTCTTCTTCGAGGAGGAGAGAGGATCATTACAGCTTTTCTTCCTCTTCATTTTTTCACTGGTATCCATAACTTTTGGCCTATATTTCTTTCTATCGGTCATTCTGCTGTAACAACAAAAAATCTATGCAAAAAAGCAATAACATGAAAAATTATCTATTATTTTGAGCAATAACAATTGAAGATGTGAGGAAGATAGGATTGCTTGAACCATTACTCACAAAAACCATAATTCGTTCTACCCCAAAACACATCCCTTATGCAACTATTTGTATAAAAAAATTTATGAAATTCAGAGAGACAGAGACAACTATGTATAAAAAATTATGACGAAATAAACTTGTTTTTTCGCTAATTAAACAAAAAAAAAACTACAATAGAGGAGTCGAATGCTCATGACAATATACACCCTACACGCAAGTAAGACAACTATGACACTACAAGTTGCAGGCACCTTTCTCTCCCTTCTTTGATGGAAAAGCATGATGCAGGCTGTTTCGAGACGACGCCAAACTTTGAAGCCCTCACCTGATTTAGGGTTTTGGGTATTCAATCAAGATGGGAATTTGGGCTTAGATTTGGGATTAGATCGCTGATTTAGGGTTAGATTTGGGGTTAGATAGCTAATTTAGGGTTAGATTTGGGGTTAGATAGCTGATTTAGGGTTAGATTTGGAGTTTGATGGCTGATTTAGGGTTTGAGGAGTTGGGTTTGAGGTTTGCCGTGCTTGGGGGGAATAGAAGAAAAATTTTGATCGCTATAGTGAGCGATCAAACTTGGATCCAAATCGCGTGATTGCATCCGACGATTGCAGGAATAGAAGAAAACGTGATCGCTATAGTGACCGATCACACTTGGATCCAGCGATCAAGCAATTGATCCCTTTGAGCATCCAGATTTTATCTTTAGTAAATTTCACTTATATCTCAAAATTTTCAATAATTTTTCAATTTTTGCCTCATATTTTTCATATATTACACCCTTAACTATTAATTAGTTTCATATTNTTTTTTCAATTTTTGCCTCATATTTTTCATATATTACACCCTCAACTATTAATTAATTTCATATTCCCCCAATTTATTTTACCTATTTTAATTTAACATATTTGATAACTTTGTTATAATTTTTTTAGCGTTAAAACAAATGTTGTAATAATTTTACCTTTCCCCCAAATTATTTTACCCATTTTAATTTAACATATTTTTTAACTTTTTTATAATTTATTTAGCGTTAAATACAAAAGTTGTAATAATTTTACCTTAACCCAAAATATAACCCCCAAAAATAGCAATTTTACCCAAAAAAATTTGTGATAATGTAACATTTTAATAATAGCAATGTGCTAAACTTTAATTTTAATTTAGCCTTCTAAACTTAATAATCTAATCCTAATCTCTAATATTTTTAAAATTTAATGTCACTGTAGAATTTTTCTTATATTTTTATTTCACATTTAAATATGATAAATAATTATAAATTTTTAAAACTAATTTTAGATATTGAAAATTTTTAATCATTTTTTTATTTAGGTTTAAATCAGATAAATAATTATCATTTTTTAAAACTAATTTTAATTTCTATTATATCTTCTTCTTTTTTAAGTGTGTAGGGCTTGTTTTTTATTTATTAAATATATACCAATTAAACTAGTTATAAGTTTTGATAAATTTAAATAGATACAGGTGTCAACCCTACATTCTGTTTAAATTTTTGGTATTGTACCGAATTTCATTTTTCGGTATTGAAGCCAACTCCCAGCCAGAGAGGTGTTTGCATGGGGATGGCATTTCTTATACTCAACCGTCAAATGATTACCCTTAATCATTGATGTTAAACCCAAAGCAACTCTCTATCTCTACTATATAAACACTCACGAATAAGGGTTAAAGGTGAGTGAAAGACTCTCTCTCTCTCTCTCATAAAAAAATTATTCTAATTTTTTAAAGACAAACTCAGGCATAAGAGGCAGTTTGGAAGGGACCTCACTGATTCCACACTCTTCCTTTCCTTTGACAGGTACGAAAGAACGGTCAACTAAATCTTGAGGACTTACGATCAACCTCAGTACTCCAACACTGACCCCAAATTACTGATTGTTCCATCACCATGTTATCAGTTTGTATTTGGCAAATTATTACCGATAAAGTGTACTACTTAGATTCGATCTTGAGACTTAGGATCTGATCATCTTAGAGGATGCTTAAAATTAAAAAAATAAAATAAAAATTAAGGGGATTTGTTCGAATTAGTGAACAGTAGCTTCCGGCGAATGTCAGCTGCAGTTTTATTTTTATCGAATTCATCATCGAAACGGGACCGAATTTATCGGAATTTTAGATCAATATTTTCGAAATCAAAATTACTATGATTTACGGGGGTTTTATTATATTAAATATTTGTATTTATGGATTAAAAAAAATTGCCACTAAAGAAACATGGTTTAGAGGGTGAAGTGAAAGCCTAAATACTCTTACACTTGCTCCAAGCAGATTTTTGGCTTTGTTTTGGTCACTTGTTTTTCAAGGCTCAAATGTATGGATTGAGTTTTGTTATTTTTCCTGGTACCTTGATCACGATTTTAAGAACAGTGAGATTACTTCATTTTCATGTGCAATGCTTTGGTGACTTTCAAGGCTATTTGCTTCCGATATTTTTCCAGTGGTAGCATGGCTTTAGATTAAGTTTTGCTTATGGTATATGCAAGTTAGATGTGATAGAAGCATGTGTAGTCCTTGAGAAAAATTATTGCATGTGAATTTAAAGATTCGTTTATAGTTATGAATTATATCATATAAAGATATCATACTGACTTATGACTAGCCAAAGCATTTTAAGTCATGATTGATTAGTGATTTTTTTTTTTTTTGGGAGGGGAAACTTGAACCCTTGACTTCAAGAAGGCAAGGTCTTCACAAGGTAAGGAGTACCATTAGACCAAAGACCCGTTGGTGATTAGTGATTGACACATATTTGTGATCATATCAAGATACATAAATGTTTGACATCTTATTGCAATTAAGTTTTTATGAGTAATTGCTTGGCCCTATAGAGAATTAATTATTTTGTAATACTTAGTTGGAATAAGATAGTAGATTGGGTATTATGAGGATTGGATGTCTTCTGCCCCAGGTATAGGTTCTTTTATTCTCAGTAATTTAGAATTTGTTAATATCAGTTGATGAATACGTGCTTTGCACGTGAATAATTTTGAGTACTAATATTGCTTTTACTATTTTTGATAATATTTTTTTATTAAAAAAAACTTTTTTTAAAATGCTTTTTCTAATCCACAAATAATTTATGAAAAACTCAAATGAAAAAATAATAATAATAATAATATTATTATTACTTTGTAGTTCTTGTATTACAAAACAATTATATGTTATTGTTCACCATGAAGACTATCAATTTAGATTATGCTTAAATGATTAAGATATTTATTTAGCAATTAAGGATCTATATAAACCAATTGTAAAATTAACATATGGAATTTTGTGCAACTAAGCCCTTTATTTCTGCAACTAAACCAATTGTTCTTCTGATTAGATCGTTGGTGAAAGTAAAAGTTGCAACAGTTAGTTAGTCTATTATGGGCAGAATTATCATATTGTAAGATTGTTGAACGATTTGGGCATATACACAAAAATCCCTCATTGTAATACCATATCCTCAATCAAAAAATAAGTAAAAATTTGTCCTAATCCAAAACAAATTTGCCAACAAGACAACTCCTTACAATTATCCAGAACATTGCACAAAGATCAAATCTAAATTAAATCCAAATTTGGCTTAAATGTTTGAAACTGAATTGAATAAAATGAAATAAAAATTTCTTAACTTTCTTGTATACCCAATTGTTCCTGGTCTTACCATGAGTGCGTAAATTTTTGAGGGTAAAATAGCAAATGAAGCATGGAAACTCTAAGTCTATAACCTTAAGTACTCCACCAATTATCTCCATTATAAATTTTTTGTCCCTGACATCTATTGCATTCCTAACTTTGAGGCTCACTACTCAAATGATAAATATACCTTTACAAAAATATTCTCTAGTTTTGACTTTTGACCCACACTCCTAATCAGTTACATTTTTCATGATGTTATATTATTGAGTGGGACTATTCTCGTCCCTACAAATCTCTATTCACACCCCCATTTAATTCTACACATTTTATATCTATCCCATTTGTAATTAAGCCCAACCCATGATACATACACACCATTAATAGTTAAACTTACTCATTCTATCTATACCTCTTTCTGTGCTTTGCTTTTTCTTGAGCTTGCTGGCTGCTTTGCTTTGGCCATGCTTGATGACTGCGCACTCAAGCTTTTTCCTTATTGCTTGTTGGTCTGCTGTCCCAGGTTACTGCAATGTGTTTGTCCTCATCTTGTTTCTTTTGGGCTTGACTGCATATTGTTGATAGAGATCACTGTGACTTTGGGGATGGTAGATCACCTTTCTCATATGAATAGATGATCTGCATACCTTTCATAGCCTGAAAGCTCTAAAGGCAGCTTGCTTACTACCTATTGAGGGTCTTACTACCTAACTAATAGAATGGTATTTCCTGTAGTCCGAGTAGCTAGCCTTGAAGGAAGACGGACAACACGGACCAAGCACTCTTCATAAACCAAATTCACTTCTCTCTTTTTGATTCCTTTTGGTGATTTTTTTTCATGTAAGTATCTATGAAAGCGATGGAGCACCTCTTTTAATTAATGAATTTTTCACTTACCGAAAAAATAAAGTTAGCCAGGCATTTCTACCAAGGTTTTCCTATGCACAATCCAAATTTGCCACCTATATAGGTAAACTTCACGAAAAAGCAAAAAGTTTAGCTTTAATATGTTTTTGAATATAATTGGCACTCCCATAGCCTTTGGGTATCTAGCAGTTTAAATAATCTTCAATATGATCTACTGGTCCTTTATTCATACATCAGTAGCTATGAATGTGAGAAGGTGGATCAAGATGCTTATAAGAAACTGATTTCTCCAATTCGAGGCCATTTCTCAAACAAGAAGCTATGGTTATTTCTTTTATTCTATTTCTTCCACATATCTTTTTCGGAAGGTCTAGTTCCTTACAATTCTACATGAATAAAGAAGGTTGGTTTTTATAATATCAGCTACAATTTTCCAAATTGAGGGAATTTTGGAAAATAGGCAGTGCCAAAAGGGAAGATGGCCTACCCAAGTCATTTTCTTTCACAATAACAGAAGCACACAACCCTTATGTCTTTCTTGGCATTGTGTATATTCTTCCTCATAATTATATTTCCATGGCATCAACAGGATTATAGCTACAACCTAAACAAGCAATAGTCAAAGGAAGTCATATAATTATGCAACTCTCGACCAACTCCTTATTGAAAACTGTTGCAAATTTTTTTCTCTGTTTTGTGTAATTTTCTGTTTAATTATTGGTCAGAACATATTTCCTATTTTATTACTGCTTAGTATTTGTCTCGGTCAATTCTTAAATTGATAGTATTGACTTTCTGCCTTCGTATTTTGGCATATCGATTTTATTCTCGTTATTTAGCTCTTAATGAGTTTGCTCTCTTAATTTAGGGTTATGATTAATGTTTTTGTGCAGATCCATTGGTATACGATTTCACACAGCAAAACTATCCATGTTTTTCCCATGAGAACCTTAGTGTAAGCATTAAACTTCTTTGAATTTCTTAGAAAAGTAATTTTCTTGCTATACTTGACAATTTTTTTTTACTATGCAGTAATTAAGTCATGTTAAGCTGCCATATCATCTTGCGTAAACCTACTAAATGCCTCTAAAGAACTAAAAATGAGTAATTTTCCAGCATAATAAATTCTTCATTGTAGCGAACTACATATTAAGCCATAGGTTCAAAAAGCCACTTAGTTGCAAATTGTGTTGTTTCTAATCTAACTTTGATACAAAGAAGATTTGTTATATAGAATTGAATTTCATATTGGAGTAACACTCTAATTTTATTTTATTACCAACCAGCTACCCAATAATGTGTTATGTGATTTTTGGATTCTTTTCTCCACTTTTTTTTTCATACACATTATTTGGTATATAGTGTCTAATTGAAAATACCAAATGGTTAGAAAAACTTATTAATTAAACTACCTACCCGTGCATGTGATTAGCACTATGGAACTCAATCTCAAGGTGAATGGACATTCTTTTTTCGCTACATTATATGGGGTGAATGTACATTCTTTTTTCGCTACATTATATGGTCTTGATATAAAGTAAGTAAGAAACCAAACACGAGATTTACCTCTACTGCACATCATACCATCTTTATTTTGTGTTGCACCTTTCATAGACATGATAAATCAAGAATACCAAAAGCTTGAAAACTTTCATTAACCTTTGCAGTTGGAATTCCTTAACCTGCAATTTGTAAAAATATGCTACCATATTCAAAGAGCATACTCAAAAGAGTGAGGAATAAGGATTTGTTCTTGTATGAATGTAACGGACATAGAAAGAGATCAATTAGCGGTGGAGAAGATTCAATAATGGATGTGAAAAGAAACCAACCTTTTCTTCAACTTGATGATATAGATCGGAGGGCAATAGTCACAGATGAGAGATAGGGCAAACAAAAATGATTGTGAAATGTAATAATATCAACAAATATATTCAATTCAATGATAATAAATGCATACATCAAGGCATTCTGTTGGGACTTATCATTTTCCAAGTATGAATACCAGTGATAGAAACAGGCTTAAGGTAAAAATTGAATAGGCTGGGTAACTCAAAATACATAGGCGTTAGAATTTGTACGACTTAATAGTTTAGAATGATAAGTTGTACTATTAAAAAATTAGTGTTGGTATTAGTTGATTTATTAGGATTATTATAGCCAATCAAAAGTTTTTCACTTTTGTTGATATTTTATAGTACTATAGATTATTATAAAAGTATAGCAAATTTAATGCGTGTTGCGACCTCTGCCCATAGGAAAGTTTAAATTTTGCTACTGAATTTGACATTGGTTGATTCAGATTACAGTTAATGTTTCATAGCAATAATTTACGTGTTTCTTGGTTATGTAGTTGTTTCTACTTACAATGATTCGTCTCGTATTCCTTTCTTGTATGGTGATAGTTTTTAAGACTAGAAAGACAAAGTACTCTTAATGTTAAAATGCATGGACATTGACTTGGGGCTTCATGTGGACAAACTAGTTGTCCCCATGAAATCAAGCATGCCAAATGAGAGAGTTGTGTATGATTGATGGGAGCAATCAAATCCCTTCAGCCTAATGCTCATCAAGTTCCACATCAGCATAAGCATTCAGAGGTCAATTCTTGAGTGCAATAACGTGAAAGACTTCATGAAGGCAATTGTGAAACAGTTTGCTTGTTCTGATAAAACACTTGCCAGAACCCTAATGAAGAAACTTGCGGGCATGAAACACAACAACTGTAAAGATGTGCGTAAGGGACATTGTTGCTCAAGATGAGGGATCTTGTTGCTAGACATAGTCATTGGAGATAGAGATTTCAGAGTCGTTCTTGGTTCATTTAATTCTCAATTCTCTTCCAACTGAGTATGGACCATCTAAAATATCTTATAACACACAGAAAGAGAAATGGTCTATGCTTGAACTTTTGACTATGTGTGTTCAAGAGGAAGATAGATTTAAACATGAGAAATTGGAGAGTGCTCATCTAGCAACTCATGTTAAGGGAAATGCTAAGAAGGGTAAAGGTGCTCCTAAAATGAAGAAGGATGGAAAAATACCAATAAAGCAATATGGCAATAAGGATGGATGCTTCTTTTCCAAGAAGAAAGGACACACGAAAAAGGATTGTCCTAAATACGAGAAAGGCTTGAAAAGAAAGGTACTATTTTCTCTTTTGTGTGTTATGAATCTCATTTTGTTGATGCTCCTAATAATACATGGTGGATTGATTATGATACTACAATTCACATTGCCAATAACATGCAGGGTTTTCTTAGCCTATGAAAACTGAAAGGAAGTAAACAAAACACCTATTTAGGAAACTAGATGCGTTCACATGTGGAAGTTGTGGGAACCTTTTGACTTATTTTCAAATCTGATTTTCATTTAGATCATGAAAATACCTTTTAAATTCCATTATTTTATAAGAATTTAGTTTCTATTTCAAGGCTGATGCCTTTGGGATTTAAATTTATTTTTGAAAACTCTAGTTTTACTTTAGTCAACAATGATACCTTTATTGGTACTGGTAGTTTATTTAATGGTTTATATAAATTTGATTTAGATCCCTTTTCTGAGAGTAATTTGTTAGCTCTGCACGGTGATGATATTGGCATTAAGCATGACATTATTAGGGAGAATTCCTCTAAGTTATGGCATAAAAGATTGGGACAAAGCAGACTAACAATACCATTAAAGGTGCCAAAAGAAGTTCTGAAATTCTTGAGATTATACACACTATTTGTGGACCATTTCCTACACCTTGTCTGAATGGTCAAAGATATTTTGTCTTATTTATTGGTGATCATACTAGATACATGTATCTGTATCTTCTTTATGATAAGGCAGAGGTACTAGATGCCTTCAAGAACTATAAGACAGAGATAAAGAAACAAAAGGAAAGAAAAATCAAAATTGTAAAGTTAGACATGAGTGGGGAATATTATGGGAGGTACATAGAAAAAGGACAAGTGCCAAGTCCATTTGCTAAGTTTCCTGCGGAAGAAGGTATTATTGCACAGTATAAAATGCTTGGCAGACCTCAACAAAATGGTGTAGCCGAAAGGAGAAACTGTACACTTATAGACATGGTGAGAAGCATGATCAATAATTATAATCTCCCTTTATACTTATGGAGTGAAGCCTTGAAAACTGTCATGTTTGTCTTAAATAGGGTTACATGTAAGGTTGTACCTAAAACACCTTCTAAAATTTGGTATGGATGGAAACCAAGTTTAAGACATTTAAACATATGGGGGGTGTCCAGTTGAAGTGAGGGTTTATAATCCTCAATTAAAGAAACTAGAACCAAGGATAGTAAGTGGATACTCCATAGGCTATCCGGTAAACTCCAAGGGATATAGATTTTACTGCCCCTCAAATACACCTAAAATTGTTGAAGCTAGAAATGCTAAATTATTTGAGGATATTGATAACAGTGGAAGTAATACTCATAATATTGGGTGGGAGGAATCAAGCAATTTGGATACCACACCCGTGAATAGAGATAGGTTGGTTTTTTCTCAAGGTATTGATAATGATATCCTTGATGAACAAGCAACTTATGAACCACCACCACTACAAGAGGAGGTCAACTTAGAGCCTACGACTCAAAACCCACAAACAGTTAATGAGGCTGTAGAATTAAGAAGATCCTCAAGAACAAGAAGGCCAGTAATTTCTAGTGAATATGTTGAATAACTTCAAGAGTCTGACTTTGATATTGGACCTATGAATGATCCGACCTCATTTTAAAAGGTTATGAGTGGAGAAGACTCCACACTTTGGTATGATTCCATGAAAGAAGAGATGAAATCTCTGGCTCAAAATCAAGTTTGGGATCTTGTTATGTTACCAAAAGGACACTCAACCATTGGTTGTAAATGGGTCTACAAGACCAAAAGGAATGATTCTGGTAACATAGAATAATATAAGACCAGACTTGTAGCCAAAGGTTTCACTCAAAAGGAAGGAATCGATTATCATGAAACCTTCTCTCCAGTTTCTAAGAAGGATTCATTTAGAATAATCATGGCTTTAGTAGCTCATTTCGATTTAGAGCTACATCAAATGGATGTGAAAATTGAATTTCTGAATGGGGATCTTGAAGAATAGGTATATATGAGACAACCTGAAGGATTTAATGATAAGAAAAGTCATTTGGTTTGCAAACTATAGGTGGGCTAAAACAAGTCTACCATCCGTGGTATTTGAAGTTTTACAATGTGTTGCTTCATATGGTTTTACAGAAAACATTGTTGATCAATGTATTTACATTAAGGTCAGTGGGATAAAATATATCTTTTTAGTCCTATATGTGGATGATATTTTACTTTCAAGTAATGACTTAGGTTTGTTGCATAGGATTAAGAAATTTCTTGTCCAAAAGTTTAAAATGAAGGATATGGGTGAAGCTTCTAATGTCATGGGCATAGAAATTCACAGAGACAGATCTAAAAAAACATTAGGATTGTCTTAAAAGGCCTACATTGAAAAGGTTTATTTTGAATGAATGATTGTGAACCTCTTGGAGCACCCATTGTTAAAGGGGACAAATTTAGTTTGTAACAATGTCCACAAAATAGTTTGAAACAAGAACAAATGATAAGCATACCCTATGCTTTGACTATTGGTAGGCTAATGTATGCATAGGTTTGTACACGCCCATATATCGGATATGCAGTAGGAGTGCAAGGCAGATACAAAGTGATCCAGGATTTGAATAATGGAAGGCTACTAAAAGAGTTATGAGGTATTTACAAGGAACCGAAGATTACAGGCTCACATACAAGTACACTGACACTAGAAAGTCTACTTCAGGATAAATCTATTTTCTCGCAGGAGGAGCTTTATGTTGGAGAAGCATTAAGCAAACAATCGTTACTTCATTTACTATGGAGGCAGGATTCATTACTTGCTATGAAGCTATATAACAGGCATTATGTGAGACTTGAACAAGCTAATTAATAATTTCAATATAGGAATGTAAATATTAAATTATGTTTTGGAAGTTTATTTTAATTCGACAAAATAAAAGGAGATAGTGAACAGATCTCGATAAAAATTGTGGGTTCAATTTGAGAAATTAAGAGTGAGTGGGATATATAAAAACAAGAATATACATATATATATATATATATATATATATATACACACACACACATACATATGGGTGCACCACTAACTTGCATGTGAGATTGCAAGCAAGTAAGTGGGCTTTCCACTAACTTAGCTTGGATGGTGAGGATTCAGAGGGGGGATGAGGGGGCGGTTGAGATGGAGAGGAAGGAAGTATAGTGGACTCTCGCTATACTAGTCATATATAATAGAACACTTAGAAAATTTTGAAGGAAAGGGAGGGAAGGCCGTTGGCTAGGAGAAGGAAGAAAGGAAAAGATGGAAAAAAAGGAATAAGGAAAAAGAAAGGAAGAGAGGGTGAGGTCTTGGTGTGGAACTTGTGGGTTGATACTCATCCCCATTTAAGGTAAGCAATAGCATGTTTTCCTTTGCATTTCCATAATTTTATGAAAATAAATTAGATTTAAGAATACTTCTCTCCATGAATTTAAAAAGTGTGAACTAGAATAAATTTGGGTAATTTTAATTCTAGTGTAGTGTGGGAGATGGTAAATTGTACACTTGAGGACTTCGACAAAATTTCGGAGAAAAAAAAATATTGGTTGGTATCTTTAAATTAAGAATTTTGTGTTATGTGTTGATTTGATTGAGGGACATAGAAGTTTAGGGTAGGGTGAGGCCAGGTCTAAAAACATACAAATTATGTTAGAGTGGGTGAGATTACGTATATACAAATAAGACATTGAGGACGACAATTTTGTGATTACATATGAAATGCTTAAATAAGAGTATAACTATATGTGTGACAGGTTCAGGAATGTCTATGTCTAAGAAAAACTCGTTGAAAGGACCGACATAAGGATCGACTCCAAGGTAGATTTCAACAGTCGAGGTAAGGGTTTAAAGTTTAACCTTGCATTTGTTATATTACATGTTGATCATTAACTTACTTAACGACTTCGAACTTGATTGAACCTATTTGGTGTATTTGCCTATGTGGCATGGAATTAGCGTGTATGGTGTATTTGCATATGTGCTGTGGGATTTGCTTGTGTGGTGTGTTTGCTTGTGTGTTGTGGGATTAGCATGTGTGGCATATTTGCCTATGTAGTGCTTTTAGCCTGTGTGGCGGGAACTAGCTTGTGAGGCAAACATAAATAATATCGTTATAGTGCAGTGGTGTTTAAGTGATGTATATATTGTGAAAGCATATAATTATTTATACGAGAATAGAATTGTTGAACCATGATTATAAAAGCCTCCCTTAAATTATTCTTTGTGTTTTACATGTGTTTTTCTTCCTACCACATTCATGTATTAACTAAAAAATTCTTGACATTTTTCAAGAGCGAAATGTGACGTGAGGTGTCCACTACCACGTTTGCAGGACTATTTAGGGTCTTCGACATCATTAAGGGGTCTTCGTGTCTTTTGATTGTAAATGTAATATTATAAATATTGAATTTGCTATGAAGTCTGTTATATGTATTAAGTAAGGAGTCGACCACCTGTGGTTGTTTTGATTATTTCCGTGTGAGGATTTTAAATAACCTATACATAGGGGGTTGTGTTGCTTATTCAACGGTTGTGTTCCTTCCAGAATCGTTTGAGTTAAACTTTGCGCCATGCTGGGATATCATAGTGGAAATAAGAAACATAGTTTTGTCTTAAGAGTATAGGTTTTCTATTTATATTTATTCATTCATAATAGATGTTTGTACTCTTAAGTTAGGGCGTTACAATTTTGGTATCAGAGCCTAGATTTTTTAGATTCTGTAGACAAGTATGTTTAGGTCGGCAGTGAACAAGTTAGGGTGTCTAGGCTGGTGAGGGAAGACAAGTATAAAATGCTAACCATATGTGTTATAAGTGTATGTGTGCTTACTTATAATTGTTTGCAGCTGAATTAGAAGAAGAACAATGGATCCACTAGTAGGTCAAGACCCAATTAAGGAAAATGGATCTCATGTTCCTACTCTCGCTAAGGGAGGTGAGAGACAACAACAAGAAGGTAGAGAAAGGGAAAAAAATCAGTCGGATGTGGTGCAGAAGGCATTTGAGATGGTGCCACAGATGGCTACAACAACACATAGGTTAGTGGAATTACAAATGGAGATACATGCTGCAGTTCGGGTAGCACCACTCATACCACACATGGAGTTGCGTGGTACTATACATGAGAGGTTTATGAAATTGAATCCACCAACATTTGCAGGAACAATTAATCCTCCAAAGGCTGAAGCTTGGTTGAAACGAATGCAAGCTAGCATCAAAGTGATCGGGGCTAATAGTGAACAAAAAGTAGTCTTAGCAACTTTTATGTTGACAAAGGAGACACGATTCTGGTGGTAGGCCACAAAAAGATTGTTAATTGCTTCGATTTCTAGTGAGGGTGCTCAAGTATAGAAAAGGGTTACTTGAGATCAGTTTGTGTGAGAGTTTAATTCCAAGTATTTTCTAGAGTCATATCGCTATGGACAGAAACAGGCTTTCATGACATTAACTTAGAGAAAGATGTCAGTGTCGAAATAAGAAAAATAGTTCACTATATTGTCTCGGTTTGTTACAGCTTTTGTCCAGACGGATGAAGCTAGATGCAAGAAATTTCAATGGGAACTGGACTTTACTATTCGGAGTTGACTTTCAACTTTCGAGTTGACAAGCTATGTTACTCTAGTTAATAAAGCTTTAGTGGTTGGGAAAGATGTGCGAGAATTGGCGAGATGGCGTGAGCAATTCAAAAAGAAGAGATTTGAAGGTGCGCATAGTATAGGTTCATCAATACGAAGGACAAAAAACTAGACAAAGGAAGCAAGGATCTCAATTCTCACAAGTTCAAGGTATTGAGAATACTAGAGCAGCTAGTGGTTCACAGGGTCAAAACTTCTTTAGACCTCCCTCGGGGCAAAAAGGTAGGGGGATGTCAAGTGCTCGTGCGGCCAACGTCACCTATTTTAAATGTAGAAAGGAAGGACATATCTCTAGGAGTTATGAAGTAGTGTAAGCAGGTGAAGTTCGACGGTGTTATGAATGTGGTCAAATAGGACATTTGACGCGTGAGTGTGAAACCCAAATACCCAAACTATGACATTAAAGTGTAATTTGTGAATATTTGTGTGGGGGTTAATATTGTGATAATTAAACCCAGAGTAGTTACAAATAGTTTTAATTAAAGAGTTTTGTTGTTGAATTACAGCAAAGGATTGTATGGATGGGATTTTAAAGGTGTCGGGAATTCTCGAATCTTTAATTAAAGAAATAAGTAAAACAAGAAAGGCCTTAGTGTAATTAAAGTAAAAGGTCGCATGGAGGGGACACTCAGCTGAGTGTTGTTTCTCCAAGCTTGTGTTGGGAAAAAATTTAAAAATGGAACAAATGCTTTAGGCGGTGGAAAAGGAGAGAAAGGGAAGAGAGAAGAGGAAAAAGAAAAGAAAAGAAAACTCAAAGGGTTTCGGAGAGAAAGGGAGAAGGAGTTCATCAAAGCTGCACTTGCATGTGTTCTTGAGTGAGGGGTGTCTTCTTTTATGTGACTTGTGTAATCTCTGTTTGTGCAAAGGAGTGGAGGAGATTTCTGTTAAGGATTTGAAGAGAACTTACAGATTTTTGGTAAAATTTGGATGAAAACCAAAGGAATTGGGTCACAACGAAGGCAAGGAATTCTTATGAATGTCTATGTTCTTTCACTTCTAAATACATCCTTGAGCTTGGGTAGATGTTGTGTGTTGTTAGTTTTGAGGTTGGGTGGAAGGAAATGAAGTTTGAATTAAGTTTTGTAATTCGGAACAGGGTTCAACCAGTTGAAGAAAGGTTCAACTAGTTGAACATAGTACTTGTTATATGTTAACCGGTTGAAGCATGTGTTCAACCGATTAAACGATGATAGACTTCAACCAATTGAAGAAACATGATCAACCAATTCCCCAGAGTCAATCTTGGCTCCTATGCAATTGATCTAAAACCTTATCAAGATACTTAAAGGATCTTAAATAGCTTCCTCATGGGTTTAATGGCTTACAAATACATGGAATGAGGATTCAAACTAGAATTGAAATGAGTAAAGTGGGTAAAATATGAGTAAAGTTTAGGGTGGTTAAGAGTGCACCATTTGGAAGGGAATTTAGGAATATGCTAACACGGACATGAATACATAGATATATATGCATAATTAAAATTAAATGCATATGTGGTAGGAATAGAAGTGTCAACTCCTACGACAGGAATGCTTAAGATCTTATTCCATGATGGGGATTATGCGACAACCAAACTTGATACTGTTGTCCTCGCTACCCAATTTGTACGAGCATCTAGTCAACATTTTGCTCTTCGGGAAGGATATCATTGAGTTCGATGATATTACTTCATCACTTCTTTCAAATGAGTTCAAAAAGAAGACTCATGGTATTGACTCTCAGGCGGAGGGTTTGTTCGCTAGAGGAAGGACGGATAATATAAATCCTAGAAGTAGCAAATCCCAATCTAAATCCAAAGTTAAAGATCAAAAGAATTCTCAATGTCAATATTGTCATAATGATTAGCACAAAAACATTGCATATTTCATGTGCTAATTATTCCATTTTCACTTGCTGGTGGGGATTAAATGATTGTAACTGCACTACTTGAGCTATTAACGAAGATATTTGGTGATTGCAGATAAAAGATGTCAAATGATGCTTCTTAAGGCTTTCTCGAATAAGTTGAGGTGATTGAGGATGAAAGAGTGGCTAGAGGAAAGCTAAGGAGTTGGAGAAAGCAGAAAACCAGTTAAAATTGCAGAAACAGTACTGGTACACGGTACCGGTATAGTGTGGCCTCTGTAACAAACAGTACTGGTACGCAGTACCGGTATGGTTTTGCCTCTGGAGTTCGGGGTACCGGTACACAGTACCAGTACAGTCCGCTGAATCCCCCCATTTCTATAGCCATGCTCTGCTGCCATGAGGGTCCCACCAACAAGTCTTCCACACTCCTCTGACATGCTCACAATACTATTCATCCCTTTCACACCTCTCTTTAGACTTTTGGAGCCATTGTGACCAATGAGGAGAGAGAAAAGAAGAGAAGCTGGGTGTACAGACAAGGTTTGTACACCCCTGTCCTGCCCATTCCTCTTGCAGCCCTATGGATGGAAATCACATCTGTAGGCTAAGAAGTCACTCCAGACACGTTTTTGGCAAGGAAGGACTCCATTATTCAACATTCCATACACTACACAGAGAATATAGAGAGAAAGAGTCAGGAGAAGATGATGAATAGTATTCTAGAGAGATAAATTGAGATTTTTACATTTTCTTCAATACATTGTCTTGTAATCTCCTGTAAGAATCTTTAGAGCTTTATTGAATGTCATTAATGCTAGTTCCTACAAGTTCATTGCAAGTTTAACTCCTTTTTAAAGCTTTCACCATTAATGCCCGTTCTTCATTCTTCCTAGCTGTAAAATGGGTATTCATTGCTTTCACTTATAGCTTATGTTTGCTTGCATTTAGTTACTCAAGAACTTCATTCCTTTGCAATGCATTCTCATTTCATTGTTAATTTCATCCCAAGCATGAGTAACTAAATCCTTTAGTTGGCAAAACCAAGGGGAACCTCCACTTGGGGATGCCATTTCACCTCATTCTCCTCCCTTCTTTCAGAGTTCAATGGTTCGGTTTGACTGGGTTGAGGGTAGATAAGTTGGTGAGTCTTTGATATTTCGTAGGCCTAGTAACGGTTTATGCTTAGATACTCACTCATCTTATTCCTAGCTTCCCACGAATCAATCGAACATTTATACTCTGTTGGAGGAGGGATTCGAGTTGAGATGGTATCATTATTGGAGTGACCTCTTGGATTAGCCATTNCGGTTTATGCTTAGATACTCACTCATCTTATTCCTAGCTTCCCACGAATCAATCGAACATTTATACTCTGTTGGAGGAGGGATTCGAGTTGAGATGGTATCATTATTGGAGTGACCTCTTGGATTAGCCATTGTTTGTTTCTTATTTCATTTTCACCAAAACACACTTCACCAAACAACTTTCAACAACAAAAGATTTTACACTTTCTTTCACCCAAAAATCACCTTCCCTTTGGTTCACATCCTTCCCCATGGAAACGACCTTGGAGTACCTCCAAGTAAAACACGATCCACAAAAAATCTCCTTGCTCTTGGGGAGCATTTTTGTTCATACACATAACACATTTCTACCATCCCATTTTCCCATCTCCTTGCCCTTTCTTTTGACACTACTTAAAGGGAGAGTGACATTCCCCTCCATCCATATAAAATAAATTTTGAGGGATGATATTTAGGGGTTAGGGATAACAAGGAAAATAACCATGCACATAAGAAGGGGCACTGAAAAGCTGATTGTCCGAAGTGTAACGTTAAAGATCAGAACAATGAAGATAAGGTGTTTGACATTGTCAGTATTGTTGAAGACAACTCGGATAATGCCAAAAATATTATGTCAGTTTCTCCTCACAATATAAGTGTGTCAGAAAGGTGGATTCTTTGAACAGTGGCACTATTTTTTATGGGCAATAACATGGCCTATAAAATAGTTGGGGTAGGAGCTATCAAAATCAAGATGCACAATGGAATTTTGAGAACTTTAACATAAATTAGACATGTTCCAGAGATGAAGAAGAACCTTATTTTCATTGGGTGCACTGGACTCCAATGGGTGCATGATTGTGGCCCAAGGTGGAGTTATGAAAATTGTTCAAGGTGCTCTGATCGTGATGAAAGGGAGCAAGATAAGAAATCTATATTTTCTATCAGGAAGTATAGTGACAGATCATGCAGCGGTGTCTTCATCAAGAGATAGTAATTTGCTCTCTACTCATCTATGGCATATGCATTTGGGCCATATGAGTGAGAGAGGATTATAAGCATTAAGCAAGCAAGGCATGCTTGGTGGGGCTAAGACGACCAAGTTGGATTTTTGTGAGCCTTGTGTATTTGGTAAGCAACGTAAGGTGAAGTTTCTCACAACTATTCAGGCGCACTAAAGGCAATCTTGACTACATCCATTTGGATGTTTGGGATCCCTTAAAGGTAGTCTCAAAAGGGGAATCCAGATATTTTGTTACCTTTATTGACGACTTCTCCCGCAAAGTATGGGTATACTTTCTGAAGACTAAGGATGAAGTCTTTGAAACATTCAAGAAGTGAAAGACCATGGTTGAGAAGCAAACTGAAAAGAATATCAAGCAGTTGAGAACCGGCAATGGTGGTGAGTACTCATACCAGCCATTCTTGAAGTTCTGTGAAGATGAAGGTATTGCAAAACATTTCTCTGAAAAGGGAACGCCACAACAAAATGGAGTCACGGAGAGAATGAACCGGACTCTGTTGGAGAGAGCATGGTGTATGTTATCTAATGCTGGATTTGGAAGAGAATTTTGAATTGAGGCTGTTAACACGACGTGTTTTTTTGTAAATCAATCATCGTCAATAGCTAGAGAGTGTAAAACTCCTCATGAAGTATGGTTAGGCAAGCCAGCTGATTATAGTACCCTTAGAGTCTTTGGGTGTCCAGCTTATTTTCGTGTCAAAGAAAGAAAGATTGACCCAAGAGATAGGAAGGAAATCTTACTCAGATATGCAACTGGAGTAAAGAGCTACAGAATATGGTGCCCTGAATTGCACAAGTTTGTGATCTATAGGGATGTGACCTTTGATGAGTCTGCTATGCTAACTTCTACTAAGCAGAAGGCTATTCAGATAGAGGAGGAAAAGGGTGATCCTGTGGAGGTGGAGATTAGTACTCTAGAAGATATTATCCTAGAGGAAGGGACATTAGAAAACAACCACAACAACCATCTTTAGCAGCTGGGGGACCAGAAGGATAGTTAAAGCGCTAGTTCATTATGATTTTGAGGATATGTTATATTATGCACTTACCATGGTGGGTGATAAGCCATTGACATTCCAGGACGCAATAAACAACAATAATTACAAAGAATGGAAAACCGCCATGAATGAAGAAATGAATTCTCTTCATAATAATCGTTCTTGGGAACTCATCAAATTATCGAAGGGAAAGCGAGCAATTGGGTGCAAATGGGTGTACACAAAGAAAAAAGGTTCTCTAGGAATAGATGACATCAGATATAAAGCAAGGTTGGTAGCCAAGGACTATGCACAAAAAGAAAGGGTGGATTGCAATGAGGTATTTTCACTAGTGATGAAGCACACTTCAATCCGTGTGTTATTGGCCACCGTAGCTCAGTTTTATCTTGAGCTATAGCAGTTGGATATCAATACTGTATTTCTCCATGGGGATTTGGAGGAGAGATCCATAATACGAAAATAAAATTAGAATGAGGAAGAAAAAGGTGATCTAAGTCCATTATTCCTTGCATTGAGGAAATGGAGCTGGAAATCATCCTGGCTTTTTGTGAATCAGTTGTAGTTGTGTCCTTACTTGATCCCAACTTTCTTAGAAGAGACTCTGCTCAAGTTTGGAACCCATTTCCGAAGCTAGTTGCAAAGCCCTTACTAGATAGGGGTAGCGGCATATCGTACTAGATTCGTAACCTATAGCATAACAGGATTGTGATCACTATGTGGTGTATGATTATTATGAGTAACCTTATTGCCGAATAATACATTAATAACAATTATATGGCTGGTGGGCCCGATATTGTCAAAATGACAGATATTTAGCCTGTGTGGCAGATGTGCTCTGCGAGGCAAGATCGGTTGAGTGACAAGTATTGATATAACCCTAATGGAATACTAACTGAAAATGACATATTGTAAGATTGCTAAAGAGATAAAGAATTTTATATCTAATTATTTAAAGTGTTGTTTAGTTGATTGGGAAGATAATAATTGTTTATGCATTATCTACTATTGTTGTTGATTGCTTATACACACTCGCTGAGCGTGTGTGCTCACACCCCCCCTAGTGTATGTTTTTCAGGTAAACAAAGAGAGAAGGGGATGTTCACTGTTGAGTCCACGCGGTATAAGAGGGAAGTGGGTTTTTCATGTATTGTGAGGACATTTGGTATAGTTCTTGAGTCTTGTAGTTGGGTACCTATACATTATACTAAGTTACGATTGTAAAGGTATTACTTCATGTAAAATAATTGTTGGGATATAAAGATAATAAAGTTATGCTGTTGTAACTAATCAGTTTAAATTACTATTTTTTTAAAAGGAAAATTTATATGTACAGGGTACAGGTTTGTGTTTGGGAATGGGGTCCACTCCACTAGATTTCAATATAATGTTCTATCTCTGAGTCGGGGTGTGACAATGACTTTCCAAGTCGATTTGTTACATCATCAATGGGTAGTGTTAACCCTAGCAGAAGGAATACATCGGTGGGCGCTTAGAGGGAAGGAAAAGGATCGGGTTAGTACCTCGGGAATCTAAGGGCAAATATTTGTTATGACACAGCAAGATGTACATGTCTCTCCAAATGTGGTGACAGGTAAAATTTTTTTTTTCGGTAGGAAGGCACGCATTCTTATTGATCCTGGTTCTAACCATTCTTTTGTGGCATCTACATTTGGCATGCATTGTGACAATCTTATACATCTTTGAATTGTGTGTTGATCTATTCCACAGTAGTGGGCGAGGTAGTGCTTGCAAGTATTGTTTGAAGGGACTACGCCAAAGATGTGCACATTTTAGAAATTATTGGTAGATTTAAATTTATTGTAACATCTAAGTTTTTAATTGATAATGGGAATGGATGAGTTAATTGCTTAATATACCTTTGTTAATTGTTCTAGGAAAGGAATTGACTTCCTGTTGTTAGATGAGCTTGAATTCAGGTTTCAAAGTGATCAAAATGTGACCTTTAATTATATTATAACCGCAATGGAATTTGGAGAATCATTTAGGAAAGACCATCAAGGTTAATTGGTGTGTGTGAAAAGTATTGGTAAGGATGAGCTAATGCCAATTGTTTACATGCTGTCTGTAAATTTCTATTAAATGAATCACTACAGTTGTCATTCAGGGGAGTTGAGTAGATTATTTAAGTATAAGTTAGGGACTACACTTATACATCCTGATTTTCATATTATGAGTGCTTGTTAAGTTAAAAGAATTGGAAGCATAAGTACAGGATTTAGTTAACCAAAGTTTCACTTGGTTAGCATACTCCTAGAGGGCATTTTAGTTTTGGTTATGGGAATAAGAAAGGGATTACACATTTGTATGTTGATTTTTAATAACTTGATAAGATGCTGAGTCAGAATGAACAGTTTGAATAAATTTAAAATTGGTTTAAGAAATGAGAATCATTAGTTGAGGATGAACTAAGTAGGGTGTCGAAGATAACTTTCTTCATTAAATGTGAATATTATGAACATCTGATTACATCTCTTGGGTTGATGAAAAATCCACAAGTTCTGATGGGCTTTATCTGAATACGTCACGAATTATATAGGTATGTAACAGGTTGCCTTGATGTGAGGATATGGGGAAGGTGTCGACTATTTGTAGGATTTACAATTATACCATGATATGATACATATAATTGCATATGTTGGATATAAGTAGTTAAGATTTAAATAACGGAAATAAGGACATTTGTATACATGCGGGGAGTTTTCTTTTGCATTGGGAGGTGTAAGAGGCAAAAAATTACCAATTCCTCCTACGAGGAATTTAATGTGATCTTTCTGGTAAAGAATATCTCAGAACTTGATCTCTCAATCTTCTTTTCTTGCAAAACGAACAAACTGCCCAAGATCGAAGTGTTTCGATCGAAGGCACTCTGATGTTTAAGTCAGTAATAGAACGAAGATGATTGCTCGAAGAAAAGGAGAATTCAGCATACCTTTCACTTTTGTTTCTTCAGCTTTTTATAGATGATTATTCCATTAGGGTTTCCGTGATTTTTGATTTAAAGTGGCACACCTTCCTTCAATTCAGTGATTTNATGGGAATGGATGAGTTAATTGCTTAATATACCTTTGTTAATTGTTCTAGGAAAGGAATTGACTTCCTGTTGTTAGATGAGCTTGAATTCAGGTTTCAAAGTGATCAAAATGTGACCTTTAATTATATTATAACCGCAATGGAATTTGGAGAATCATTTAGGAAAGACCATCAAGGTTAATTGGTGTGTGTGAAAAGTATTGGTAAGGATGAGCTAATGCCAATTGTTTACATGCTGTCTGTAAATTTCTATTAAATGAATCACTACAGTTGTCATTCAGGGGAGTTGAGTAGATTATTTAAGTATAAGTTAGGGACTACACTTATACATCCTGATTTTCATATTATGAGTGCTTGTTAAGTTAAAAGAATTGGAAGCATAAGTACAGGATTTAGTTAACCAAAGTTTCACTTGGTTAGCATACTCCTAGAGGGCATTTTAGTTTTGGTTATGGGAATAAGAAAGGGATTACACATTTGTATGTTGATTTTTAATAACTTGATAAGATGCTGAGTCAGAATGAACAGTTTGAATAAATTTAAAATTGGTTTAAGAAATGAGAATCATTAGTTGAGGATGAACTAAGTAGGGTGTCGAAGATAACTTTCTTCATTAAATGTGAATATTATGAACATCTGATTACATCTCTTGGGTTGATGAAAAATCCACAAGTTCTGATGGGCTTTATCTGAATACGTCACGAATTATATAGGTATGTAACAGGTTGCCTTGATGTGAGGATATGGGGAAGGTGTCGACTATTTGTAGGATTTACAATTATACCATGATATGATACATATAATTGCATATGTTGGATATAAGTAGTTAAGATTTAAATAACGGAAATAAGGACATTTGTATACATGCGGGGAGTTTTCTTTTGCATTGGGAGGTGTAAGAGGCAAAAAATTACCAATTCCTCCTACGAGGAATTTAATGTGATCTTTCTGGTAAAGAATATCTCAGAACTTGATCTCTCAATCTTCTTTTCTTGCAAAACGAACAAACTGCCCAAGATCGAAGTGTTTCGATCGAAGGCACTCTGATGTTTAAGTCAGTAATAGAACGAAGATGATTGCTCGAAGAAAAGGAGAATTCAGCATACCTTTCACTTTTGTTTCTTCAGCTTTTTATAGATGATTATTCCATTAGGGTTTCCGTGATTTTTGATTTAAAGTGGCACACCTTCCTTCAATTCAGTGATTTAGTTTGGGAAGTTGCTGATATTTCTCCAACAATTCCTCCTGACATCTACAATTTCGTTGATTCGTTTATTCAAAATGCCTAAGTTAAAGGCTTATCTTTATCTTTCTATCTACTGTTTCGAACAGCTCGGTCATATTGAGAGCCAAGCACTTGTGATACTTGCCAAACACATTGATCAACTCGGTTTGGTAAAAGCCAAGCTTTTTCATTACTTTGCCAAATCATATTGGTTAGTTCATATTTCCTTTACTTTGTCTTCTTGCCTCCAAACCCATATCTTTCTATGTATCTTGTCTCTCTCTGCACTTCATCTTCTTCAATGGCCCTTCTCACATCTTTTGAGATTCTAGCTTTCAAAGCAAAATACAATATTCTAGACGACGTCGAAGTAAAGGGTGCTGGAAAAGATGAACCATTGATAGGCACAAGGGAGAGGATCCCCATTCCAACTCATGTTATTACTGAGGGTGGAGTTTGCTTCCCTCTTGATCCTCTCCTCCTCTGGGTTCTTTCTACTACTAAGCTTTGCCCCCTCCAATGTTGTCCCAACTTCTTTGGGATAGTTATGGGGGTGTCTACTTTGAACAAACTTCTGAGTTTGAGCCTAGATTTGTGGGAGATTTTATAATGTTATATCATCAAGCCTGTTGGTGACAATTACTACCTTATTGTAAGGAAGAAGAAACGATATCTGGTAACCCATCTTGCAGACTCGAACAAGGGTCATGAGAATGATGTGGTCTTCGTTTCAGGCAACTGGGAGTATGATGTTGATGCTACTCCTTCCTATCGTTGTCCTTATGAAGAAGGTGTTCCAGGTATTCGAGTCTTTTACTCTTCTATTTTGCTTTTACCGCTTTCTGATTCTGGACTTCTATGTGAAGGAGAAACTGTCAAGGGTAGAGTTCTTGAGTGAGAGTTTGGGATTTCAATGAGTTCCTATTCTGCCGAGCTGCCCACACACTACTCAGATACACTCCAACCTATACTTCCTTATTGCCATGCCGAACAAACCCAACATCACTCTGGCGGCAGACCGAGAGGCAATCTAGGCTGCTTGGGAATAGACTCCCCGAGCTAAGAAGAAGTCTTCCCTTGCAGCCATCGGACGCAGAACGGTGAAGAATTTTTTGGACTTTTTATCAACTGTTGAGTCGACCCCGTCTATCGAGCCTGTTCCATCTACTTTCGTTCCTTCAATTGTTGTTTTAGACGAGCCTACTGCTAAGGTCCCTACCGAGCTAGTTCTTCTGAGCGATGCAGAAGTGCCAAGCAGTGACCAAGCAGATAAGGTTCATTTTATTGAAACTTCAATTCCAGTAGAGTTAGATCCCCCTGACTCTGTTCATTCTCCCATCCCTCAACACGACTCAATTTTTGAGCTTACCGAGGACCCAACCCCGAAAAGGCGAAGGATAGCCGAGTTCGAGGCGAGCCCCTCTCCAAGACCAATCACCCCTCCTTTTCGACCTATCCTCAGGGCAAAAAGGAGAGAAATCACTGCCACGAATTATGTCATTGAAGACTTTAATGTAGCAATGGGGATTGTCAAGAGAGTGATACTGCCTTGGGACCTGGCTGTGAACAAGGCTCTTACAGATGATAAAGTGTCTCGTCAAGCCATTCAACACATGGTCCTCGTAAGACTTGCTCTTTTAAGCTTCTCCTTTTTTCCTCAAAAATTTTTCTAAGTTTTTCTTATTTTTTCTACCAATGGTCTGCAAAAGGTGCATGAGGTCGGGGCCAGGATAGCCAGAAAGGACAAGGCTATGAAGGACGTTATCCATGCCCGAGCCTCTGCCTTGGCCAAGAAAGAATCGATGGATGAAAAATACTCCAAGTTTTGCAAATAAGTTAAGGTTCTGTAGGCTCAAAATTAAAACCTAACCGAGGAGAACTAGAAGCTTCAAAAAGAGGTCGGGAAGCTAAGGGACTCAGAGCATGAAGCAAATGTTGAGCTTTCCCAGTCCCAACTTGATTACACTAGTCTTCTTGAATAGTTTGATCAGTTCAAATCTAAGGCAAAGGAAATAGAAGACGCTGCATACGACGAACGGGTTGAAAAGGCAAAGGATGATCTGGCCCTGCAGATTCCCCAACTTTGGGATGCATTATTGATTGCTGCCAAGATCCCTTCTTCATCTGAACTTTTCTCCAGGCATCCTCTTCCAAGCACTTCCCAACCCCCTGCCTCCTAAAACACTTGTAAGATTTTCTTTTTTGCAACTTCATATGTAAATGTTCAAAGACCTGTGTAGTCTTTTGAAGTTTGAATGAAAATCACTTTTTGGCTTTTCTGTTCCTAAAATTTACTGTATGCTTGGAAAAAATGTGACTTTTGAAGTCTATGGCCTTTGTTTGGCCTTTCTTCAAGGATTTGGTTCTTCGGTAGGAACTTATATTTAGAAAAAATTTTAAACTCTTGAAGTTATGGCCCTTATTCAGCCCTTCTTCAAAGAGCTCGGTTCCTCAATAGGAACCTAAAATAGTTTAGAAAATTTTTTAAACTTTTTAAGTTATGGCCTTTGCTCGACCCTTCTTCAAAGAGCTCGGTTCCTCAGTAGGAACCTAAAATAGCTTTTAAAAAATTTTAAACTCTTTAAGTTATGTCATTTGCTCGGCCCTTCTTCAAAGAGCTTGGTTCCTCAGTAGGAACCTAAAATAACTTAGAAAAAATATTAAACTCTTTAAGTTATGGCCTTTGCCCGGCCCTTCTTCAAACATCTCGGCCTCCCGGTAGTGTTACTCATAATCCCCTTGGGCATCTAAGAGCGTTTCTACCTCGCACTGACCCGCCAATTAGATTGGACTTAAATTCATCCCTAATCAATTTACATCGTCATGCCTAACTGAAGGCTTGAATTAAATCAGGTGGTTGCGCCTAATTCAAGTTTGTGACTTGTATCAGGATTTTTTGTCTCCCTGCCTTAGCAATAGGACGTTTATATCAAGAAAAGGAAGGCAAGAATAAGATAATGAATCTTCAAAAAAAAGTCATTATTTATAATCTCTGCTCATATCAGTACATTTTGCTTAAGTCAACATTTAACGTATTCTTAAAAGGTATTCTTAAGCTTTCAAAGGTACTTCGGAGTTTTATTTAAAAAGGTACTTGTTTAGAAATAGAACTGTCTCAAGTTTGCTGAGTTCCAAGGGCATGGCACCGCTTTACAATCCAAAGTCTCGAGCTCATAATAGTCACTGCCTCCTACTCGGGCCACCCTGTATGAACCCTCCTAGTTTGCTCCAAGCTTCCCATGCGTTGGATTCTTAGCTGATCTGAGTACCCTTCTAAGAACCAAGTCTCCAAGTGCGAAAGATCTAGGATTTACCTTTTTGTTGTAGGCTCGGGACATCTGATGGCGATAAGAGGCCATCCTTAGAGCTGCTTATTCTCTTTTTTCTTCTGCCAGATCAAGATCTCTGGTGATAACGGCATTGTCATTGTTGCTATTAACTAGCTCGGTTCTCAGTGTTAGCAGGCCAATCTCTAATGGAATTACTATTTCTATCCCATAAGCTAGGGCGAAGGGGGTTTCTCCAGTTGAGCACCGAGGTGTGGTTCAATACGTCCACAGAACACTCAGTAACTCTTCCGCCCATATCCCTTTGGCGTTCTCTAACCTTTTCTTGATTCCATCCAAGATTGTCTTATTGGAAATCTCTACTTGCCCTTTACTCTGAGGATAAGCGAGGGTGGAATATGATTCTGAATTCCATAACGTTGACAGAAAGCTTTGAAGGGACTACTAACTGCATGCCGTTACCCGAAATGAGCGTATGTGGGATTCCGAAACTGGTGATGATACTTTTCCAGATAAACTTCCTCGTATCAGTATCCCTGATGTTGGCTAGGGGTTCGGCTTCCACCCACTTCATAAAATAGTCTGCTGCAGCTAGAAGATACTTCTTATTGCCAGGAGCCCGAGGTACAGGCTCGCTAATGGTAGCAACTCTTGGGATGGTTTTCTCTGTATTGGTGAGAATCTCTGACATTTCTCACATCGCCTAACAAACTGTTAGGCATCATTCTGCATATAAGGCCACCAAAATCCTTGAGAGGTGGCTCGATGAGCCAGAGACCTTCCACCAGTATGAGCACCACAAAATTCCTTTGTGAATTTTGGATAAAAAGTCAGGGATTATCATTGGGTGTACACACTTCAAATATGGGCCTCCAAATGAGCGTCGATAAAGCTCATATTTTGGAGATAACCAGAATCTAGTTGCTTTCAGACGTAACTTATGAGCCTCCTTCTTGTCCTCAAGCAAGTTACCATTCTTCAAGAAGCCTATGATTGGGTCCATCCAACTCGGCTCGGTTTCGTTGTATAAGACTTCATCAGTACAGGTCGGCAAAGTGCTAAGCTCAGGCTGGAACTCGATGGTAAGAGTTCTTGTAGTTTCTTGGTTAATTGCTGAGGCCAATGAAGCTAAAGCATCGGCATGCGAGTTTTTCACTCTTTCAACTTGCTGGATCGAGTATTCTGGAATTTTGTTCAGTTCCTTTTTTGCAATGGCATGATACGCCATCATTCTTTCATCCTTTGTTGCATACTCCCTTATTATCTGATTCAACACTAGTTGTGAATCAGAGAATATATGGAGCTTTGCTGCCCCCAATTCGATTGCTAGCCTTACTCCAGCTTTCAGAACTTCATACTCGGCTTCGTTGTTTGAGGCTTGGAAGCCTAGTCTGATAGCTTTCTCCAAAATACAACTGTCCAGACTCACCAGTGTGAGGCCAATGACAACACCCTTTTCATTGAAAGACCCATCAATAGATAGGGTCCACCTACCGTCAAGCCTTAATTTATGACCGTCACTAGTCTGCTTATTTTGCTCCAAACTATTTTTTGGTTGGAATTCTATGATAAAGTCTACCACTACCTGTCCTTTGATTGCCATCCTCGGCTCGAATAAAATGTCGAACTCCCCGAGCTCGACTTCCCATTTAGCAACTCGTCTAGATAGATCGGCCTTCTAAAAGAGCGACTTCAAAGGTTGATCAGTGAGTACCATGATTTGGTGAGCCTGGCAGTAATGTCTGAGCTTTCTAGCTGAGCTGACCAATGCAAGCGCGAGTTTCTCCAATGGAGTGTACCTTGATTTGGCATCTAAGTGCATCTTGCTCACATAATAAACAGGTTTCAGCCTTTCACAATCATTCCTCATCAATGCCCCACTCACTACGTGTTCCGACACTACTAGGTAGAGAAAAAGTATCTCCTCAGGCAATGGGGTTGAGAGGATTGGTGGGAAGGCTAAGTATGCCTTAAGATTTACAAACGCTTCCTCATATTCCTCACTCCAGAGTGTCCCCTTCTTTCCTTTGATTGATTGGAAGAAAGGTCTACATTTATCTAATGCTTGGGATATGAACCTTCCGAGAGCAGCTGTCATTCCTATTAGCCTATATACCTCCTTTACAGTCCTAGATGATTCTAGTTCGGCAATGGCCTTTACCTGGTCAGGATTCACCTCTATACCTCGGTGGGTAACCAAGAAGCCAAGAAATTTTCCCGATCCAACCCCAAATGCACATTTTGAAGTGTTTAATTTCATCTTGTATCTCTATAGAACATCGAATGTAATCTTCCAGTCGGAACAATGACTAGTGGTTCTCTGACTCTTTACCACCATATCGTCAATATAGACCTCTATAATACTATCTATCATATGTGAGAACATTTTGGTTACCAACCTCTGATACGTCGCTCCAGCATTCTTCAACTCAAAGGGCAAGCAATACTCTGTAACAATATGTCCCTTCTGGCGTTATAAAAGCTGTCTTTTCTTGATCTTCCTCGGCAAGAGGGATCTGGTGGTATCCTCTATAGGCATCTAGGAAGCTCATTTGCTCTTGCCCGGCAATTGCATCAACCAATTGGTCTAACTTAGGCAAGGGAAAGCTATCTTTTGGACAAGATTTGTTGAGGTTGATGAAGTCCACACAGACTCTCCACTTCCTGTTCTTCTTCTTTACCACCACGGTGTTTGACAGCCAGGTCGGATATTGTACTTCCCTAATTGTTTGAGATTCAAGCAATCGTGCTACTTTCTCTTTACTACGTCTTGATGCTGAGGAGCCGACCTCTTGAGCTTTTGCTTGACTGGCTTGAAGCTATGGTCAACGTTCAAATGGTGACATGCCACTTCGGTCGGTACGCTGGGCATATCACTCATGCTCCAAGCAAAGACATCGGCATATTCTCGCAGTAAGGTGACAAGCTCTTTTTGTTGCTCGGGGCTAATTGTAGTTCCCAACAAAAAGTACTTCTCCTGGTCTTCGTCCTTGTCTAAAGGTACTTTAGTCAAGTCTTTGATTGTTCGGTCAATAACTTCTTTTTCTGTGCCTAAAGGTATTTTAGGACTTTTCATGATAGCTTGGTCGGCAGAAGCAACCGAGCCGTCAAGTGTTCATTTCTATTTCACTTCCTCAACTATTGAACTCCTTTTTCAAACCTCTTCTCCATCTTTGGCTTTGACCGAGACCAATAAACAAGTTTTGGAACAGACCTGGTCTCCTCGAATGTTCACTATTCCTTCAGATGAAGGGAATCTCAGCATTTGGTGGTATGTTGACGGTACTGCCTTCATCTCATGTAACCAGGACCGCCCAATTATCGCATTATAAGCCGAGACCGTATCCACTACCAATAATTCAGTCATGACAAAAACTGGCTCAGTCTTTACAGGCATTGTGATCTTTCCCCTAGGAAGAACTTTTTTCCCACTAAAGCCTATTAGTGGAGTATTTGAGGGCTTAAGACTCTCCTGCTTAAGTCTGAGCTTCTAGAAGAGATCCATGTACATGGTTTTGGATGGACTACCTAGATCGATTNCTCTGTAACAATATGTCCCTTCTGGCGTTATAAAAGCTGTCTTTTCTTGATCTTCCTCGGCAAGAGGGATCTGGTGGTATCCTCTATAGGCATCTAGGAAGCTCATTTGCTCTTGCCCGGCAATTGCATCAACCAATTGGTCTAACTTAGGCAAGGGAAAGCTATCTTTTGGACAAGATTTGTTGAGGTTGATGAAGTCCACACAGACTCTCCACTTCCTGTTCTTCTTCTTTACCACCACGGTGTTTGACAGCCAGGTCGGATATTGTACTTCCCTAATTGTTTGAGATTCAAGCAATCGTGCTACTTTCTCTTTACTACGTCTTGATGCTGAGGAGCCGACCTCTTGAGCTTTTGCTTGACTGGCTTGAAGCTATGGTCAACGTTCAAATGGTGACATGCCACTTCGGTCGGTACGCTGGGCATATCACTCATGCTCCAAGCAAAGACATCGGCATATTCTCGCAGTAAGGTGACAAGCTCTTTTTGTTGCTCGGGGCTAATTGTAGTTCCCAACAAAAAGTACTTCTCCTGGTCTTCGTCCTTGTCTAAAGGTACTTTAGTCAAGTCTTTGATTGTTCGGTCAATAACTTCTTTTTCTGTGCCTAAAGGTATTTTAGGACTTTTCATGATAGCTTGGTCGGCAGAAGCAACCGAGCCGTCAAGTGTTCATTTCTATTTCACTTCCTCAACTATTGAACTCCTTTTTCAAACCTCTTCTCCATCTTTGGCTTTGACCGAGACCAATAAACAAGTTTTGGAACAGACCTGGTCTCCTCGAATGTTCACTATTCCTTCAGATGAAGGGAATCTCAGCATTTGGTGGTATGTTGACGGTACTGCCTTCATCTCATGTAACCAGGACCGCCCAATTATCGCATTATAAGCCGAGACCGTATCCACTACCAATAATTCAGTCATGACAAAAACTGGCTCAGTCTTTACAGGCATTGTGATCTTTCCCCTAGGAAGAACTTTTTTCCCACTAAAGCCTATTAGTGGAGTATTTGAGGGCTTAAGACTCTCCTGCTTAAGTCTGAGCTTCTAGAAGAGATCCATGTACATGGTTTTGGATGGACTACCTAGATCGATTAGAACTCTTCTCACGTCATAGTTGGCAATTCTAAGTGTTATCACCAACGCATCATTGTGCAGCTGATGAATCCCGATTAAATCCTACTCAGAGAAGCAGATCATCTCTGCTGCATCCTCAATCTTCAGTCTTTTGGCCTTCACCTCTAGGATCAAACGCAATTCGAACACCTCTCTTTCCATTTGTGGCCTTTTGGATGTAAGCCCTAGCAGCATTGTTAGTGGTCATTTGCGAGTTTGTGGTGGCATGGATTACGTCTATCACTCCTACTGCCGTGATCTGGTCTCCCTTTGGCTCGGTTCGCTCTCGGTCAGCTCTTTCTCCAGCTTCGACGAACTTGGCGAGATGTCCAGCCTGAACCAACTCTTCCAGATGTTGTTTCAAAGGTCGACAGTTTTCAGTCATATGTCCCACATCTCGATGATATAAGCATCTGAAATTTGGATTTCTTTTCGACAGATCCCTCGTTAGCTTATTGGGCCACTTGAAAAATGGCTTCGCCTTGATTTGATTCAGTATCTTGTATATTGGTTCTTTGAACAACGCATTTACCCCAAGAAAAGGGGACTTCTGTGGGTAACATTCCTTCTCATTCTTTCTTCTGCCTTCTCGGCTCGGCTCGGCTTGCTTGTCTCGACCAAACTGTCTCCTGCCGTGAATCTCTTTTACGATATCTCTAGATAAGTCGTCGTTGACTTTGGCATACTTCTCGATCATCGCCATCAATTCTTCCAGGTCGGTGGTTGGACTCCTAGTAAGTGATTGGTATAGAGGGTTCTCCTTTGGCAATCCAATTTTGAAGGACGCCACTTCAAATTCAGTATTACATCCTTCAACCTCATTCATCGTTTTTCAATAGCGATGAGTATATTCCTGCAGAGTTTCATTATTCTTCTTCTTTAGAGTCAGCAGAGCCCCAACATCCTTGGCCCGCTTACTACTCGTAATGAACCGAGCTGTGAACTGCTCGGCCATTTGTGACCATCCATCTATCGATCCCTTCGGCAAACTATCAAACCATTTCATGGCCGATTCTTCAAGATTGCTAGGGAAGATAGTGCAAAGTAGTGACTCGTTCCTTTGGTGAATGGTCATCAATTGTCTGTAATGTCTAATGTGTGAGGTTGGATCAATTTTTTTGTCGTAAAGTCTGAAATTCGAGACGGTAAACTTGCTCAGGATTCACCCCCTTTCAATCCATGAAGTGAAGGGTGAAGATTTAGAGTCGTTCCTGAATTCCCCTATTGCTCTCCTGGCTAAGTCCCTAGCTGACCTCTGTTCTGGCTTTTTCAAGCGGTTATTGAGTTCTTCGGTAATGTATTGTTTCCATGAGTCCTCCTCTAGAACCCGAGGTCTTTTCTGATGGTACTTATCATTCCTAGCATCCTTGGTTCAGACATATTTTTTCTCGGGACTTTCTCGTCAGTTGTCCCTCTCACGCTTCTCTTTTCTAGTCAACTCCTTCAGGTTGGCTTTCAACTCCTCATTCTCCTTTATCAAGTCATTTTCCCTAGTATAGGATTTCTTGAATAATTTTTCGTACGCATTCAACCTGGCATGTAGGGATTGGACCAACTTTGCCAAAGAAGGGTTCTCCCCCTCGGCACGGAGGGATTCCCCCGTGACCTACAATCTGTTGATTCTGATCTCTAGATGGTTTGAAATTAGCTGAGGATATCTCATCATCTTTGTGAGGTCCAGATGGGCTTCGGTTAGCATGCAACCTAACGATACTGCAAGATGGGAGTGACTTTGGATCAGAATTTCCCAAGGCAAAACTGCCTACAGGTGATCCAATGGCACTTCTTAGTCTAGACATCATAGTTTTTAGTTGCGAATGATGAAAATCTTCCCACAGATAGCACCAAAAATGTAAGAGGCAAAAAATTACCAATACCTCCTATGAGGGATGCTTAAGTCAATAATTGGACGAAAATTATTGCTCGAAAAAAAGGAGAATTCAGTGTACCTTTCACTTTTGCTTCTTCAGCTTTTTATAGATAATTTTCCCANTACTCGTAATGAACCGAGCTGTGAACTGCTCGGCCATTTGTGACCATCCATCTATCGATCCCTTCGGCAAACTATCAAACCATTTCATGGCCGATTCTTCAAGATTGCTAGGGAAGATAGTGCAAAGTAGTGACTCGTTCCTTTGGTGAATGGTCATCAATTGTCTGTAATGTCTAATGTGTGAGGTTGGATCAATTTTTTTGTCGTAAAGTCTGAAATTCGAGACGGTAAACTTGCTCAGGATTCACCCCCTTTCAATCCATGAAGTGAAGGGTGAAGATTTAGAGTCGTTCCTGAATTCCCCTATTGCTCTCCTGGCTAAGTCCCTAGCTGACCTCTGTTCTGGCTTTTTCAAGCGGTTATTGAGTTCTTCGGTAATGTATTGTTTCCATGAGTCCTCCTCTAGAACCCGAGGTCTTTTCTGATGGTACTTATCATTCCTAGCATCCTTGGTTCAGACATATTTTTTCTCGGGACTTTCTCGTCAGTTGTCCCTCTCACGCTTCTCTTTTCTAGTCAACTCCTTCAGGTTGGCTTTCAACTCCTCATTCTCCTTTATCAAGTCATTTTCCCTAGTATAGGATTTCTTGAATAATTTTTCGTACGCATTCAACCTGGCATGTAGGGATTGGACCAACTTTGCCAAAGAAGGGTTCTCCCCCTCGGCACGGAGGGATTCCCCCGTGACCTACAATCTGTTGATTCTGATCTCTAGATGGTTTGAAATTAGCTGAGGATATCTCATCATCTTTGTGAGGTCCAGATGGGCTTCGGTTAGCATGCAACCTAACGATACTGCAAGATGGGAGTGACTTTGGATCAGAATTTCCCAAGGCAAAACTGCCTACAGGTGATCCAATGGCACTTCTTAGTCTAGACATCATAGTTTTTAGTTGCGAATGATGAAAATCTTCCCACAGATAGCACCAAAAATGTAAGAGGCAAAAAATTACCAATACCTCCTATGAGGGATGCTTAAGTCAATAATTGGACGAAAATTATTGCTCGAAAAAAAGGAGAATTCAGTGTACCTTTCACTTTTGCTTCTTCAGCTTTTTATAGATAATTTTCCCATTAGGGTTTCCGTGATTTTTGATTCAAGGTGGCACACCTTCCTTCAATTCAGTGATTCAGTTTGAGAAGTTGCTGATATTTCTCTAACAATTCCTCCTGACATCTGCAATTTCGTTGATTCGTTTATTCAAAATGCCTAAGTTAAAGTCTTATCTTTATCTTTTTATCTACTGTTTCGAGCAGCTCGATCATAATGAGAGCCAAGCACTTTTGATACTTGCCGAACACATCAATCAACTCGATTTGGTAAAAGTCAAGCTCTTTCATTGCTTTGCTGAATCATATTGGTTAGTTCGACTAGGCCCATTTGACTGAGTAGCTGATATTCTCGTCACGTGTCTTGTCTTGTCAACCTCATGTGGGTTCCTTTAATGCCACAACACGTGTAATAATGGGAGCCAGCCCCATCAAGAGGGAACGAGTAAGTCTAGAGAGAATGTTGTTTGCTCCTTATTGAACCTCTTTGCAAGAAGTAGTTTCCTTAAATACTTCTAATTGTATTCTATTTTGTGTAGATGGTGATGGGATCATAGTAGCCAAAAGCCTAATGCATCGTCAGCCAAAGGCCTATTATGAGGTGGGATGATTGGGAGCGCATTACCTCTCGTAGTATAGTAATATGCTAGGCACTTTGGTAACATTAAACTTTAACGGAGTCTGCAAAAATATAACTAATGAATGAGAATGGAATGAAGAGCCATTGAATTTATGGCTAAGATTTTAAGGTTTCGATAGGTTATTATAGTTACGAAATTCTTTTAAGAGGAGAAGAGTTGTGAGGCCAAACAAACTAATTAGGCATTTTAATATAGGAATGTAAATATTAGATTATGTTTTGGAAGTTAATTTTAATTTGACAAAATAAAAGGAGATAGTGCATAGATCTTGATAAAAAATTTGGGTTTAATTTGATTAATAAAAATTATAATGTTAATATCTTTTTAGCAATGTTACTTGAATATAATTTTTTAATCTAATTTATTGACCTAGTCATTTATAACTATTGGATTGACAATATGTCACAATATTTGTTAAAACACACAGTCAATCCAATGATTATAATAAATTAGTTCAATAAATTATATCCAAGTAACATTATTGATATTTTTTATAGAAATATTAATTTTTAGAATTTTTTTAGTATAATTTCGTTAAAATCTCCCATTACAGATATAACACGGATACACAAGCTATGGAACTAGTAGTGCTTAAAAAAAAGTTGCAAAAAATCTTTTCTAGCCCAATAAATATAAAAAATTATTCACTAGTGATGTGGTAATTTGATTTGATTAACTTGTAATTCAATATTTGAGTAGAGATATTCAGATTTAAATTCTTTCAATTGTTAACTGTCAAGTTGATTAAATATAACCCGAAATAAAATATAAACCCCTCCCAATTTAACAACAGTTGACCGGCTTCACATTACCATGGGCAACTAATTGCAACCCACAACTTTCCACCCATTTAAGAAAGAAAATGATATTTCCTCTATTCTCTTTCATACTTATTCATACCTTGTCCTTTTCTTTTTTTTTAAACTCTCCCAACCCATTAAACACGTCAATCTATGTCCTCTTTTTCTGATGCTTTCCAACTTTTCTCTCTCTTCCATTCTGTCAAAGTCTTTTTTCTGCCTCTCTTTCCCCTTCTCATAGCCCACCCAATCTATTTTCTTCCCTGGAGACCCAACTAAATTTGTCAAGGAAAGTTACACTAGAAGGTTTGGCCCCTCCCCTTCTTCTTTTATCACCTCCCCTGTCTAATTTTTTGGCTGAATTTGGTTAATTTGTGGCCGGTTCTACTCTATCGTTGAGATTGTTTGATTATGATGGTGGATTTGCTTGAGGCAGGTGTCAGTGGACTAAAGAAAGGGCAGAGAATCGAAGTTCGAATGACGACCAACCTCGTGAAATATGACGCTGTCCACTAACGCACTCTTTGTTTTATGAAAATTTTAGGGGGGGACAAGATTCAGAAAATCTTAAAATTTTCAAAATTTTACTTTTGTCTTAAAAATTTTTAAAATTTCAGTGGGACAACTACCACCACTGTAAATCCCCTAGTGGGTGCACCACTAACTTGTATGTGAGATTGCATGCAACTTAGTGGGTTTTCCCCTGACTTGGCTTGGACGATGACGATTTAGAGGGGGGATGAGGGGGCGGTTGAGATGGAGAGGAGGGAGGTACAGTGGACTCTCTACTAGGGGTTGTTTGGTTGATTTTTTGGGAGGGGTTTAGATTTTCTTGTCCACACTCTTCAAAACTCAAACTCCTTTTTACAAAGATGGAATTTAATATTCAATCTCATCCATATCTATGTTTGATATTCCTACGGATATATCACTGTTATGATAATATATTTATATATAAATAACTATTATGTCCCTCAATCAATCTAATCTAAAATCATGTTTGAATAGAGTTATATGAGGTATATGGGTTATATGGGGATATAAATGTTATTTTGTATGTTCAACCATTTAACCCCCGTATGAAACCCACCCCCCACCAGGTTTCATGAAATTCACGAACTTGAGTTTAAATTGTGGGCTTAAAGTGGGCTGGATTTGATAACCTGTAATAGAAATTTAGTTGTCAAACATGGGTTTGCTGGGTTTTGTGGACTTTTATTCTCCAACCCATCTCGCAAATCCCCCATCGTCCCACATACCAAACAGGCCTAGAAGGTTTCCTATACTAGTCATATATAATAGAAATAGAACAAATAGAAAATTTGGGATGAAAGGGAGAGAAGGCCATCGGCCAGGAGAAGGAAGAAAGGAAAAGAAGGAGAAAAAGAAAAAGGAAAAAGAAAAGGAAAGAAAGAGAGGGTGAGGTCTTGGTGTGAAAATTGTGGATTGATACTCATCCCCATTTAAGGTAAGTAATAGCATATTTTCTTTTGCATTTCCATAATTTTATGAAAATAAATTAGATGTAAGAAGACTTGTCTCCATGAATTTAAAAAGTGTGAACTAGAATAAATTTGGATAAATTTAATTCTAGTGTAATGTTGGAGATGTTAAATTGTACACTTGAGGACTTTGATAGAATTTTGGAGAAAAAGAAATATTGGTGGGTATCTTTAAATTAAGAATTTTGTGTTGTGTGTAGATTTTTATTGAGTAGATTATGTTATTTGGGTACAAGTACACAAATTAAATCGAATCGAATGAATTGATTTGCTCGGTGTAAATAAATTATTATACTTGAAATGAATAGAATATTTAAGTAAGTACAAATAGATTATTTTAATTGATTCAAGTTTATTATTTTAATTAATTCGAGTTTGATTGAATAAATTATTTTAATTGAGACTTTAAGATGATTATCAGGGATCTATAGAGCAAGATTTAATTTTTTTGATCAAAAAATTAATCTTTAATAGATATTCTAGCCTCTTAATATAATTAACATAGGAATGACGTAAATACAAGTTTAGGAAAGGGGTGAGATCAGGTCTAAAACATACAAATTATGTTAGTGTGGGTGCGAGTACGCATATACGAATAAGACTTTGAGGACCAAAATTTTATGGTTACATTTGCAATGCTTAAATACGAGTATAACTACATGTGTGACAGGTTCAAGAACTTCTGCGTCTAAGAACAGCCCGTTGAAAAGGTCGGCGAAAGGATCGATCCTGAGATAGATTTCATTAGCCGAGGTAAGGGTTTAAAGTTTAACCTTACATTTGTTATATTACCTGCTGATCATTAACTTACTTAACAACTTGGAACTTGATTGAGTCGGTGTGGCGTATTTGCCAGTGTGGCAAGGAATTAGCCTGTGTGGCGTGAAATTAGCATGTATGGTGCATTTGCCTGTGTGGCGTGGGATTAGCCTGTGTGGTGCTTTTGGCATGTGTGGCAGGAACTGGCTTGTGCGGTGGACATAAATAATGACGATATAGTGCAGTGGTGTTTAAGTGATGTTTATGTTGTGAAAGCATATATTGATTTATATGATAATAGAATTGTTAAGGCTTGTTTATAAAAGTCTCCCTCAAATTATTATTTGAGTTTTACATGTGTTTTTATTTTAAGTTTTACATGTGTTTTTCTTCCTACCACATTCATGTATCGATTGAAAAATCTTGACATTTTTTAGGAGCGAAACGTAACGCGAGGTGTCCACTGTCGGGTTCGTAGGATTGTTTAGGGTCGTCATCATCACTAGGGGGTCTTCATGTCTTTTGAATGTAAATGTAATATTATAATTATTGAATTTGCTACAAAGTTTGTTATATGTATTAAGTAAGGACTCGTGAAGAGTCGACCACTTGTGGTTGTTTTGCTTATTTCCATACAAGGAATTTAAATAGCTTGTATGCAGGAGATTATGTTGCTTATTCAATGGTTGTATTTCTTCCAGAATCGTTTGAGTTAAACTTTACGTCAAGCTAGGATATTATCGTGTAAATAGGAAACATCGTTTTGTCTTAAGAGTATGGGTTTTCTGTTTATATTAATCCGTTCATGATAGATGTTTGTACCCTTCAGTTAGGGTGTTACACATTATGGTTGAAGAATTTTATCAAGGCTTGAAGGTGGTCGATTCTATTCTCTGTCCTTTAAAGATTTATTGTGATAATTCGCCTCTGGTTTTCTTCTCTAAAAATAACAAAAGTAGAAGTTAAAGTAAGCATATCAACATTAAGTATTTGATTGCCAGATATCATATTAATAAGTGTGAGGTGACTATTTAAAATACTAGTACTGAACAAATTTTAGCAGATCCCATAACTAAAGGTTTGTTGACTAAATTGTATAAAAGTTATGTGGATCATACGATAATTATTAGCTCATCTGGTATTTAAGTTTTTTGTCTTATTCTTTGATTATTTTATGAATAATTTCAGTTATTTTTAAAGAATGAATATCATAATTATTTGTGCACATTAAATATGTTGTCATCTATTGGGATTGATTTGTTTTCCGTTGGGACTATAGGTACGTGGGGACCATTGGACCCAAAATGAATTGTAGGAAGTCATTCATAAAATATGAAACCACAAAGATTTTTAGAAAGTGACGCATATTAATACATGTAACGAAGTATTGGTTCTAAGAATCTCAATAAAATTTAGGTAAATTAGTTGTTTGTCCATATTCAATATCTAGTTTCAATTACCAATAAAAATGTGACATGTGCACCAAGTGAGAGAAATGTTAGCACGTCTCCATTCGGAGATTTCAAGTAGTCACACGTGCCACATTAGTTCTTTTAATGAAATTGCATTTATAATTATTAGGATAATTTTTGAGTCAAAATCTAGTGATTGAGATTAGGTCTATCTAACCATTACAAGTTCGTGATTATTAGATCAGTTGTAGATTTCTTGATGGAAGAAACCTTATAAGGTTACAAAACCTAAGTGATAAGGGTTGGAGTTCCTAACTTACCTATAAATAAAAACCTGAGAATATCATCACATATATAGACTATTCTGAACATAGGCCAAGGTGGAAATCCTCTTTCCACACCTCCATAAAGTATTAGTGAGAGTGTTTAGTTTTTTCTTGTGAGTGCTTGATCAACAAAGATCATGATTCAGAATTTCAAGGTTCTAAGGCTTGAATGACATGACGGGAAGGGCAAGGGCCGGCCCTATTGTAAGTTCATCAAAGCCTGAGCTTTAGGTTCCATTTTTTTAATTAGGCCCCATTATTTGTAATTAAAACTACTAACCCAAATAAAAAAGTGAAAATTGGATGTGAATCCCTCTAGATGTATTTGTTTGGAGATAAATCTGGCAAGAAAACTTATGAGGGGTGAAGTCCATGTTTAAAAATATATGTAATGATTATAGCCTAATTTTTTTTTATCTCAAAAACACCCTTAATGGTGTTAATTTTGGTCAATTATGGAAAGTCATAGGTTAGATGTTTTAGATATATATGATAACAGATTGTTCAGTGTTTTATGGAAACCGAAATATATCATATTAGCATGCTTGAATTACAACAAAATTATTGGGCTATTAATTCAAATTTAAATCAAATTTTTCCATTAATAATTCAAATTCAAAGTCTGAATCACTAAAAATTCGTTGTCTTACTAGTTCGGAATTTTTTGGAGTTTGAAATTCAAAATTTGGAGTTCGAATTCTGTTGTGATTCCAGTTCAACTTATTGTTTCTTGCTTCTCTGTCTGTGATTCCATTTCATGTTGAAGCATTATTATCTAGTGAGGTATTTTCATTGTAATTGGCTGATTTACATATTATGAGTAATAGTGATTTTCAAACATTTATCGTCAACTGATAGTTACTTGCCGAAAATTCAATGTTACTTACCGAAAATTGTATTGCAAAGTTTTTTACCGGAGTTATTTTTTATTTTGAAATTAGGTTCTAAGTTTATTTTTCATGTTACTGTTTGTGATTTATTGGAATTAGAATTGATGATTTTCATTTGTTTTCCTTTGTTTTTGCCGAAATTCAATGTTACTAACTTGTATTTGTATTGTGATGTTCTTTAACGGAGTTCCTTTTTTTTTTTGGAAATTAGTTTCTAAATTTATTTTTTCATATTACTGTTCATGATTTAGTGGAATAAGAAATGATTATGTTAGTTTTTCTTTTTTTTTTCCTTCATATATTTTTGTTTTCTTGGTTATAACATATGGAGGATAATTTATTGATTTGTTGCAAGTATTCTTCTAAGATTGTTGTGATAAAAATATCAATGAATTTCACAATTGATGATGTGCTACAGTGTGTTTGTGACAATTGAATGGTTTGAGTTTCAATTGTGTTACCCTGTCCTACGCTATTTTTGGACATCCAAATTGCGCTTTACAAAATGATCATGATGTGAGAAATATGTTTTTAATTGAACGATTTGTTTAATTGAATTTTGTTGATGTTACAGTTGTTGTTAAGGGGAATGTGGTTTGTGATTCTGAAGCTAGGAAAGTCGTGGAAAGTTCTGAATTAACTGTCGACCCCGTTGGTCGCGTAGATGACCTTTTCCCTCATTTTTGTTCTCACAATGAGAAGGTCTTGTTGATTGATGGATGGTGCAATGGAATATTAGAGGTTGGTCAAAAGTTTGAAGGAAGAATAGTTGATTTTTGGAATGTTTTATGCATATATGCAATCCATGTTGGTTTTCAGTTTAATTATGTGAATAATGAAAAAACAAGGGTGAAGGCTGAATGTGTCATGAAATATTCTGCTGGGTGTGAGTGGTTTGTTGTTGCAACACTCCAACGGATAAATAGATGGTTTTACATTTAGCAGTTAAACAATAAGCACACATGTGGTGTGACTGCACGCACAACAAAGAACAAAAGATTAACTTCTAATTTGGTTAAAGGTCTTATGTTGACAACGTCCAACAAAAATCTGACACACGACTAGTTGATAAGAAAAGTATGTTTAATACAGATTATGGTTTGACCATATCGTATGGCCAAACTTGGATGGGTGTCGAAAAAGCAAGGGGTATGTTGTTTGGGGATTGTTCATTGTCATACCAACAATTGCGGTGGTATGTACAGGCTACTAATGAAAGCAATCCAAGTAGTTATTTTGTGTTAGAAGGCGATTCATACACTCAGCGTTGTAGTAGATTGTTCATGTCATTTAAGGCATGTATACATGGATTTAACTATTGTCAGCCCACATTGTTCATTGATGGTACATTTTTAAAGGAGATATATAAAGACATTATTTTGTCTGCAACTGCAAAAGATGACAACCAAGGTGATTTTTTTTGGTTTAATTTGATGTTACTGATTTTATTTTACTGTTACATTTTAATAGTTTCTTGTATGTTACTGTTTCTGTTGTTGTATGTATTACAAGTTTGTTCTCCTTGACTTTTGCTGTTGTTGATTTGGAGAATGAGTATAATTGGCATTGGTTTTTAGAATAATTAGCTAAGATTGTTGATAATACTAGGGACCTTACCATTATGTCCGATTGTAATGTTGGCTTGATGGAAACAATGTCAAAAGTGTTCCCAACGGTGCACCATTCATTCTACCTACAACACCTAAAAGCAAATCTAAGAGATAAGAACAATGGGGGTCGTTTACCCATGTGTTTCATGAGCGAATGGTATTTTTGTTTACATTTTATGCTTATGCTCCAACAGAGACATCTTTAATTGAGAAGCTTGATGAGTTTCGACATGAAGTTGAGAAATGGGCGAATGCATTTTTCAAGGGGAAACGTTATGGGGAGATATATTCAAGTGCGGCTGAGGCATTCAATGCTTGGATCACGAAGTCACATCAACTCCCTATCACAAGCATGATTGACACAATAAGGGGACAGATCATGAACCAAATGGGCTGCCGCTTGAATACATCGTCACAATGGAACGACATTAATTGTCTAAATATTGAAACCAAACTTCAAGCTGCTTTCACTGAGTGTCGTTCCTGATTTGTTAGGGTGTTATCAAGTCATGTTTTTTAGGTTAATTCACATCCTTCAATGACGGTGGACATTGACAGATGCACGTGTTTATGCCACCAATGGTAGATCAACAGTTTACCATGTGTTTATGTTGTGGCCGCAATTCAAAAGAGTGGAAGGAACATCAATGGGTTTGTTCATTATTTTTATCAGGTTACTATTTACAGACTGTGTTATTTTGAGCCTATACACCCTATTCCAACACTCGGTCATCCTGACTTTTTAGCGGTTGACATTGATATGTTGGCACTATTGTCAAAAAAATAACCAGACTGTCCAAGGAAGCGTAGATTTATGTCTAGAGGTGAGTTTGTTAGGAAAATTCATTGTGGTCGTTTAGGTAGTCATAATAAGAAGACTAGAAACAAGCCAATGTAAAATTTTGTATGTTTTTGGAATAAGATGTTATTTTAGATTTTTCAGCTCTTGTGTTTGTCATGTTACACATTGGGAACACTATGGGTTATCCAGTGTCATAAGTTAATAGTGTAGCATTATTCTCGCATGGTCAATATATGTTTCATGTTATTGTTAACGTGACCATATTAATTGCTAAGAATGTTACTCCCAATGTTACTATTTAATGCTCATGTTAAAGAGTAATCATTCGTGTAACAATATTACAAAGGGAAATTTGTAATATTCATTTATTTACAAATTCATTTGAAAATGAAAAATTAAAACAGATTTCAAATGATTGCCTAAATTGGAAGGAATTTAAAACACGTTACTACTCATGTCACTTTTTTTTTTTGGGTAACCAATCATGAAAGAGTTTTCAATTGTTTTACAAATAAACTATACAAACAATACTCAGTCATTTGGACAACAACATTTAGCTTCCACAATCAACTTCATTTTGGCATTCTAAAATCGAATAGGGTCTGTAATTTGGAACATTTTTTGAACATTTTAGTATTTGAGTTACTATTTCAATTACAATTTGGACAGAGTTTCCTTTGTTCCATAAATATTTCATTACAATCAAATATCAACCGGCCAACAATTACAACCAAATTTCAATCCATCCATTTATCAACCATCCAACAATTACAACCAATTTGTAACCAACCTTACAATTAGCCTAAAAAAAATAGCTATGAAAAACATTAGTTAGTCCTATTTTTTTGGGTATCTGTTTCTTAATCTTGATCTTGTGTTGTAGTCTTTAATAATCCATGCATTCCTATGGTTTACGAATGTAGACACCATATCTATCCGTAGAGCGTTAAGTTGAGGTGGTTTTAATTTCTCTTCTATTTGTTATCCACGAGCAAGCTGTTGTATTAAGTAACACACGAACAATCCGCAATCGACCCTGCATTCATGTATTTTTGTTAGTGATATTTAATGTAATGTACTTAAAAGTATATTATTTTATTATTTACTACGTGTCAGCTCTTTGTTGAGGACATTTGTCATATGAATATATTGGACATTTGTCATATGAATATATTGGACATTTGATATATTGTATGTTGACAACAATCTCATCTTTTGTTTTCAATGACTTCCTTTGTCCTTCTTTAGATTCCGTCTCCACGTATTCTTTCTGCCATAATAAAATGTTGTTAATTTTGTCCAAGGAAAATATATCAAACAATATGGGTTATTCACATTTTGTTAACATACCAAAATTTTTGCATCGTCAAACCACTTGTCCATCATTCCACTGTGAGGTTTCAAAGAGTTGTAGTGGATCCATTCCCTTGCTTCTACATCCAGTACAAGCAAGGTCTAGTAGAATGGTATTGGTTGGCTGCGCTGCACATCTGAATTCATTGGGAACACAAGTAATGACCAAACCTGTCCCATGTTCAGATTGTTGTCTATCTTGATCTGCCGTGAGTGTTCTTGCTTCGCAATTGTTACATATGTCTACATGTTAATCAATAGTAACGCATAAATTTTGGAGGATGAACAATGTCAATAGAGAATAGTAACACGATTGTTATTAGACAGTAACAGAAACATAGGTTACAATTATGTATGTGTTTCTATAATAACATTGATGTTACTATAGTAACATAAATATAGCAATGTTACTATAGTTCCATTCGTAGTAACACAAATATTACTGTATTTGTGTTCCTATAATAGCACGAATGTTACAGTATTTGTGTTCCTATAGTAACACGAATGTTAATGTATTTGTGTTCCTAATTCAATATTCTAACAAACAAGACTACAACATAGGTTATAAAAACTCACCCAACATAAACTATTGAAAAGAAAAATTGCAATTGGTTTCCACCATCAGTATTTCTCCCCAACAATCAATTACCTGTGTAATAACACGATTTTGTTAAATAACAAATATTCAAGGATTCCATAATTTGTTTAAATTGGCAAGACACATGGTATATTACATTGTTGTGCAGCTCTTCCCCATTCATGAATTTCAACACATCTTCAACATCAATAATATTTTCATACTTTTTTTCACTCCATAAAGTTGTCATTTTAGTTAAAAACAGTACATGTTAATAAAATAGAGTATAACCAGTAATATATATAAGGTATTTCTCATTAAGTTACTTACTTTTTTCCTTCAGCCTTATGCATTTGAACCAATTTGTCGTACACATCAGGTCCTAATTTCTTGCAGGCTTTCCATTTTTGAGCTTCAACTCTCTTACTTTCTAGCTTTTCACTTGGCATTATAATTTTCAAATCATCAACATCAATGCAGCTATTTGGTATTTTCTCTTTCCCTTTAATATTGTCGACTTGTTCTTGACTTTCAACTTGTTTCAAAATTTTCTTTTCTCCCTTTTTTTTCCTACTATACTCATAATCGTCATCTTTATTTCATTTTCTTTCTTTCCCTTTGATTTTTCTCACCATCGATGTTTGTTCTTTACCTTCGGTGGCCTGAAGTTTTGGCGGAGTCCGTGGGTACCTTTAAGTAACTGCATGCACAACCATATCAGCTACAACATCATGTAGGAGATTGTTCTCTTCTTCTAATTCGGACACCCTTGATTTGAGTGTTTTAATTTGATCTTCTTTTGTTTCTTTGTTTTTCTCCAGAATATCAACTAAAACTTTTAATTCTAAAATCTGGTTGTCCCTGTCAACAAGTTTCATCACATACTCTTCAATCTCTTTCAAATCTTCCTCCCTTTGGTTTCCTCCAATATTCTTGATGACCGTTTGAAGTACTTCTTTCTCCACAGTCAACATTTGAAAATGAAATTTTTGCACCGCATTTTCATCAATCAATCCGGACACACCTTCATTGTCATGTGAAGGTTGTTGCGACTTTTCATCATGTGTTACCACTTCATTTGGTTCAATAACAATTGATTCTCGAATAACCACATCAACAACATCAAACTATTGGACGTCTTTATTCTCCTTTTGGGCAGGATGAGCATTTATAGAAACATGTAATACATCATCACTTTCATTGACATCTTTATTAACCACAATATGATCATCAGCATCTACATTAGGTTCATCACCTGCATATTCCAATTTTGAATTTAAAGCACTCTTGCTGAGAATAGTGCTTTGTTGTGGAACCTCCACATTACCTCTGCACATTCTTGGTATTTTTTCGATTTACTTTCACTAAGCGCTTCTCACCAAGTGTTTTCTTAGGTTTCCTTTGGAAAACCTGATCACATCATTAGTAACATGAAAAATGTACCCAATAAATGTTCACCTCAATTGAATGAAATGACCATGAATTACACAGTAAGATCAATTTCAAAGTAACATTTACACTAACATCTATTTTTCTAATAGCAACATCCACAGTAACAACAATTTTTATAGTAACATTGATCACAAAATTAACATTGTCATGCAATCAACCAATTGTCAAAATTAATAGAAATATGATAAACTAATTTTTTTTATAATATCTGATCAGTTGCAATGTCAGACAATGTGTTTGTGCGAGAAACGTCCAAAATTTTTTTAAATCCCATTTCATCCACTATGGGAAAGCATCCACCTTGTCGGCCACAATAAGAGATGTGTTCACATATCTAGTACTGCAAATTAGATTTAGTTACATTAGATATAACAGATATGTTTAATAATAATAAAAAAAATTCATAAAAATTAACAATTAAAAACTTATAGGTAACAGTAATATACAATCGATTACTGAACTTGGTGTGTCAATCTTCAACCTTATAGAATTCATCATTACATCAATTTTTGCTTGAGACCAGTCATATTTTTTTTATTTCATCCAAATTTTTTAAGTACGACACATATTCTCATCCAATCGTTTGCCCCATATTTGCAATTAGTAGTGTCACTAAAACATATAAAGAGAACAACCTAGCAAAATCTTCACAATCATCCTTACCAACACTCATTATTGCATCCTCTAGCTTACTTTTTATTATTGGTGCATTCAAGCTCTTGGTGTTATTGAATCCCCTTCACAAAAATGGTGAAATTGTTTTTGCACTTTCGGGGGAAACAATTGGATCCACAAAATCTTCTATACTAAACATGAGGGTTACATCATTCTTCCGTATTTTTAAACCTTTTTCACCAATATGAAATCTTGATGTTTCAAAATCAAACGTGGTAATTATGTCCACAATACTCTTGTCATTCCTTTTGATCCATTCTTTATCCATTTCAGATGTTGATATTGTGTGAAACAAATGCCAAAAATGGTGTTCTCTTCAGCTGTTCTCTGTGAACATCTTTGATGTTTAGGTCAAATAATAAACTTCACCAATAGGCGTGGTTCAGCGTCAGACAACGGGTGCGCTTTTACACCTCACACTGTGGAGAAGATGACGTATGTTTCAATCAAAAAAGTCGATCAAAATGTTACCACCTTCAGCCGTACCACCAGTGAGGCATATGTTGTCACCAAAAAAGGGAATGCACATGTACTAAATATTTTAGACCGCACATGTTCATGTGAAAAGTGGAACACCTATAAAATGTCACGCTCTCTTGCAATAGCATTTTTTTTCAAAGAGGCATTTAGACCCATGGTAGTACGTTGATGAAATATATATTGTTGTTGCCCATGATGCCGTTTGATCGAGTGAATTTCATCCACTACATCATGGTGACTATTGGGATGCGAACAGTGGTCCAATAATCTTTCCTAATCCAAATCAACTACGGACGAAGGGTTGTCCCCAATCTACTCGCATCTGCAATGAAATGGACCTACGACAAGGTCGTAGTACATATCAATGTAGATTGTGTGGCCAACCTGGGCACGATCAACATGCATGCCCATCAAAAACGACACAAGATGTGCGTATGTGTCCGTGAATGCAGATGCCAATCTAATGAAAGGCTATAATAAATAAATACTATTCATCTAAATAACTATGTTCACATTATTTAATGATGAAAATGTAGTACTTGTGTATATGTCATTACATTCCTCATTGTTATATTCAATGAACATTCAAATTTTCTACTTGTTGCAAATACTTAATTCAACAGAACTATGTCTACATCCCGAGGACCAATATTTGTGAACAATCGCAGAAAGCAAAGGGTTTGAATTTTGACAGAGCAAAACGATGATTACAAAATAGAGAAATTTACTGACCCAAAAGAGTATTATACTGGAGTAAGACGAGAATGTGCATTTCGTTCTACTGAATGAAATGATTTAAACACTAAGTTAAGAGTACTTGGTATACCTGTGCCATGTTGAAGATCTCTAATGATACAAATGAGGAATAGACAAGATTACGAATTAGCAGTTACTCAAGTTCGCAATAAGAATAATCGAATGTTGGTTCGTAGGCGGCGATATTATATGGTTCAACTTGCAACCGACATGGTACAAAATGCATATGGACGAGACTTATCAGATGTAGAGCGTAATAATGTGTTAAATAATAAACAATACATTTCATATGAATATATGTCCAATGAAGAATAAAAAAGTGTAAACTTATTTTGAAGATGTACATGTGGTTCTTTGTTGCATTGAAATGTATTACATATCAAATGCTTATATTACCATATGTAGTGAAATATAATTTTATGTGTATGGAATCAGTGTATGTAAAATTTTTCAACCGTTATAGAGACAATATCTTACTATAATGTAATTTTATGGAATTATGGTATGGAGCATCAGCAGGCATGTGACTTAGTACACCCAGGACCTGTTGACCCAGCAGTATTATACTTGCAGGCACGACATAGATCCACACAGATATGGGATGGACAGACACGTAATTTACTGAATACATTACATATATTATCAAACCTTAAAACAAATATTCTAACATGTATGACTTATTTAATTATTAAAGGAATTAGCACCATGTAAGTGTAATCGGGCTGAGGCGAGTATGCGTTGAATGCCACATCCCAATCATAAGGTATTGCGGCGTGTATTAACTGTCGGTTTTTATGGGATATATAGTATTGGGTTTATTAAGCTAGACCACCATTTAGTCACTGTGCTTGTGGAGTGATGAAGGGTAGAGACACATACATTCCATTTGCTCATTGGCGAGGCGACGGTTACATTGCAGGATATGTCACTTCTTTCCGAACTCCCCATTGATGGTGATGCAGTTACTGGGGTTGACACACATCATACAATGCTGGAGTGGCAGGATTACTATGACCACCATCTTGGTATTAGACCTCTGGAGACTGCTTTATTTGGATCGCGACTTAAGGTGACCACTTTGGTTGCTATATTTGCTGAGCCTCTTCGAGATGATGTTGATGTGCTTACATTTTGCCTCTCATCGGGGCTTATATTGTTTCAAACAAGTTGCATAACAATGTTGGGTTTATGTACTTACAGCATCTTGAGGACCTAGATAGTTCTGGGAGATTGAGTAGGGGTAATGCAACTCTAGCGTGCTTGTATAGTGAGATGTGTCGAGCCACTGCCCCAGAAGCATCTGATATTAGAGGACTGCTAGTTATATTACATGTATTCATGCATTTACATGTAATTATAAGTTACGTTACATAGAAGGTAGCCTTAATGTTAAGAAATATTAAATTACCAAATAGTTGTGGGCATAGCAACGGCTTACACATTTTCGTGCTGAGAGAGTACTACCTCATCAAGTAGCAGCCACAGATATACCCGATGTGTTTCACATGCCGGAGAGGCTTGATGCTAGGATTGTTGCAGAGGTACCCACTGCTATGGAGGAGATGTCTGACCTTCATGATCCATTACCTAAGGGTCTGTTGGGCTGTAATAGTGTAAAAATGAAGTAATAGTTAAGCGTAGCAATGTATTTTTTTCACCAATGAAGGAAATGATTTATTCTTTATATTGTAGGTGGAATGTGCGTATGACATAGTATATACACAGCCCCAGACATATTCTCAGACATTATAGAGATCAACTAGACTAGATGCGTGATAAGCAGGTCCAATTGTTCACTAACGTAGACTATATTATAATGTCAAAAAATTTTAGACTTATGTGTAAATTGAGTATTTATTTTGGTGTAGATGGTGTGGATGTCATATATTGCAGAGGTCATAGCAGACTTACCGACATATTGCACTAGTGGGAGCAACTTATGGATGGTGCGTGCACCACTGATTTGCTTTGCATTAGTTGAGTGACATTTTCCTGATTGTGTCATGCGCCAATTTGGTTTTAGACAGGGTATTCCTCAAGCATGCAACACTAGGACTGCTCTTCATGCTACTAATCGACGCGACAGAGGTGGTTATGACTAGAGTATTGTACATCAATCTTTCTGTAGATGTTTGGACCTACCGATGGGAGCATGTTATCGCGGGGGAGGCACATATATCTGTGATCGATATGAGTTATAGTGCGTACATAGTTTGATATGGCCATACCACTCGACGATTGATCGGACCTCTAGTACATACTTCACATATCGAATTCCAGTCTATGAGTAGCATAGTCGACATATTGGTAAGTAATACCTAAGTGCATTTATAATTATAATCATGATTTATGTTATCGTAATGTATGTGCTTTTTATATTTATAGGAGTATACACTTATTCAGATTTACCAGATCGCACAAGATGCCCTTGAGAATGGTATGGACATAACACATACACAGGCACTGTAGGCTGCCTGATCTCTTAGCTCTACTTGCCTTGAGATGATTCGAGAAGACCATCGTATCCATCGTACCGTCCACACCGAGCCTCCACATACACCATATACTGCACCGTGTGCTCCGCCCGATGTACCTACGCTGCCTCATGGTATTGTTATACGACGGTAGAGACCTCCACGTCACCAACCTGATATTTGAGTGGATGTCGATGTCAACACAGTACCAGAGTTGAGTGTAGCAGAGCCTACAACAAGACCTAGTGTACCTCAGGATCCACAGACACCGTTGGTTGTTTTTTGTGTAGAGACACCGTCCACTTCGAGTCCCCACCATACATCAGCAAAACCTAGTGGACCTTAGCATCCACATACTACACCCCCTTCACCACCATTGACCGAGACCTCCATACCATCTCAGTACCCCGCAGGGCATGTTTCTCCCATGGTAGGACCAAACACATACACATCAAATTGTTCAGGAGTCACATTGCCTAGCCACCCTATCTATCACAATGCATTGATTTTGTCACCTCCGATAGATGTTCAGATTTCACAGGCAGTAGATGAGGTCACATAGGGTCATGGTATAGGACTTGCATCGACTCCTGCAATTGTACATAGGTCACAACAACGTGCTACGACTCCACTTGCCCATCTAATTTCATTAGTTCAAGATAGAGGTCGAGGTCGAGGTCAAGGTCGAAGTGGCAGATTGGGAGGTGTGAAAGGCCACAGTGATAGAGGACGGGGTGGTAAAGGCATAGGCAGAGGCAGAGATATTATTCCAGCTAGAGATTCAGATTCATAGGTGATCGATGACGAGCTACCATAGTTAGAGGCTAGGCGTCTCAAACGGCTCAGGAAGAAGCCGTCTTGTAGCACTTATTGTTGTACTGTTTTATCATTTTTTAACATTTATTTTCACATGTATATTATAGAGTTGTTTCTATGTATTGTTGTTGGTTGTGATGTTATGGTTGGGGTGTTTGTGGTGGTAGTTATGGTTGGGTGTTGGTGTTATGGTGATGTTGTTGTGATTGTTGTTGTTTTGATATTGTGCATACAAGACAAAATTATTTTTGGTATGACAAAGTTTTAAGGGAAATTCCGCCGAAATTTTTTAAAATTCATTATGTTTAAAATTCATTTTGTTTCTATATATTATATGCATTATTATGTTTAGCGTTATTCTCCACTTCAATGGTTAAGATAAAATAAGACAATAAATGGTATATTATTTTTGAGCACTGCATAATGACAATACAGATAAACTACAACAACATAGTAGTACATGGCATATAAGCATGATTATAAAAAAAAACGACATAGATTCCCATTACAACCCCTGAAGGATAAACCAACATATGCGTAAATACGCCTTATTGATCAAGAAATCTTTATCATGGGAAAGTTTCTTCGTCCGATATTTCAACGTCAGAAACATTTCCTCCTTCTGTAGACAACTATTGACACAAACGTGATTCTTCAACCAAACCTTCTACAGCACGTTCACCTGCAATTTGGTGGAGGTTGTACCGAGTTTGCCGTATTGTCATACAATTATTTTCAACACGAATATGCCACAATGCACCTTCCAACTCTCGTGGTGTTTGAATAGGCATATTAATGGCAACTTGTCACCGCCTCCATATGTTACAAATGCGTAAATCTTCATTTAGAACTTCTCTCTCATTCAAACGATATTATCATTCCTCCCTCATTCTTTTCACTGACATCTGTGAGAAACATAAACGAGAATTTAGAGGATAGAAGAATTCATCCTCTAACGCCCAATGATAGCTCATAGCTTTAAACACTGAGCGTGAACTGTAAATCATGTTTCAAGTGGATAAGTATGGTAAGAGAGCAACACACACAATCAATTTATAGTGATATCTTGATAGTAGTCGTGGTAACTCTTTAGCCAGTTGTGGCTAAATTTTTTTAAAATTTGTTGATTTGACAACTCATGCAGCACTTCTGATTTATCCCATCACTACACTTAGCACATCACTACCAGTGTTAAGTCGTCAGTGGTGATTTAACATAAGACTGTTTATACAAATTTGTCAGTGTTATGTCATCAACGTTTGTTTTATCACAAAAGTTTAGTAGTGTCTAGTCGCTATCATTGATCACTCATAGTTGTATCCTCCCTGCAATATTTTATTACTCAGTTCAATGAATGTAATATTAAAATAATTTATGTTCCTATTAAAACACAGCTACTTATCTGCAGTGTAAACCATACGTACACTATAATGTCAACAACATCACCAAATGGGTCTTCAAGCCAACCTAACGATGACTCATTCTCAACCAACCACTGCCATCATAAAACGTTTTCTTCATTCAGTTCACCAGAACCCAGTAATTACACAGATCTCACTAGAGTAACATGATATGGAATTGGGGGGGACAATTGCTATTCTTTTTTTGGATAATAATAGTTTTAGTAGGTAGGATTTTAAAATGTTTAGGATTTAAGGTTTTGTTTGTGTGGGGTGGGGAGGAGTATGATGGTAGTACTTTTGAAAATTAAAAAGGATGAACTTAATAGTTTTATTATTTATTGTTTAATAGGGGGTAAGAATGAAATTTTCATTTGTGGGACTAAGTACAAATAGTCCCAAAAATACCGTAATTTCAAAAAGTGTGATAACAGAGGGAAGTTATAAAACCTCTTTCCCCCTAGTTTAGGGTTTGTTGGTTGAGATTGGGGGGGGGGGGGGGGGNGGGGGGGGGGGGGGGGGGGGGGGGGGGGGGGGGGGGGGGGGGGGGGGGGGGGGGGGGGGGGGGGGGGGGGGGGGGGGGGGGGGGGGGGGGGGGGGGGGGGGGGGGGGGGGGGGGGGGGGGGGGGGGGGGGGGGGGGGGGGGGGGGGGGGGGGGGGGGGGGGGGGGGGGGGGGGGGGGGGGGGGGGGGGGGGGGGGGGGGGGGGGGGGGGGGGGGGGGGGGGGGGGGGGGGGGGGGGGGGGGGGGGGGGGGGGGGGGGGGGGGGGGGGGGGGGGGGGGGGGGGGGGGGGGGGGGGGGGGGGGGGGGGGGGGGGGGGGGGGGGGGGGGGGGGGGGGGGGGGGGGGGGGGGGGGGGGGGGGGGGGGGGGGGGGGGGGGGGGGGGGGGGGGGGGGGGGGGGGGGGGGGGGGGGGGGGGGGGGGGGGGGGGGGGGGGGGGGGGGGGGGGGGGGGGGGGGGGGGGGGGGGGGGGGGGGGGGGGGGGGGGGGGGGGGGGGGACAATTGCTATTCTCTTTTTTGATAATAATAGTTTCAGTGGGTAGGGTTTATAAATGTTTAGGATTTAAGGTTTTGTTTGTGTGGGGTGAAGAGGGGTACGATGGATAGTATTTTTTGAAATTAAAAAGGGTGTACTTAAGAGTTTTATTATTTATTATTTAATAAGGGTGGGAATGAAATTTTTATTTGTGGGACTATGAATAAATAGTCCCAAAAATACGATAATTTCTTTTTCCAATATGATAAAAATATTTTTTCAATACGTTCAAAAAGTGTGATAACGAGGGGTAGTTAGTAATTTTTTCATGTTAACATTATGGGCTGAGAAGGGTAAAAATAGAACAATATCACTGAAAGCGGATGTGTTAAACACGATTTCTTTATAAAGCGTTTTGAAAAAGGCTGTCCTTAAAATCGGGTTTGATAAATACGTTTTCATTTTAAACATAAACACAGTCTGTCCTTAAAATCGGGTTTGATAAATACGTTTTACAGGATAAAGTCAAAATTGGTAATTCCACTTTTAAAACTACCCTAGTTGCTTCCCAACAAAAAACGGATTTGGTAATTCCGCTTTACAGTATAAAGTCGGACTTGATATTTTCGCTTTTAAAAGAAATTGTAATTATTAATTCCGATTTTAAAACAGTCATAGTTTGATAAATATGTTAAAAAGGACGATAGATTGGTATTTAAGTTATAAATTTGTTGTACATCGGTAATAGATTCTTTTAATGTGACCAATTTCCTATTGAGTTGTCAGCTTTTGAATGGCTGTCCCGAAATCCTATGGCCTACGGGTATGCCGGACATGATATAGTCTCAAATTCGATTATGGTACGAATAAATTCCATCCAAGAAAAAGCTGGCCTTAGTTTCAATCTTTCCTTTTAGAAATACCGTGCCTAACGCACATGTCATCGTGAGTTCTTGCAAATAAGTCAATGGCGTATATATTCAAGAAATAAAGCTGTAGGTAAAATTCCCACAAATAAAGTTGTTGATTTTATGCAGAAGAATGGAAATTCTTCAAACTGTTATGATATGAAATGTGTATTCAAGAAAGTTGTTGAACAGATGATGAATAAGGGGGCTGTGAACAGAATTGTGATATGCATGTTCAATAAAAAACCTCGTTAAATTAATGTGATTGGTTGGATCAATAAAATTCACTAATTATTTTTTTTTTACCGAAACAATTTATTCATCTATGCACATTCATTTTATAAATATATCATTTTCCTTGAATCCTATTCGAGTTGATTTAGTAATTGAATAAATAGCAAGACATTAACTCTCATTTTTCAAATTTGATTTTGTAGCTGCGTATAAAGTTGACTTAATCGACACATTAAACTCACCATTTACTAATGCATATAACTTTGACTTAATCAAATTTAGATTCTCTTCCTCACTCTTTTACTTAATTTTATTTAATAATAAATCATCTATCATTTTACACAATAAATTCACTATTTATTAATAGATCTCTCATTCATATACAATAAATAACAAAAAGTGTAATGAGGTTGATTTCAATTCGATTTAACCCATGTGTAAATATGAGTGTGACATTTGTGCTGCAGTACAAGATAGGATCACACATCCCCATGTTTAACTACAATTCATCCAATCGATTTATGTAATATTACAAAATTCAAATAAAAATTTAAAAAATTATAACTTAAATACATATTATTTTGTAAGCAATGTTATAGGAACTTTATTTAAGAATCTAATTTAAGGACCTAATGATGTGACTTTAATATAATTATTAGATTAGTTGTAATTTTCAATGTTAGATAAAACCCACAACTAATTCAATAGTTATACATCATTAGATTTTCAAATTAGATTCTCAAATTACGTCTAAATAACATTTTTTTTATTTTTTAGATGAGTATGTTTCATCAATTTTTTTAATGAGATTCATTTATTTTACATTAATTTAAGAGATGATATTTATTTAAATTTTAATTTTTGAGTTTCATTTAACTACGTGACATCTTACTTATGATAAACGACTAATTCTCAAAGGCATTAGCCAGCTGTATCCTCGGTTTACTGAATAGAAATCTAAAGAGTTATTTTGGATGCCTCCTTTAACCATTTCGTTTAATTTTCTTTAATACATTCTAAACGAGTGATATATATAGCATTCATAATTTTAATGAATAAAAATTTTTTTTTTATGATAAAATTTTTTAATAATGGTTAACACTCCATTAACAACAAAATGAATAAGAAAATATATAATCTATTAAAATTTAATATTTTATACATATTATTTATCTAAAACTATATTAAAAAAAATAACTAATAGGGAGGATCTAAATTCGTGTACTACAAACAAAAATTACTGGACTGTACGATCATGCTCTTTAAACCTCGTAACAACTTACCCTCGTACTCCTCCACAGCTACAAGTACAAGACATACAGTTCTAGAGNTACAAACAAAAATTACTGGACTGTACGATCATGCTCTTTAAACCTCGTAACAACTTATCCTCGTACTCCTCCACAGCTACAAGTACAAGACATACAGTTCTAGAGAGAGAGAGAGAGAGAGAATGAACGGCGGAGGTCAGATGCCAGGCATGGGAGGCATGTCCCCACCATCTTCTCCGATGATGAACAACGGCTCAGGAGGAGGGATGATGATGCACCGCCGTCACATGATGATGCATATGACATTCTTCTGGGGCAAGAACGCCGAGATTCTTTTCTCCGGCTGGCCTGGTTCAGACAACCTGGGCATGTACGTTCTGGCCCTCGTTTTCATCTTCGTTCTCGCCCTAATCGTCGAATGGCTCTCTCACTGCAAACTCATCAAAGAAGGCTCGAATCATGTGGCGGCTGGTCTGGTTCAAACCCTAATGTACGGTTTAAGGATTGGGTTGGCTTACATGGTGATGTTGGCGGTCATGTCTTTCAATGCCGGTGTGTTTCTGGCAGCTGTTGCTGGGCACACTTTAGGGTTCTTGGTTTTTGGGAGCAGGGTTTTCAATAAGAAGTCATCGTCGACGTTTCGGAAGACCTCAGATCTGCCTCCGATGAGCTGCTGATATGGAGGTGTGATTTGCGTCTCTCGGATTTAAGCTTGAATTGTCGGTGTAATTAGAGTTTGTGTCTTTGTGGGCATGCTTGTATGTTGTTTCAAATTAACATTAAGAACAGATTTAAGATATATAAGTTGTTGAATTATGAATTTATGATGGTATTTTTGCACTAAATCTCTCATTTAGAAAGTTGGGTTTTCAATTAACCCTAGTGAAACGAAATTTAATGGAAGACCAAGTCGGAAATTGAGCTATATTGAAGCTTTCACGATGGTGACGGCTATCTCCATCAATCTCCAACCTAAGATTAGCATGGGATTCAAAATCTAATCGCAATCGGAAAAAGGTTTATAACTACTTCCCAATTGGGTTAGAACTTCTATAGCCAAAAGGCCTGTGGGAGGAGTTGGATTACACTTATGCTAACACTTTCAAATCTAACCCTTAAGTTTTGAATATGGATTCAACAATGCATTTTATTCTCTCTCTTTTTCTTTAAAATTTTATGTTCTTCCACTAACTTAATAGTCACATTTGACATCACTCACTTAAAAAATCACACACTCACTGTTTATTTATTGTATAGCTAATCACTCTCTATAATTAAAACATACACAAATACATTTATATAAACAAATTATATCTAGATCTCTCTTGATTTTAAGTTCAAAATGCATTGAAAAATAGAATAGCCATAAAGTTGGATAAACTCTCTTTTCTTCATTGAAAAAATAGTATAATTATAAAAATAAAAAAACACATATATTTATAATAAATTTGTAAAAGGTCTTGCTTAAAGGGCCCAAATTCTATTGAGTGGGCCCTGTCTACAATTGCCCTCACGGGACTATGATGCCAACGTGAGACTGAAAGGTATCTGTGTGGTTCAAAATTTTCCTATGTCATGTGGCTGTGGAACAAAGCAAGTAGTGGGCATGAACATTAATTGTGTGATATTTTAGGATAAGGGTCTCAAACGTATCGAGTTAAGTCATTTTGTGTCAGATTAATTTTGAGTTTGTGTTAAAAATTTTAAAATTCAAACCTGATCTGTTTAATAATCGTGTTGAGATGTGTAAATACTAACCTGACATGACCATTAAACGGGTTACTCAAACCCGACCTGTTTAACATGTTTAATAAACAAGTCATTTTCGGGTTCATACACATATAATCCAGACCTATTTGACACACATAACATGTTTTTATGTCTGTTCATTATCATTAAATACATCATTCAATCATTCATCCAAAATTTTAAATAATTTTTTGACAAATAACGTATCACATCTCATCAATGTAATTAACTAAAATAAATTCAAGTTCCAACCTAAAAATTAAAGCAAGAATTATACTAGTATACTGTCATATAATGTTAAGAACTATATTGTCAATTATCATAGTAGAAGTAAGAATTAATAAGTAATAATGTACATCAGTCATACATACTAGACAAACTATACTGCTATAAATGGGTCTACAAAGAGTAAGGTCGGCTTCGTGTCCGAATTATGTCAACCCGTTTAAAATATACGGGTTAATCAGGTCAGTTAACCTGATTTTGATATGAACCCGACATGATTTTTTGTGTTTAAACTTGTTGACATGTTTTAACTCATTGATTCGTTTAATTTTCTATTCAATCCATTAATTTCGTATTCAATTCGTGTCGTATTAACGTATTGTATTTTTTAAGTGTAAAAATGACAAAAAAGGAAAACGACTTTTTGTATTAAAAGCGAAGGTAAGTTTTTATTACCAAGCACAATTCGTATTGGCACTGCACCCCATGGTCCTATTTTATGGATTCCAACGCATTAGAAAATTGAAAGAGAAAAGTGTATTAATGTGGATTTCGATTTGGCTAAAAACCAGTAATTTTCGCTCCTAGTTAACATAAGCGAACAGTTGCCACTATTCATTTTGTAGTCTCTTTACAAATAAACTCAATATCAACTGAATCATTAGAAACAGAAACAAAAAAATATATATGTTTTTTGTATAGAATAATTTGTAACAATGGAAAAATAAGAAAAGACTATTGATGATTCACAAATTAGGCAATACACAATCAAACAGTCGGCGACGGAAGTCAGAGAACTTTATTGATGGTTTACAAGAGATAGCTCTGAGAGAGATAGCGTGTGAGAGACGTGTGTCTCTCATGTGTAGAGGGTTTACAATTTATAGTTACAGAATCTTAGTTGAAACGGTAAAATGAAAGATATTTTACTCTTTCAGAGAAGATAGCTACTATTAAGAATAGGCGCTCTCTTCGAATAATAGTTATTCCGATTATTGCTCTTCATGTGAGATGATTTTCCTGGGTGTCTCAAACTCTGAACTGGGTTGGGGCCATGTGTTAGGCTTGACCCGTCTTTTAGTTAATTTGTGCTTACCTACTAATTGGGCTTGGATCCAGCCAGATATGGGCACGTCACCTATCATTAAGGGTGTGAGGTTCATACATAGGTATGATTTGTAAGAATATCTAAAATTCTAGACGATCCAATGACAGAAGTAAAGCCCAAGTATACAAATGTTACTAAGAATAGAAAATTGAGAACTAAACTACCATGAAAAGCAATTTACCCAAAAAAAAACTATTTTGAAAAGCATGTCATCTCGAGTTTAGAAAAATTGACAGAATTTAAATTTGATTTTTTTGAAATAAATTATGAAAATTTTTAATATCTTCTATAATAAAGAAAAAGTAATGTTAAACTTATCAAGTTTTTTACAAAGTTCTTCAATCTACTTAGTGATGTGACACAATTTCCATCATTAAATATTAACGGAACTTTTTTATTTGATAGTAAAAATTGTGTCACATCGTTTAGGATAAAAATATTGATAAGAAATCTTGATAACATTGTTGAGGAAGAAAAGCTACTTTGAAAACCCAAATGATGTAATTAAGCTGAAAAACAACCTGGTCATAGTAAAACAATGAGATCACTTTGTCCTTTTCCCGTTCAATCTGGATGCGCGATGACTTCTAAGTCTAAGAAATCTATCGCAACCTCACCTGTTCAATAATATCAATCATTTGTACCAGAGACAGTAGTTGTTGATGACCACTTTGATGAATAATTTTAATTTGCTACTTCGGTGTTTAAGGGCATTTTGACAGTGATAATGGCACACTAATTCGAGGTTGGAACTTGGAACCGTCCCTTTTTTTATGCTCACATGTCTGGATAGGAACCATAGTCCGTAGGGTTACGTTGTTTCCTGAAAATTGTTACCAGCAGTTCTCCGGAGCTGTTATCTGATGTGAGGCGGAAGAAAATGTTTTACCGCTAACAAAAGAGTAGCAGCTTGTGTCCGCGGATTATGTCATTTTGTGTTTAATAAAAAAAAAGAGAGAATTATGTTAAGATCCCTTAAAATTTGTCACTTAATCACTCAGACCTCCTGATATTTTAAATATTACACACAACCTCCCTAAAATTTGTATGCACGTAACACTTAGACCCCTGTCATCAATGTCGATTATTATATCCGTTAGTAAAGTACACCAAGACCCTCTAAAGTTTATAAATGTATAATATTTAGATCCCTAAAACTTAAAATGTTATACTTTGACAAAAAATATAATATCAAATATTTTAAATTTTATAACTAAAATTCATATTTTATTGTATCATTTATTGAAATAAAATCAAAAATAAAAATTTAATTTTTTTCTTAAAAAATCATAATATGTATATAATTATACTATCTATTAAAATAAAACTAAAAAATCAAACAAGAGATCTAAGTCATTCATAATATAATATAAATTTTACAACTAAAATTCATGTCCTATTATGTCATTTATTGAAATAAAATCGAAAATAAAAATCTAATTTTTTCTTAAAAATCATAATTAGTATGCAATTATACTATCTATTGAAACAAAACTAAAAAATCAAGCAAGGGGTCAAACTATAATGGACAATATTTTCTAACTTTAATTAGGGTAATTTGGTAGTTTAGTTTGGTCATTTAAATGATTAAATTAAATTCCAATAGATAGTATAATTGTATACTAAATATGATTTTTGAAGAAAAAATTAATTTTTTATTTTTAATTTTATTTCAATAAATGTCATAAATAGAACATGAATTTTTGTTATAAAATTTAAAATATTTGATATTCTATATTTAATTAGAGTATTTTTAGTCTTAGTATAATATTTTAAATTTGAGGGGTCTAAGTATTACATGCCTACAAACTTTAGAAGATCTAAGTGTAATTTACTAACAGATATACTAGCAGACTTTGACGGCAGAGATCTAAGTACTATACGCGTGCAAACGTTAGGGGTCTATGTGTAATATTTTAAATATTAGAGGATCTGAGTGATTAAGTGATAAATCTCAAGAAGTCTCGATGTAATTCTCCCTAAAAAATTGTTAATCATAAACATATTTATATTCACACCAAAAACCAAATCACAAACAAAAGAGAAAAGAGAGAATTTAAGCACTGATTATAATGGAGGTGAGCGGCGGTGGGTAGCGGCGGTTATGGTAGGAGACGATAATAGTTGTGGTGGACGGCGACAACCGTGGTGGTGGTTGCAGTCGTGGGTGGCAACGAAAATGGTGGTGGTAGGTTTTGGAAGACGATGGTGATAGTGACAAGCATTGGTGACGGCGTTGGTTGTGGTGGGCAGTAAAGATGGCTGTGGTGGACGACAATGGGTGCTTATAGGCAATGGTGGTGGTGGTGGATGGTAGCGAATAACAGTGATAGGTGTGGTGGAAGTGGGTGATACTAGGTGGCGGAGGTGAGTGAGGATGACAGGTGGTGGTGATAGGTGTGATGGGGTGGGTGATAGTGGGTGACGACGGTGGTGGGTGACGCCGGATGGTGGTGGGTTGTGCTAATGTGTAGTAGTGAGCAACGGTGATTTTGGGATGATGATGATAGTCGTAATGAATATAAAAATGAAAATGATGATGGTGGTGATGGAGTGGCGACGATGACGATGGTAAGGGTCAGTGGCAATGGCCATGGCGGTGGTGGTGGTGGTAGTGGCAGTGACGATGACACAGACGACAGTGGTGAATTGTTTTGTAAAGAAGTGATTTTAAAAAAGTATAAGCTATTTTTTTTTTACTTTTACTTGTTAGTTGGTACACACGTGCGTTGCACGTAGATTATTTTGAATTATAAATTTTTTTTTAGTATTTCAATCAAATTTATGATGAAAAATAATATTTGAAACAAATGTGTAACATGTTGATCTTTTAATAAGTCAACAATTATGTCTGTGGAGTTATCTTTTACTCTGTGTAAATTGTAAAGAAATAATGTTTTAGTGCACATGTAAGTTGTACGTAAATGACTTTGAGTATTTCATAAATTATTTGAGACCCCTCAATACATTCGTGTAGTTCACGGCTTGAAACTCGTCATTATTCTATTAAACATTGGCATGCAGTAAGTAAGAAAATAAAAAGATAAATGAATATAATTAAGTTAACTGAATTAATAATCACTTTGCAATTAAATTTATATCGAGAGCACACTTTGCACAAAAAGATGTTCCTATACTCTAACCCATTACAAAATTATTAGTTTATCAATTACTAACAGACTTGAAGTTAGAGAGAGAAAAACACAAATAATGCAAGCATTTTAGCAACTCATATGGGCGGCTCTTTGCTACTCCTTTAATCGAGTAGATTGAGATTATAAAAAGAATTAGTTAGAAAAAGTTAACTAAATGAGAGTCTAGATCGAACGTCGAAATGTCAGTCATCAAGTATTCGAGTGTCCTTTTTAACAAACTGAAGAATAAGTCAAAAAAAAAAAAAAGAATATCTATTGTTAATTATAAAAAAGGATGAATAATAGATCAAGTTGCTGATAGAGCTCATTATCTTTTGTTCTATGACACATTCAAGTCTCAGGTTGTCGCTTACAAACCCTTGCATTGAACCACTTTTTTATATTTATATCTTATCTTTCATCCTCCTATCTTTCAAGTTACTCTTGAATTTTTTCTACATTTTATGGCTTGAATTCTTTTGTTGGTGTGCCCAAAATGCTTCACATTGACCGAAAAGAAAAAAGACAAAAGGGTAGTTTAATGGGTTTTTGTTTGCTTAATCTATGAAGCATCCAGATTCACCATATATAACAACTTCCCCTGATTCAGCAAAATAGAGGCAGTAGTTTGAGAATATTGGTGACAAGTACATATAATATGCCTACAACACATCAACTACAAATGATGTAATTTTGTGTATAAGTGAGGAGTTTAGATATCTTGTACCGCCTAATCACTACGAGGAGGGTAATACCTACAACACGAGAACAATAATAGAAAAAGAACGTTGAGTGACACAACTATAGTGGTATTTAGATGTGGTGCTAAAACATGTTCAGGAATGTCTAAAAAAATGATATCCAGTTTACTCACCATTAATGGAAGGGGAGGCATAAATCTGGTACAAAGCTAATCTTTTACATAACTTGCAAAAAATGAATGTCATTCGAACTCACAATTTCAAGGTTATTTGGTCGAACTTTAATTACTAAACTAATGACTAATATGGTACCGGTAGTCAAATGCAAAAGACCCTAAGGAGAATCAAATATACACAATCTTATGAGAGACTACTTATTCGGTAAGTTGTTTAGAACTTATAGAACTTATAGAAATTATTACCCATAACACAATCAAACCCAAAACCCAGACATTCTTTTAGGAGATTCTCCTTCATCCAATAGAGTATATGAAATTACATCATCATCAACGCATTATTCTTGGCCAATGTCTTTTGGCTGACTGTTGCCCAACATGTGAAATATGTACAACAACCTAATAGTCTTCGTGAAGAGCAACTTGTAACCTGCACAATTACAATATTATTATTGTGACAGTTAATATTGGTTTTGGTTTAACTCATAAAAATCACATAGAAACAAATCATGAACAGAATAGTTACGATGTTCTAGCAAAGAAAGAGAACCTGAAACCATGAAGGAACTATGTATGGAATATGTATACAATCCAAATACACAGAGAATCAACACTTGTTCAAGTAGCACACTGGTTTCGTAGGATAGAGAGAAGCAGAAATGAGAGCCATTGGAACTAGATCAATATGAAGAAAGGCATGAACTTGTTAAACTTTTAATTTATTACAGCTACATTCATTACATATTGAAATAGAAGTTAACGAAGCAAAGATATGAAAAATGAAATGGTTGAAATCTCAATGGTTACGTGATATTCAATGCCCAAAATCTGTACATGCTAAATGTTAACAGAAATCAATGAAAACGAGGATAATAAACAAAACATATGGGATGATCAGAAATTAGAAGGAGAACAAAAAAAATCATAAGAAGGAACAGAACAATATCAACTACTACAATATGAATTATGGCCTAACTGAAATATGAACATCAGGCATGCCTAACTTAAGATGAAGCTTCCTTGCTTCCACAAACAGATCACATGAACTATTTACCGAAAGTGCATGATGAACAAAAAGAAAGTGCATACTGCACAGAACAGATGCACAACAAGCAGATTTCGGGTTGTGCCTTTGGAGATATATATGAATACACACACGCACGCAAACACACACACACACACAAAAATATATACTCCAGCCGTCCCTAAATATCTGTCGTTTAAGGTTTTTGTACAGGGATTAAGGAAGCTATTAAATAGTTCTATTATAAGTAAAAACTAATTGCACAAGACTAAAATACCCTTATTCAATACGTATTGAGAAGGAAAAAAATATGAAAGGCACTTAGCCTACACTTAATCTATTAAGCACTTATTAGAAAACAGAGATAAGAGTAAATTTAAAAGAAAAAATATTAATTATGTTTTGGTTTCATAAAACGACAGAAATTGTGAAACAAAAAAAATTAGGTAAAACGACAGATATTTAGGAATGGAGAGAGTATATATATAAGAAGATGCACATAGTCAAAGATCTGAGACGTAAATGCAAGTGTTTCTATTAGGACCATTGATTGACACACTATTCAGACCCTTGGGGTGTAAATATGAGAATAGGCTCACGATGGAATAGAGAAATGCAGTTTGGTATTTGATGAGTTGCAAAGGCCTTTGAGATAATAAAACCTACGTATTAATTATACTTGAATATTGTTGGAAGATTAAAGGTTAAGAAGGATAAATGAGAGAGAAAAGACTTGATTGACTTTACATGGCATTTCCAAAATTTTGGAGGACAAAAGTGTCCAAATAAAATTTTTCATGTTTCTTGACATTTTAGAATAGTATAGATTTAAGTGGTAAAACTACTTTTGACTTATTTGGAAGTAATTTATATCTATATCTATATACTACTTATAAAAGCGAGCAAAGATGAAAAACTTTTAATTTTCGGCTTTATCCTTGTGTAATATTATTAAGTCAATTATATCATTATACTCAACTTATCTTCTAATTAATGCTATATATAGTAACTGTGTAGTGGTTGGTATTCTACCGCTAAATATACGTCAATCATCAATTCATGATCACTATATGCATTAAACACGTTAAGTAAATCAGTTAATAAAATAGAAATTGTGCCTCTTCATCTACTGCTGATGACTACCTAAAAGCTTCCACTTTTGTCTTCCTTTTCATCTCACTTTGTTATTTTTTTTTCGAGTGTTTGACTCTACAGCTTCATTAAATTAATGTTTAAAGCTGTTATGAATGTGTCAATTGCCAATTGGAATAAGATGGCTCCCAAGTTAAACTTCATACGCTTCTCTTCTCGCTCTCATTCTCTCACAAACAATCTATGTGTATAATCAGAGGTATTGCTTCACCGGGTAAGGATTAAACAACAATCATTGTTCCTTTTTTTTTTTAAGTAATCTATCAATCATAGATTTTGCTTGGTGCTATTAGTAATCTATCATAGTTATTGCATGCTGTAATTTTTCTTTAGTGATCTTTTTTTTAATGTCACTGCTCATGCTGCTTTAAATGTCACAGTCAATTTTTCATCATGCAATAACAAAAACAAAGCAATTGCATTAGTGTTCTTGCTATCATGCAACAAATTAAAGATCAATGGCTAAAGTAATGTGATGTCATTTGTTAATTCTAAAAAGTTCAATTAGAAGCTTTTCTATTTGGTCTGAAATTTTTTGTTGGCTTGTTTCATATATAGTATTTATTATTCATATATATGAACTATATGCTTGTTAGTTAGTTGTTGTCTAGGCCCTAGGTGACACATGCGGGAAAGCGAGAGCGGAAAAATTTTGAAAATTGTGAGAGTCTTGAGATCGTCATACATAAAATATTATATGAAAATTATGAAAGATATAATTTTATATACAAATATAACATAAATGAGTAAAGAAAAGAAATAAAGAAATCAATACAAAAAAAAAAAAAAAAGTAAAAAAATCAGTGGAAACAAAAAATGTGTGAAGAGAAAACCTTTGAAAGTGAGGCTGAGGCATTGTGATGCCTTTTTGTTTCTGTCGCACATCAACAGATCAGGTGCAAAGGGGAAGGCTACTATGTTTATAAAAGGTAGCGGGCCTTTTCCCTTCTTTTCAGGCTTTAGCGTGGCTTTCACGTGAGGCTTAAGCCGGAAATTGTTTTTTATTGAGGCAAGTACAACTGGAAGTAAATAAATGGAGTACAAAATTTTGTTAAAATAAATTTTTTATTATTGTTCATTAGAATTCACAAATTCACAAAAATTGAAATTGTACATTCACGGGGAATTCACCCTCAAAGCGCGAATTAATGTGTGGAGCTTGAGAGCGAACCAAGCTTTGCCAATCATATTCAATATTAGATTAGCCACAGATCTCACAATTGATGTTGATGATTTTGTGATTCTTTGAAGAAAATTTAGGTAAATACCTGTTCTTTTTTACTTGATTTTAACACTAAACTTGTGAGTAATCAACTAAGAACTCCTTTTGATTTGACTCTATTTCTTTAGATTCTATTGATTTTGATGCAATTTCATTTGTCTTTCTTGATATATATTGACATTATCTAAAGCAACCAAAACAGTATGAGCTTTTAATATTTTGTTGTTAAAATATTATCCACATTATGACATTATCCACATTATCTACATTCTAGCAATGTGAAAATTCTTATTGTACCAACATTCATTATATTGAAATTCAAACGGCAACATAATTTCTACACCCTCAATTATAGAATTTAACCTTTTTTGGAGTTTACCGTATTCGTTTTCCTAAAACATTATGGGGTTATAGAGTCATTGTCTTGGTAATTAAGGGAGGCAATTGTAATTTAACAAAAACTTGTAAACATACGTTTAAGCAATAATCATTTTTAAAAGAGAATTCTAGCTCTTTCTATTCTCACACTTTCCCTTTTTCTACACTTAAGTTTGGCTTATGAAGTATTTTTACTTGGTAGACTTAGAAGTAAACCTTTCAAGGAGATTTCGTTTGGGATTAAACTACTATTAACAAACCAACTTAATTCAAAAGTCATCATAATATTGTTATCTTAAAACCAAAAGGTAAATTTGTTTTTGAAAACAGTCAAATTGCTAGTGATATAGATATGTATGCTTAACGATATAGTATGGATCACTAAGATTTTGACTTTCTTGGTCACTTACGACCTTTAACTAAAACCTAAAAGAGATCAAATTAAACTTTCACCAACATTATGAGCAAGAGATTTAAATTTAAAGAAAGTTTATTAACATTTAGTATTTCATTTGTGTCGTTCCTTGCAAACACATCTAAGCCTAGAATCATAGCGAACATGGTATTTCTAGGTTCCACCATAAACCATAACAAATGATATTATCTATTGAAAATAAGTGGGGCGTAAAAGAATACATAGAGGTTCCATTAATTTTCATTCTCAATAGTATACTCTTCTAATTACTAATGATATTTTGAGTGCTTATATGGTTGCATTTTACTGGAGGACAAAAAATTGTTTGCATTCATCATCTCATTGGCTCATCCTCATCTTTCTTATTCCACATTGATTTTAGTATAATTAATTGAGCAAGGTGTCCACTTCTCATTTCAATCCATGCCTCATCGCAACATTTTCCAATTAATCTTTTAAGTATTTAGACTAAATGAGAAAGAAGTAAACCAGACTTTCATTTACATATATATAGTTGGCCAACCCACTTAAACTCTTCTCTGAAACCCTTTCATCTACGCTTTTGTATTATGCTATCAACTAGGAGATGAAACATCAAGTTTTCACTAAACCATCCATCACACCATATATTCTTTGTATTTAAGTGTTTTTTTTTTAGTATTTTTTGAACAGCATTTTAGAGTTTCGCTTATTCTTATTTTTAGGAGTTAATTTGTTGTAGATTGAGGATATGAAAGGAATCGAGAGTCTAGCCACTAAACTATATCCTTTTTCGCTATGGTTTTGTGGGCATATACGCTCATTTTCTAGTTGTATGTTTGCATCACAGATGAGGGAAGACTGCCTCATTGAGTAACCAAATGGTCACAGTACACTCTTTTGATTATAGGCCAATGACTGAATAATTAATGTCACAATACATACAGTCATTAAAAGTTTGTAATATTTGATGATCCAATTCCATTTTCTAGGACAGCTAAATAGTCTATGGAGCTTCATTACACTGCATAACTTTATTTTTTTGAAGAATGATGTCATGGAGTGGTTTTCTTGGAACATTATGTTCAATTGAGGAAGTCGGTCCCGTCTTTAATATTAAATATTTAATACACAAATAGTTCACATAAAATGCAAGTGGACACTTACTAGTTAAAATAAGTTATTCCAAACAATACTTTTTTAAAAAAATTTTATGAGAATACATAAATATTAGAAGCACTTTTGAAAAATCACCGCAAACACACATTTAGAGGATCTATTTTCTTTATTAAATTTTAGAGTTAATATTAACCGTTGGATTAATTTTAAAATAAAGTTTAAAACGATTTCAACCATGAAAAATAAAAATTATTTTTTATATCTTATATTTTATTATACAGATTTTATTTTGATTATTTATTTTATTTATCAGATTATTTGTCTAATACGGCCTATTTATTGATCATATCTATTTCAGAATGATACGCAAAACTTGTGATTTCAAAGAACGTGACCCTTACTCTGTACCACAAACTTAACGTTCTAATCAAATTTCCTCTAGATTCAAAAAGACAAAACAAAACAAAGCAAAACAAAGCTCGTCAGCACAAAGATTCTGTATCCAAAGACAATCAAGCTTTGTCAGTATCGAGCCACTGTTTTATTTAGTGTTTACTATATTGATAGGTCGGTCAGAAGAAAATTGAGTACAAATTAAAGATCAACCACAAACAAAAAATAAAGTAGGTGGGTTACGTGTGCACCCGTCACTCTATTCGTGTTTGATTTGGTACAAAATTAGGTGAATCAAAAATTGGGAAAATAAAATAAAATGCAAACAAAAAAATTTCATTGTTTAGTTTGGTTTGGTTTGGTTTAGTTTGGTTTTGTAAGAAAATAAGAAGTAAAGAAAATTTGGAGGGAAAATATTTTCGTTGGGCTTGCTAATTTTTTCCTTAATAAAAAGCAAAAAAGTGAATTTTTAAGCTTTTTACATTGCGAAACTGGAATTCTTAAATTATGTGTGACGATATTCAGTTTCGTTCTATCGACAGTCCTCATTGTCCCTGTACGAACAAATATTCGGACTTTTATATTCTTAGATATACTTTTAAATATTATGTCACTATTTCAATTCAAAATCTTCTCATTTCTCAAGAAAAACACTTCTAAAAATTCTATCATGCATATATACTTTTCATATGCATATCTTTTTGCTATTATTTTTAGTATATTTATTTATTTATTTTTACTGCTAATTAAAGAGACATTAAACATTTTTAAATCTATAAATATTTATATGTAATAAAAATTTATTTTTTATGTGTAAGCATATAATAATAAACTAAGTATATATATCTTTTCTTTCTTTTTATTTTTTCTCTAATATCAAACAATAAAAAATTAATGTTTTCAACTTTTCATATATTATATTAAATGAAAAAGAGAAAGTAATTTTTCTTCTCACAATATATGAATTGCGAAACATGAATGAGACATTAAAAATCTCACAGACTTGTTGACTTGGCTGTGTGCAAAGTTTGACTTGTGTTCCTTCATATTAGAGTAATAGACAGTTTTTGCATTTTTTTTTTAGGTAGTAATGTTTGGTCCCCAAAAATTATTTTTTATTTTAATAATATTTTTTATATTTTATCTATTAAAATAATTTATTAAAGCAATATTATTAGAACCTAATTTACTGACCTAATTTGCTGACATAACACACTATGACCTTTGGATTGATTATGAACTTCATTAAACATTGAAACTTGATATTGATTTAATGATTCTACTGAAACCACATCATTATATCAACAAATTATGTCAAATTTTTAAATCTATATAACATCTTTCAATTTTTTAACTTACCATCATAAATATTGGACTGATAGCAAGTCTCCCCAAATACTTGTCTCACTTTAAATGTAATGATTATGAATGATTTTCAATAAATTAATTTTAGATGATATTGTATTAATAGATGAAATTCAAAGGGAGATTAACAATAAACTAAACAATTGAAAAAAGACACTCGAATTGAAAAGGTTTAAAGAAAGTAGAAGTAAAACTGAATATATGCAATGCAATTTTAGTAATAGAAGAAGTATACATAGTAAAAAGTTAAGATTGAAAATAAAAAAATACGAATGAGTAAATAATTTAAACATCATAACAATGTTGAGAGATCAGAGATGATGTAACTCATAGAATTAACGCCGGTTGACTTAAGTGGAGGAAAGCCTCGGCATATTATGTGATACAAGGATACTAATAAAATTAAAAAGTAAGTTTTATCAAAATAATTATAAGGACAACAATGTTGTATAAGACAGAATATTGGACAATTAAGAAACAATATAGTGACAAAATAAATATAGAGGAAATGAAAATGCTAAGGCGGATGCGTGGAAAAATTAAAAATAATAGAATACGAAATGACCATATTAGAGAAATGATAAGAATAACTCTAATTGAAGATAAGTTAAGAGAGAAAAAATTAAGATCATTTTGATCATATTTAACAGAGGCCGTTAAAGACATCAGATAAAAAAAGTGAGAGAATTTCTCTTAATGGTACTAGAAATAAAAGTATATTTAAATTAACATTGAATGAAATAATAAAAAAATATATAAAAATATTTAATTTAAATGAGCGACTAATGCACGATTAAAGTGAATAATTAAACAGATTCATATAGCTGACCTCGATTGATTAGGATATAAAACTTGATTTGGTTTGATTTAGTTTGGTTTATAAACAAATTAAATTTAAATTATAACTCTTTTTTTATTTAAACCACGAGAGAGAATATACAAAATAGCAATATATGCTATCCAAAATGCAGGGCATAAAAACTGCCTAGTTTTTTTCTTTCTGATCAAACATTGTTCGGGATGAGACGGTGAAATTTGAACCCAAAGCCTACGCTGAGAACTGTGACCATTACATTATTTCAGAGGTTCAAGAAACATCCCTCCAATCATAATAGCTTACTGAAAGACAGCCAATTTGACCGTCTCAATCAAGCAACATCAGTTGTTTATTTGGAATTAAAATAAAGAAAAGCCACCCCATCATTTTCAGCCTCACCACTTATTATTTCTTTATGCTTTTCCAAAGATTCCGCCATTGACGAGGAAAATTCCGATTCTTTACTTGTCTTTATTCTTCCTCCATTCAATTGTTCTGTACATATTCACAGCAGGGCGGGCCCGCGACAATAACACTACTGATGCGTGGTAAGAGAGACGAAAAGACAGGACTGCGCGGTGGAGATCAGTACGTCCATTCTGGAGGGAGTTGCATCTCCTGATGGTTCGGTGCCGACTGCTTTTCGGGCTGAGTTTGACGCTTTCGTTGAGTATGCACACCACCTGTTCGACCCATTGCCTCTTCACAAGCTGAAACAAGAAAACCCAAGTAAACTTACAAACATCCTCTATACTTATAGCTCATCTATGAACATCGACCCTAACCTTTTGACATATTATACTTGTGACCCTCTCAATTATATTTTCTGTCTTGCATTGTCTGCTTAATTATCACGTCTCTTGTATTACATACTCAACTAAAATATTTATGAGTGAAGAAATATTATAATCTCGATATATATTAAGCTCGAGAAGAAGAAGAAACAAGAAGAAGAGAGAAGAAGGAAATGATTTTCATTCATTCATCGAACTATTACAAAAGAGGAGAAAACTAATATAAATAGCAAGAAAGAAAAATTACAATCTGTTACTCTATACAACCAATGAACAAATGACATCTGTACAAGTCTAACAAACTCTAATCTACAATATTACACCCTAATACTCCCCCTCAAGGTGGCTTGTAAATGTCCTTTACAGCCATCTTGGACAGCAAAGAAAAAAGTTGAGGAGATGGGGGAGGTTTAGTAAACATGTCAGCCAATTGGTATTGAGATCTAATGGGCAGAAATTTGAGAACTCCCGAAGTAACTCTGTCACGAACAAAATGGCAATCTATCTCGGTATGCTTAGTTCGTTCATGAAAGATTGGATTAGAGGCAATATGTATTGCAGCTTGATTGTCACAATATAGCAAAGCAGGAGAATCAACCTTGACTTGAAAGTCATTAAGAAGGTGATGCAACCAAATGAGCTCACTGGCAGTAGAAGAAAGAGCTCTATATTCAGCTTCAGCTGAGAATCGAGAGACGGTGGTCTGCTTTTTGGCCTTCCAAGAGACTAAAGAGTCGCCAATAAAGATGCAAAAACCTGTAGTAGAGCGTCGAGAATCAAGACATGATCCCCAATCAGCATCAGAGAAGGCTCTCGGCTGCAAAGAAGAAGTAGAAGAAAACAGCAATCCTTGACCAGGACTTTGCTTGAGATAATGAAGCAGGTGATGCACTGCCTTGAGATGAGGTAGTCGAGGTTGAGCCAAGAATGAAGTGAGCTTGTGAACTGCAAAAGTAATATCTAGGCGAGATAAAGTAAGATAAAGAAGTTTCCCAACAAGCCGCCGATAGTTGGTTATATCAAGAAGCAGTTCACCTTCAGTGGTAGTTAAACAAAGTTTTGGATCCATTGGAACAACAGTGGGCTTACAAGCCAAGTATCCAGCGTCCTCAAGTAATTGTAAGGTGTAATGACGTTGAGAAAGCACAATACCTTGCTTGGACTGAGCAATCTCAAGACCAATGAAGTACTTGAGACAACCAAGATCCTTGAGCTTAAACTGTGTATGCAGAAACTGTTTGAGCTCATCAATAGCTCNACAATACCTTGCTTGGATTGAGCAATCTCAAGACCAATGAAGTACTTGAGACAACCAAGATCCTTGAGCTTAAACTGTGTATGCAGAAATTGTTTGAGCCCATCAATAGCTTGAGGTGAAGGACTAGTAAGGATGATATCATCCACATAAACTAGAAGAGCAACAAAAGAGGATCCATGACCTTTTGTGAAGAGAGAGTAATCAAATTTTGACTGCAGAGAGCCAAACTTGAGCAAAGCTTGAGAAAATTTTGAATACCATTGTCTCAAAGCTTGCTTGAGACCATAAATGGACTTGTGAAGCTTGCACACTAGTTTGCTTGGAGATGGAGAGGACTCCCCCTGTCGAAGATAGCCGAGAGGGAGATCCATATAGATGTCCTCAAAAAGATCACCACTTAAAAAAGCGTTGTTGACATCAAGTTGAGTTAAATGCCAATTATGTGAGGCAGCAAGGGTAAGAAGAACCTTCATAGTCACTAATTTTGCCATTGGAGAAAAAGTTTCAACAAAGTTCAAACCTTCTTGTTGTGTATAGCCTTTGGCTACCAAACGAGCCTTATGTCGCTCAATAGATCCATCCGATTTAAGCTTGATCTTGTAAATCCATTTGCAGCCAATGGTATGCTTGTCAGGAGGAAGAGAAGTGACTGTCCAGGTGTTGTTTACTTCCATAGCTTTCAACTCTTCATGCATAGCCAATATCCATTTAGGAAACTTCGCTGCTTGGTGATAGTATTGAGGCTCAACCTGAGAGGATACACTGAGCACAAACTGTTTGTGTGAATTAGAAAGACCATGACAAGATATGTAATTAGAGATTAGATAAGACGTGGAAGTTCAAATATGAGTAGGAGAGCCAGTAAGTAAATTGCAGTGATAATCTTTCAAGTAATTAGGTGGATGAATTACTCTGGTAGATTTTTGAAGAACAACATCACCAGATGTAGAAGGAACAATTGCTGGAATATCATCTATTGGAGTAGGAGCTGCTGAATAGAAACAACACCAAAGGGAGAAACAATTGGACCCGATGAAGAAACAATGGGAAAATTAGTATCAGGACAATCAATGGGAAGATCAGCTGGAACATTAGAAATAACAAGTGAATCATGAACATGTAAAGAAGCAAAATCTGAAATAAAATGAGCTTGTAATGAAGAATGTGGCAGAACCAAATCTGGAAATGGATCAATAACTTGATCTGAACTAGTAATAGCACGAAAAGGAAACACATCCTCATGAAACATTGCATCTCGTGAAAGAAAAACTTGTTTGGTCTCCACATCATAGAATTTATAACCTTTCACACTAGTTGGATAACCAAGGAAAACACAAACTCGAGTACGAGGTTGGAACTTGGTTCGATGAGTAGCTAACGTGGAAACAAATGCTAAACAGCCAAAAACTCGAAAATGAGTGTAATCAGGGGTTGTTTTGTATAACAAATGAAAATGTGTGTTGTGCCTCAAAAGTGGAGAAGGAGTTCTGTTAATCAAGAAAATCACAGTAAGAACACAATCTGTCCAAAAAGAAACTTGAATCCTGGGTTGAAAAAACAATGACCGAGCCACATTCAAGAGGTGTTGATGTTTTCGCTCCACAATTGAGTTTTGTTGGGGCCTATCAACACATGAAAACTGATGCAAAACTCCCTTATTTTGGAAAAACTCAGCAAAAGATAACTCATGTGCATTATCAGATCGAAACATCTTGATATTTTGGCATTAAACTGAGTTGAAACCATGCTGAAAAACTTCGATACCACAGAGACAACATCAGATTTATTCCTCAACAAATAAACCCAAGTAAAACGAGTGCAATAATCAACAAGAGTCAAGAAAAATCGATGACCAGTATAAGAAACAGTTTGATATGACCCCCAAATATCACAGTGCACAAGATCAAAAGGAGATTTGGACAAATGATTATTAGTTTCAAAGGACAGCCTTCTTTGCTTAGCAAGAGGACAAATATAACAAGGATCCGACTTATGTAATCTAGTTACATCACATTTCAACTGATATTTCAAAGAATCAAGTCTCTTAAAGGAAATGTGTCCTTGCCTATTATGCCAAATTTGAGCAGAAACATTATTGACAAAAGCATTAGAAATAGAATTCAAACACTGAACATTAAGAACATAGAGATCTTGGACTTTGTCACCCCTGCCAATCATCCTCTTGGTTGAAAGATCCTGGATAACAAAGTAGTCAGGAAGGAAACACACTGTAAGGCCAGACCCAATAACTAAAACACTAACTGAGATCAAGTTGAATTTGAATTGAGGGACAAACAATACATCTTTAAGCACAAGGTCAAAATTCAGTTTAACATCACCAGCAAAATGGACCAAAATCTGAGAATGATTTGGCAAGGTAACTGTTGTGTGATGAATAGAATACAAAGAAACAAAGGCATTGGCTTGTGAACAAATATGTCGAGTAGCTCCTGGGTCTACAATCCAAAACTGATTGGATGAAATTGGAGGACTCAAAAACACAAAGAAGCAAATACCTGCGAGGCAGTTGGTTTGAGAAGGATCAAGAGTATTGGTGACCTTTGCTGCGTTACTCAAATGTGTAGAAAGCATGGACGTTAGTTGTTGATATTGATTGGAGTTCAAATTCTAAACAAAACCTCCAAACGAATTAGATCGATTTGTTCTATCATCAAAAGTAAAAACTTGACGAGCAGCAGCAATAGAATTGTTGTTAGATCTAAATTTATATCCAGAAAGATATCCATGGATCTTGTAGCAACGATCCATAGTATGTCCAAGAATCTTGCAATGTGTGCAATAAGGTTTATCTCTTTTCTGATTCTTAGAAGCACTGAAAGTGAAATTTTGAGAATTTTGAGAATCAGATCCACCAAATTTAGCAACATCTGTTTTCACAGCAAAGGCCAGTGTGCCAGTAGAATTGCTCGAATCAGAGGAAGAATTAGTCCTCCTTTGTTGTTCCTCTTGAACAATCAGAGAGAAAACACGATTAATGGAAGGCATCAGATCCATGAGAAACAACTTACCACGAACTTGAGAGAAAGAATCATTAAGTTCCATTAAGAAGGACATTATTTACTTCATTTGATGATGATTGTTAAGATTTTTAACTCCACCACAAGAACAATTAGGCCGGTAATTACTCAGTTCTTTCCATATAGTTTTCAGCTTTGTGAAGTAAATGCTAACAGATGTCTGTTCTTAACGCAAATTCATCAATTCACGTTTAAGCTGAAAAATTCTAGGTTCGTTCCTCTGCTGAAAACGATCCCTAAGATCTAGCCAAATCTCACGTGCAGAAGTAGCAAAAATAATACTGGCAGAAATTTCCCTTGAAACCGATTTCAAGATCCAAGATATAACAATATTATTATTGCGAATCCAGGAGTTGAACAGATTATCATCAGTACCTTGTGGCTCAGGAATGGAACCATCAACAAATCTCAATTTGTTCTTCACTGATAGGGCAATTAACATCGCGTGACTCTAATTAGTATAATTCTCACCAATGAGCAGCTGCGAGACGAGCACTTGCCCAGGACTATCAGAATGATGAAGATAGTAAGGATTTGAAGGTTCTTCAATGGCGGAATGATTCGAAATGGTACGCTCTCCAGAATTGGAATCACTCATCGAGGGAAGAGTTGCCATATCGAAGAGAACAAGAACAATCAACGAAGGAAGAAGAAAACAAGCAAATTTGCAGCGGATCAAATCTGCTCTGATACCATATTAAGCTCGAGAAGAAGAAGAAACAAGAAGAAGAGAGAAGAAGAAAATGATTTTCATTCATTCATCGAACTGTTACAAAATAGGAGAAAACTAATATAAATATCAAGGAAGAAAAATTACAATCTGTTACTCTGTACAACCAATGAACAAATGACATCTGTATAAGTCTAACAAATTCTAATCTATGGTATTACACCCTAATAATATAGGACATGAAAAGAGAGTAATAATAGAAGAATATGTGAAACATTGGGAAAAAAAGTACCATGTTGCGATGGGGAATGGTCAGGACCGCTACAGTTTTTGGATGGTGCCATAGCATCCATATTGTTGAAATGGCATTGTAGAGCCTGTAATACCCTAGCAGGTATGAGAACAGTTGGACAACCTGACCACAAAAATCAAATGGTGTTAAAAATACCTGTGTCACATCAAAACCCGAGAAAGAAACTAATCCCCGGCTTTCTAATTCCTGTCATTATCAATTGCCGACGAATTGTACTCACGCATATAAGTGGTCCAAGTGGAAGATTCCAACCTAAGGTTTTCTTGATTCAGATTCATTAAACCGTAGAGGTTTACTATTATTAGTTTCCTTAGTAGTAGATCTCTCCTGGTGAATAATTTATTACTAAATAAAATTAAAAAAAATATAATGGAAAGTATCTCGATACAAAGAATCTCAACAAAGTGCCAAAAGAGTTCCATGTCACAATCAGATCACATGTAATGCAGGACACTAATATTATTCTTTCCAATTTTGTGGCATAAGCATTGCTATTGGATAATTAATGGAAGATTATACAACACGTTAATCCAATAATCTGTAAAAAATATTGGTAGGTATAATATTTTGCAGACTCCAAAGAGTTTGTTCATAGTACACACTAGAATGTACTTTCAAGTCTACACCAATCAAACGACAACTCAGGGAATCAGTATTAAAATATTCTCTACTTTCTTTCTCGTATCTAATTTGATTCTTGGTGTTGTGAAAGATGATTATTTTCAATAGTTTAAATCTACTTTTTGGTTAATAACATGAGCATTTAATCCTTGCACTAAGACATGACGCAAGTAGATCTCCTAGTAAGACCACACATAATTTTGGACAAGATATTATTAGCAAATTGCACAGTTTCAGCACAGTTGGTATAAATTATAATATATGCATGTATAGAGAGAGAATAAAATAGCAACCTGATTTTTTTCGGGGCAGATTAGTTGCATTATTGGTTACACGTGGCAGGAAAACGCCGGTCCCACAGGACCCACTTTTGAAGCCGGGTCCTCCAAGGAAAATAGCGGTCATACCCGACCCAACTTGTAATGAACCAAAAGAACGAACCCTTCCACCATGGCAAAGCCCTTTGTTTTGCTTATGGTGATGGTGTTCTTTATGCTGCAGATGTTGTTCAGACCCAAGTTGCTGACTTGATTCTGTTATCTTGGTTCGTCTTCCCCAACAAAGAGAACCTTGGTGTTCCACAAACGGCTGATTTTCCAGCTGATAAACCTGCAAAAGTTTCCAAGGAAAATAAGATCATCAGTGAAAAATTCAGAGAGACGAGGTTTTTAGTGTTTGATTATTGAAGCCAAAATATACTTACTTCTTTGGGTATTGTCTGATCGTCAGCCAAAGCTGGGTTATAGTAAAACCCAGTACTAAGCTTTTGTACATGCGCAGGGATTGGAGTGGGCGTTACTGATTGATCTTCTTGGTGTTCGGAGGGCGAGTTGCAATCAGACTACTTAACAGATAGAGCAACCGATTTTGAAAAGGTAACAAGAAGCAACTAATTAGTACAACCCATAAATATACGTTTGGAGTTCAAAATTTTCATTCATGTACTTCGAAAGAGCATGATAATTATTAGCTAATACCTTAGACTTCTCGAAGACAAAATTTGGTGTGGCGTTCTTATTATCATCATCATCTTCGTCTTCTTCTTGAAGCATGTAGTCAGCCATCTGACGAGTCAACTCAGCTATGAAATTGTCCTCATCACTCTCTGTCTGATCAGTTGCTGAGCCAAGCTCCGACCCAAGAGGCGTACTCAAACCCGAAGAAGATGTTTCCCATGACCCAAAGCCACTCAAAGAAGATTCAGATCTTGAGACATGGTGACTTATATTTTTGTTCTGGCAGAGAACATCCTTGTAGGTAAGCAACTTTGACGGAAGCAAAGTTTCTCTCTTGTGCAAATCCTTAGCCATAAGAAACTCCAACTAAGCCCAGTAAAAAGTGTAGACAGAACTATTTGAGGGCAGAACCACCTGGGATTTTCCCAAATTCTTGGCGACAATTATGATTCACATATGATTCTCACTGATTCACATATGATTCTCTCTGATTCACATTCACTGATGGAGAGAGAGAGAGAGAGAGAGAGAGAGAATCTTGGAGGAAACAGTGACTCTTAAAGGGGGACGACACCAGATACGACCAAGACATAAGACAAGGTTAAGTGGGTACTGGGTAGGTCATATATCACCTGGTCTATGGGTCTGTTGGGGTTTAGTGGTTGAAGTGGTTAACTACGCAACGTACCTGCCTTTTGTTAGAATTTGATAAACTATATATTTGACAATCCCAAATAGCATTATTTTCATTCCTAACTTTGCTACACATGGTTGTAGTTACGGTTGTTGCAAATATCACCTACCTACATGTTGACTATTTCGAACAGTCTGGATGCAAAAGTTTCAAGTTTCAACTGATCCGAACAAAATCATCCATCACAACACGATCCCCCATCCCCCCCCCCCCCCCCCC